>NNCF01127806.1:1885099-2017990 GCA_002313205.1 Laupala kohalensis
GTAAATTACTAACATTTACTTCACTCAGTTTAAATCTGAGGACACTTTCAAAAAACATGATGTCGGGATAACTGTGCGCATAAATTATGTCAAAAAGAAATAAATACTAAACAATTATTAATATTTTAATAAGTTTTAATCGATCTCATTAAGCAACGTTTCAATATTCCTATGTCTAATGCCAGGTCTTACGCTATTCTGTTTATGATGTGAACAGTGCTAAAACGTTTTATAATGGTTTTGTGTCTGTACACCAGACGATAGCAAACGGTATCGAAAAGTTGTGTGTATTTTAACACATCATTCAAAATTTGTTCCATTAAACTAACGTGTTGTGAAAAACATGGTCTCCTTAATTTGGTCAATTAAAATTTATTAAATGTACATGCAGATGTAACGCGTAATAATAATAATAATAATAATAATAATAATAAAATTGTATTAAAAATATTTTACCATCTAACTCAAGGAGACAGTTCTAGTCATTTCTCTATCTTGATCAACTCGCTATCTGTTGAGTAAAGGTCATCTAATTTCGAAGACACGGCTCCCATCCGACGTTCGTGCAAGACAATCGAGTAAAAACAAGGGACCAGTCGCTGTAAGAGTGGGCTGCGTGCAACTACAGATGGCCATAGGGCAGAGCCAATGCCGCTCTGTGATCTACTGCGGTAAAGCAACGAACGCCTGCCTCCCACTCCTGCCCGGTACTTCATGCAATTTCAGTGCTCTTGCGCGGCGACGTCACTGCCTCGACGCGCGACTAATTAGTCAAGGTATGGACGACTGGTTTGGATTGGGAGACTGCAGGTGGATAATCAATTTCTCTGAAGATTTTTGCGTTATAATGCGAGGAGTAGAGATTGCTTTCACAAAGCACCACTGAATATATTAATCGTTATTTTTTAAGACTAGCTGAAATATTTCATTCAATAAATCCGTTGTATTGCATACTTCGATAATTTTAGTAATGTTTATTAATAAATTATCTATGTAGGTTTTATAATAATGGTTTACAAGCGTAAGTTGAAATATAAACAATTCTTTAATAATGCATGAACTACAGGTTTAAAATCATTTAAAGTAGAAATTGAAAATTTTACATTGTTTAGCAGAAAATATATATACACACTATGATGCACAATTAGTGATTTAATCAAACACGCACGAGTATTTTCTTAATCCATGTTCTCCTTAAAAGCAGCGGTAAATTTTCTTTGAGAAGCCATGTTTTAATATCGCATAAGTCAAATGATTTGGAACATACGTTTTCGGTTAAATATCCATTCAAGTATAACCTTGACAGGCACATGGTGAGTGAAAAATTACTACAACGTCGTCATACCACTCTGTAAATTAACAATTTTATCGAATTAAATTTAAGCGTAACGGTATTCGTATCTCGGTAAAGTACAGCGATCAACAATAAATATCGGTTTCGTTTGGGATTGTGGCGGTTTTAAACAAGAAGGCAATGTGCGTGATTAAAGGTTCAGGAAGCCCTGCAATCTTTGGCAAGGAATAAATTCATACGTCACATATCGTGTTGTCGTCGCCCACACCTCAAGCAACAGCAAGTCGTCCTTCAATTACACGCGACGAACAGCGGCCGGTCGGGAATTATAAGGCAGTGCAAGGGCTACTCCCTAATCATTGGATCCACAAGGCATACACGCCCGGTGCGGTATATGGTAGAAGCTGTGATATACCTGTGGTTACGTTCAGCAGAGCGGGATGGTTTCCGAAGTAGTTTTCCTACATCGACTTGTATTATATTGCGGGAGATGGAGGAAATGTTGAGTGATATTTGATTAGACTTGTTAAGCTTTAAAAAAATGAGAACAAATAGAATAGACATAATCTATTAAAAGCAATTAACCACACCGCGAGGTAACATATCTATGATCTTATATTGAACGAAAATGAGAGACAGGACCGGGGATAGCACCCGGAACCTCCAGCATAACGAAATTGGGAGGCGATGGGGTTGTGTAATGATTAGCACGTCGTTACATAATGCCAGAGATACAGCCTCAGATTCCCGGTTCTAATGACCTAGATGTTTGCAAACCCTAAAACCCCATTAAGAAAAATATAGATTCTTGGTTCCATGAATAATTAAATGGACACAGTAAATGTCCTCGTGTACTTAGAATTTCCAATCCTCGTATACTTAGAAAACTAGATATCTTAAAAAAGAATTTTTGTTGCATTAATATTGTCTTAATTACGTTGTATAAATTTCTATTCAATGTGTAATTATTCCATTAATTCATGTTCCGTAGTACACCGAGGAGATCCATGAAACAAGTTTGCATTAAGAAAATACAAATATGACTTAGAAAAAAAAATTGTGGAAGACTATTCCTCTCTCTCGTCAACGGAGTATGAACTAAACGAGTAGTTACTGAAACCACCAAAGTGACGTCATTCACAGGATGAAAAGATTTTTTTTATTTTGATTTGGGGAAGATTCTTTTGTGCAAAATCTTCACGGGAAGAATCTCCATAAAAATATAAATATCTTCCAAATGTATGCAATTTTGTGTTCGTGATTGGCTCGAACGAATTGATTTCACACTCACAAACAAAACTCAAATGCCAGTCTCAATCAACCTCTAATCACATAGTACCCAAGAGCACAAACGGTGATGCTGAATAGAATGTCCTTCACTTGCTGAAAATTCTAGTTTTAAATCATACATATAAAATCATTTTTCATTACCAATTTTAACTAACGGTTCAAATTTACGGTGTTTAATATGGTTCATTGAACCACTTTTCCTACAAAACATTTCGTGTATTGTTTACGATGTTTCAACACACTGATTCGTCCACCATAGTAAAACATGACATGAAAATAGTATGAGCAACCTGACGACTATTTTTGATCGTCCTGATTTTTTAATGAAAGAAATAAAGTATCTATCATCGTGTCTTGGTTTTATTCAATACAACTTGGTTTTATTCAAAAATTTGTCCGCAAGGTCCATCTTGAAGTTGTTCGAGCATTTTGGGGTAAAGCCACAAATGAGACGGTTTTTAAATAAATTCCCATATAATTTATATCGGGAAACAAATTAAAAGGTATCGTAAATGTCACAAATTTAGAAAATAACAGTACTAAATTTGCTTAATTTAAAAAAGTTATTCAACGAAAACATTCGCAATCTCTAGTGAAACTAGAGACTATTATTTAAAAAGTTTGAATTTTAACAATATAATGATTTACAATTCCAATACACCAAAATTCATGAAATCCTGTTATGATGGCTATGTTACTGTTATCGTATTACTGTCACGCTACTGTTATTTTACAATTTTTAATACAAATTATTAATATTGTTGAAAGTTTTCGTGTAGAGAAGCACAGGCACGTAAACAGTTTGCTCAGTGTCGATTAACACACTCGTCAAAACGTACGTCTACGTCCTCAAGTCTGTGTTTCTCTCATCGTGATCACTGGACCGCAGAAAGGACCCACTCCAGATAATTGTCACTCTGGAGGTACTAACACACTGCACGCGCGCGCTCTTGAATCGAAAGAGCCCCCACCGTAGCACGTGGATTTCATTCTGTCGCAAGAGGACGGGGTTTGTTCTGTACTTTGATTGAGAACGTACCCCCTTCGTAGATACTGTGGCGACGCTGAAAACTAGGAGGACTTTACCTAATAACGCAAAATAATATAATTATAATCGGAAATACAAACTCCTTAGATTTTTATAGGAAAACCTCAATAGTTCAAAATTATTGATAATTCGAATTTTTTATTCGATTCTTTCACTTTCCTACCGGTAATACTTTCCCCTCAGGAATTCAAAATTTTGTTAATTCTATTTTTTTATAGTCCCATGAGTTCCGAATTACCGAGATTGTACTGTATTTTAAGAGACAATAATTCACGCGTTGAGTATGATTGTATCCCGCCACCCACAAATTCATAGACGCCACAAACACTATTGACGCTACTTGCACTTCTCTCTCTTCCGAAAAAACTTTCTAGCGTACAATAAGTTCCTGAAATTTTAAGTAATTTTTTATTCGCTAAACTAAGGTAAAATTCCTCAAGAATATGGCTGTAGCTAACTAATGTATTATTTATAATAAATATCATGTTAAACACTATTGAGCATATTTCACAATATCCAGTAAAACTTGCTATGATTAATGTACTAAAAATTACACAAAAACATGTATTAAATGACTGTGTACATGAAGTTGACGCATTCGCCACCCTCAAAATAAATCTGTGTTAATTAAAAAAATGTAAGTAATTTTTTTTGTTCATATTGGCGTTATTGCTTATTTTCAACTTGAGAATGCTGCACCGAATCATAATCAGACGCACCATTTACGAAATAATTTTTCAGCATGGTTCCACGCTCTTCCGTCACAAAACATCAACCCGTGTTCCATAAAACCGACAGAAATAAAAAGTTCAAAAATACCTCACTTCCCTTCCGCTAGCACGACATAGAACCATGGAGTCCCTCGGTCGCAAACAGAGTACAGAAAGAATATTAGCAACATAGTTGCTGCATTGCCACAATACGCTTTTCTCCCATGTTGGCTCCAAGCCACCGCACATATATAACGAGAGTCGCACATCACTCCAAGAGTGACACTCAGCGACAGTCCTTCACCAAAAACTCTCTCGTCTCTTTTGCTCGCGATTCGCTCTTCCTCCCTCAGGTCACGTGATACTTCACAATGAGCGACCTTCCTCTTTTTTTGTTAGGACAAAACTTTAACAACACTGAAGAAAATTAAGGTTTTATCTCTCAAGAATAAATAAATACATTTGTTCTAGCCATAATTCAACTTTCAATTACCTTATCAACATATTCGCTAGTAGAACCGCTTAATTAATTTTAAAACCGTCATACCTCGTTACTACAGAAAATAAGCAATAAATTAATGAATAATTTAGATTTAAAACTGCTTCTAAAATCACATACAAGAAGCTAATTTAATTTCCGGAAGCATACAAGAGACCATGCCATTAAAGTGCCCAAACCGTGTCAAGATTTAATAATTATGAAATATATCAATATCATGACAAAGAAAATAGACTACGAATATTATTTATTGATAATCACTATTTTCTCGTCAACTTTTAGTGGATTCACACAACGAAATATTTCAGAAATTAGTAAATTGATTGAATACACACACATTTATGTGTGTGGTAACATTCATTTTAAGGCATTTGTAGGTTTTTATATTATGCTTCGAAATTTTTCGATAGGAATCCATTCCTTAATATACTTATTTAAATAAAGCAATATTCACACAAAATTTTGTAAAATCTGCGACTTGAAACGAAAGCCAATGTTTTGCCCCAGGAAAAAGGTGAATCTAGCCCACTGTGTGCACTGAAGCAATGTGACTCGAGGGAATGGGGGATGGTTGGCGTTGGCGCTCGCTCCAAGGCTGCCCGCCAGTGGAAGCGAGCCAGGGCGCCAGAGGGAGGGCTGGCTTCGAGTGGCGCCCTCCTTCCATGCCTCGTTCCGCATCCCACCACGACCCCTCATGATACGGCGTCGGCGTCGTCGTCGGGGGTTTTTGTGATACGCACAGGGATCCTCTTGCACTTTGCGAAACGCGAAGATGTGGAGAGACAGCGAAAGGGTGAAACAACGCGGAGGACAAAGGGAGGAGTACGAAGAATGGTGCATCCAATAAACAGTTTGCAAAGGTGAAAAAAAATTCATATACAGATAAAATTAAAATGTATGTAACATAAAATATATTTTTATTCATCTATACATTTATGTAGTTGTGCAAGACGAACAGGTGGAGTAGTGATTAACACCCGGATTGGACTCCCGGCTCGTCGCCATTGTCACCTGACTGAAAGTTATCAGATAAGAAAGTTTTTATTTAGTGTTTTTATTAGACGTATATTATGATCATAAAAATATCGAAAGTTATAATCTACTTTTCTAGATTTTAAGTTACGGATGTAAACAGTAAAATTACAAAGATCATCCTTTCAGGTCCTTTCCTCCATTGAGAGTCGGGAACTGCAAGATGGGACGTGGAGCGAAAAGAAATACAAAACACGAGTTTCGGTGATGAGAACAGAAAGAGAGGACACGGGACAGAAACTAGAGACAAGGAAAAGTCCACACAGAAGAGGGGTAAAGTAGTGCGAGGATGAGAGTAGGAACAATGTGAGGGCGAGGAGTAGGTGGCAGAAGGCACCATGGTAAGACGAAAGCCTTGGGCGAGGGTAGAAGCGAGGATGCGGGAGGATGTGGAGACCCTTCAGTTCTCAGGGCACGCCTCAATTACTTGTCTCTGTGAAGGTTGGAAAGGGTGCAGTGGGAGAAAAAGAGTGCCAGAGAGAACGATACGACTGGAGTGTGAACACGAGCGGATGATACGCGCAAGTGCAGACGAGACAGCAACGCAATGCGCGACAGTCATACGATGTGTTACGTCATCAGTGAAAGAACACTGTATGAGACAACTGAAAGAGCAACTTTGAGAGAGAACTCGGTGCTAGGACTTTATGTAAAAGGTTGCTCAGGTTTTTGCTTCGGATTATTTTATAAAGAAAAGATTAAAATTTCGTTTCCCATTTAACACAAACTTTATTTAGTCATTTCATGTAAATTGGAAGGTAATAATTTAACAAGAATTCATCAGAATACTCACTACCAACAAACACACTAGCAAGTATTTCTATCAGTCAATTAAATTTTGAAGGATATATCTTCTTCAGGACACAAAGACAATCCGAACAATATTGCGTGAAGATTATATGGGAAACGGAAATGAAATAGTTAATATGAAGGAAATAGAAGGTTACAAACTTCAGCAGAAGTTCTAAACTGTGACAGAAAATTGAAATGGAGAGTATTTACTTCAATACTTTGAAATAATTAGTCAACCGTTCATGGGATGAGCATGATCACCCTTGCCAATTACTTCGGGACAACTCTTAGCAAACATTGAGTCCCCAAAGCAGACACATACTTCATGTGATGATGTACTACGTTTCCTTCGTGGCTTAAAAAACAAAAACAAAGTATACCGATTATACATTTCAAAATATTTTTTAAAGGGCAATTTTCGATGGGATGCGGTTCAGACAAGGAGACCGGCTGACCCCACAAACTGGGTTGAGAATTGTTTGATTCACTACTGGCGAATATTTAAAACATAGTATCCCAACTTATTTTGTTGGGATTTTGTTGGGATTCAACAATTATCAATTTCTGCGTACAATCACTAGAAACTTGGAAAACAATTTTGTCCAATTAAAAATATATTAAGGTGTAATATTTGGAAACATTACTTTTACTTCAGCAAATACACTATAGAACGATAAAACAGTTTTTTTACTGAATGAATTCAGCGTTTAGTTAATTTAGAGAGTAGAGGGATGAATTTTTGAAGAGACTATGATGTTTACGAGTTTTATCGTGAATGAGGCATAATATTGCACATGTACAATGCAAAGAACGATAGCATCATCCTCGGTTCACATTCGCGACTGAAAATTCTGTGTTGCTGCTTACGTGGATGTTGTTGCCTCCTTTGAAAGGGAGGAGAGGGCAGGAGCGTGCTACGCGTAGGGCGAAGGGCGCAGCACCCTTCCGCGCGACCTGCGACGCCGTTCGCGCTACGCCTGCATTGTGCGCGCCACACAATGCGGAGTCACCCTCGAACCCCATCCTACGTACACCACTTCTCAACCCCTTCTGCGGTACGGTGGCGGGACTTTTCTACGTGCGCTTTCTGAGGTCCCCTTGGTTCTCGAGATGCGGCTTTCTGGGATCGACCCCTCTCCCCCGCCCACAAGGCACACACCGACTCTCACTTGGATTGCGAAGAATTCACTCCCGTCTCCTAACCAACGAAAAAAATTCATTGTTACCATACAGTAGTGTCACAATTAAAATAATTAAACGGAGTGTATTGGAGGCCAATAATTCCAATCCGGGTCATTAGACTTAAAATGAGTGAAACTGCTATAATCCTGCGAATGATTGGGTTTGCCCTTAAAAGATTCAACGGATTTTTTAACCCTCCAGCGAATTTTAAATTTTTGCTAGTTTCATGCTAAAATAAAGTGAAACAAATTCAAGCATGAAACATCCCTGTCCCACACGTAGGGGATTTTAAATTGGATGTGTCGGAGTAATTAGTTAATTAAAACAGATAAAATAATTATTTGTTTCTGAGGATCATACTATTGTTGAGATGCTACGAATTTGTTACATAGTTAATAACCTTAAACGGAAGGTATAGGTTGCAAATGAGCATAAATTATGAATAATAAAATGACTAACTTCTGGATTGAAGCGGAAAAAGATAACAATACAACCAAACGATGGGCCAGTTTCTACCATTTGAGACTTCTTGCGTATCAAGTAAATTGGTTCTAATATTCTCTATATTCTACATTCCCATTAACTAACTTGATCAACACTTTCTTAATGAGTAATGCAATCAATAAAGAATATCTAATGAATTCCAAGACAGAAGACAAGAACACCCACCCTTACAGTGTCCTCGAGATATACACAGGGAATACGAAGAAAGAAGTGGATGGAAAGAAAACACATGACAAAGATCACTACAAGAGAGTGAAGAGAACAGAAAACCACCTGAAGTGTACCCATGAATACTGGTGTACCCCGATCATGAAAGTCCCGCAAAAGAGAATTCGTCTTGGAACAAAAAGTTTCTAATCTGACGCAGTGAATAATACAACTTCGGAATACCAACTCTAAAAATACAGCATATAAAAAATATCAAACCGCATATTTTTGCCCCATATGGTTCCAATTAGTTTGGAAACCAAGTTGTGGTAACGTTACAATATTGAATTTCAATCAATTTTCGTCATTTGGATTTTCATAGACAAGACTATGTAAGACGTAAGTATCTGATAAGTTCTGTTGAAGTAATGCTTCGCCTTTCAAATTAATCATCGCCGGCTACAACTGTTCTCCCCCTCCCTCATATTATTGTATTGTAGTATTGTATATCGTTTTCATTATAATGCTTATATGACTCTAACTCTGTTCGCGAAAAATCTTGAAATATTAACTAGTTCTGATAAGATAAAGCTTTGAGAGTTTGCTCACATTTATCAGTCCGGTGAAAATAAATTTATTTCTCATAATATTCTGAATATAATATTCATAACATTTTAAGTAAGTTTTTATACATGAGTGAAAAAATGAGAAATTTCTACATATAATATATTTATATAGAATTTGTATATTCTATATTGTGTTGAATTAGCTTGTTATCCACAACAAGGCCATACGAAATTTTAACATTTTCTTTCTGGTAATAAATTATTTATTAAAACTATTCAAATATTTGTACATAAGTACACTGACTAATTGTTCATAACTGTACACAAATACATAAAATTATTGAGGGGGCCCCGGATATGCGGTCCAATTCCACGATTATGATATTAGTAACCGTGTATTTTCGAAAACACGGTCACACTCAACTCAATCTTCTCAGTGTCACTACTCAGAATGTATGAGCTAAAACATTAAAATAACGTGAATGTATTTCTTAAATCAATCGTATCGAAAAAAAGTCAGCCACCACTTGGTACACCAGACCTCCCTTTAATTGATTTCGGAATCAACAGACGAAATCTCGATGTGCCAACAGAGGCTTGCTCCAAATTTACTTCATTTTAGAGCATATGTACAGTTATGTTTATTTACACTGTCAGTTACAGTGTACTTGACTCAAAGTACAGTGATGTATTTATTTCTGTCGTATGTCATTGTTGAAATTAGCCAATCCTAATGTGTCTTAGAGTCTGTAATTACAATCTATCGACTTCAGCGGACAAGCCGTTTTAGCTCTTACCAACGAGGTATGAGAATATTTCAAATGAAATAATTGTTACTATAACAATCCTTATATCTACATGAAATTCTTCAATCTTATCGTTGTCATCCGCGGTCAACGCAGTTTATTCCCAGAGTGGTACATAATATTCCCTTTAATATTCGGCGTTAGAAAACAGACGTATTTATTCGCATAAAATGAAGTCAGGTACTAAACCGGTGGTAATAACTTAATACAGTAAGTACAAGTACATCGACCTTTTTAACATTGTTTATCTACCCAGACTTGAGAGCAGCCCGTCATAGACGATATATTGGTTAATCTGATTTCATAGACAATGACAGTTCATTATAAAGAGGACAATACAAGTCAACTACTGTAGCACGACGTAACCACGTAAATCGGAGCGCTCATGTCTCACTTCATGCACCAGAAGGTCACATGAAGGAGATGTTCAGAAGGTCACATGAAGGAGATGTTCAGAAACTCTTTGTATCTATGCATCGCTTCACAACACTCCACTTCAACTCGTGCCTCAACTAGAGACATACACGACAATTTCAAAGTCGGTGCATCAGGAGACATCATTTGTAATAATCTAGAGCTATTGCCTAGTCTTCTTAGTATGCTTTGCGAACCGGTAGCGGTCTTCGCATCGACGTACTCCAGAAACAAAAAAAACGTGGGTTCGGTTCCCAGGTCAGTCGAATAGAGTAAGGTTTTCAGCTCGAGTTAACCTCACCCAATCTTGGCAAAATTTCCGTTTCCACCAACCTACTGTCTCTCCTTCTTTCGACCAATGAATGTGGTTACGTGGAAGCATAGGTCTGAACTTCGCGATATTAAAATATAAAGGCATAAATAATTTAACAATTAAATAAATAAAATGTTGATCATGTAACGGGGTTCAGTGACAGATGAAGCTGTACATCTGATGCATTAGTAAAAATAACAAATATATTTGTTAACTAACTCCAAGTCTCTTAAGTATCTAAATATAATAAATTAATATTTTATGTGTTTTTTTTCAACGTAAACAATGTGTACGTTTATGAGAATTCATGAAAACTAAGTCTGCTAAGGTAAGCCAAACATTCTAATATCAATCACTTTTTAAAAAACCTTAACATTTATGTTTTGGATGGTCGCACGAGAAGTCCTGGTGGACTGTATGAAGCCTGAAAGTCGCCTGTTGGCCTATCACTGTTTCACACAAAGCCGTTTCAGCAGAATCTCTCATCCCAAACTAACGTACATCAACATGTGACGCAACACGACTTTTAAAATCGCAAAGATCGTAACTCTATAATATTGTCAATATCTCAGAATTGAATATATTTATATTTTGTGTATCACAATGAATGTTGGGAAGAAAAATTATTGCAGCTAGGCAGCTATAATGTTAGAGAGGGTTTCTAATTTTACTGAAGTGGGCGCACCTAATACTGCATCAGTGTACACACATTATATAATTTATAATTAAGTTTGAACCGAAAACAGACGTAGCATTGTTTCTACATCAGTGAGTCTTGAGAAACCCTCAAGCAATCTACCAATGCATTCTCTTTTACATAAGAGAAACCCTGATGAATATTGTTCATATCGACAGGCACTATGACTACTAACAAGGAGACCTAGAAATGTGTTGCGGAACGCGTGTTACTCTATTTCAATCCAATGTTGGATATCCACACGAATCTATTCCAATCATTTCCCTTTCGCCAAAAAACATTATGCAATCACCTCCCCCTAAAGCAGTAGATCGTTTTAATCTCGTTACTTTTCTCACCTATAAGAGTGAAGTGTGGACGTTGATAAGATTCCAACTTACCACTCCGCGTACACTCTTCTGATTGGCTACTCACGTCCTCTCGCTTCCAATACGAGATAACTGATATCGATGTAGCCATCGATCCCCAAGCTCAACACACGTGCCGCAACGCTCGCTGCATATCGACTCTCAGCTTCCACCCCCGCGACTCGAGACATGCATGAGCGCACAACACCAGAAGGCGATACGATAAAGAACGAATCCAGCTGTGAGGAGTCGCTAGCGGCAGTGGGGGGCCACAAGAGTTAATTTGCGGAACTGCCAACCAACTCCGCCTCTCTGGATTTTCCCTTGGCTTCTTACTACGTACATCCTCCTATTCCGTTCTCTCAACACAGCCGACGTTACCGCTCTTTTATCATCACAACGTAGCAACTACAAAGTGCGTCACAGTTTCAGATCCGTCATCATCTTCCTCTGAATTACCCTCCCGCCCTCACGAACTCCCACCACTCCAGTAGCATCTCTGCTCATCATACCCCAGCATCTTCGCTTACATCACCCTATTAACCATTAGCCTGAAGATGTGTAACCAATGGGAAAACACAACAGCTGCGAATATTTCATTATCGCGGACACTACCCCAACGTTGAAAGGGAATGTTGAAAAGCTTAATTAATAAAGGAGGAGCCAAAAAGAATGTCGAGAGGCGTCGCATTGAGGAAACTAATTTATCCTAAGTTCAGAGATGAATTATGTACAATAATATATTTCAAAAACACCGCAAAACTCAGTACGCTGTGGTTATGATGTATGAGGGTTAGAAATATCATCAAACGTACGACATGAGAACGCATCGATCATTTGGTTCCTTAATAACGAATATTGTTAAAACTGTAGTAGCATATTGGCTGCGTAATCGCACTCCACATGCGTGTGACATCCCGCGCACATCCAGACGGAATGACACAGGAATTGCCCTCATCTTCTTGTAGAGAAGTTTCTTTGAAATACTATAAAAAAATACATTTCAAAAATAGAAGCAACTGGGCTACGCAAGCTGATTCTCATTTCCTATTCTCTTGGTTTGCCTGGAATGGAATTTCGGAAATTATTATTATTTTATTATTATATCATTATTTTATTGTTCTATTATTATTTTATTATTATTACCACTACAATACTAAGAATGACGAAATTGTGGCGTCACGTACAGGCAGAGAGCGATTAATGAATCTGCAAGGGCGCGACCCACCGCGAGTGGCGTAACGGAACAAAAGTCATCTCCCATCTGTTCCACAGATGCATCACACCCACACACTTACTCAACATCAGGATTTTTATCAACGTCTCTCGTGAGATATACAGCCAAGGCCCGGGATGTTTGCATACCTACTAAAAAAAATTGCAAGCATCCACGGTTATTTATTAGCCGAGGTTCCGTAAGAATAGGAGGTAGAGAATTGAGGATGGCAAACAACCTTCAGAAATACTCTCCAAACCTGGACGAAAATTTCGACAAACAGGCAGTTGTTCTCTCTACGGCAATTTCGGAGAAAACCTATATCCAAACATATCCACGGATGAAATATTAGACCGAAAGTTTTCACAATCGTGTAGAATTCCACCAAACTAGTAAACTACCACACAATAAACTAGAAAATTTCTTCGGTCGAGTTGTGACAATTAATTTGTTACTTAAGTTTCACGATAACCCTACGTAGGGTTTTCTTCTTGCTCGAGATTTTGCCGAGTTTATTTCAAAGGATTACCATGCAGTTCAGTTCCTTTCTCGTGGTCAGAATTTTCTCTCTTTCCATCTTTGGTAATAAGGAACACTAGAGAAGGGGCTAAATCTTGTTTACGTTATCACGGATAATACCAGAAAAACGGTCTAAGTATTCTGCTTTCGACTATAGGGTTGAAATATACGAGAATAATTAATAAATTGTGTACCAAAACATTTATAACATTACTAGCTGATTACCCGGTTTCACCCGGGATTTTTCTCCTACTAATCGTATTTTACTCAGGAAAAAATAAAATCTCTCTCTAATGAAAGATCAAAATAATGTTACTTTACTTTATTCACGATGTCGTATACTTTATTGTAGAATTCTTGGAGAGAAACAATATTGCCACTCACAGTTGTCACCTATCTATAACCGTTTAAGCGAATATAACTGGATTTTTCTTCGATTTAATCGACATTTGTCAAAAACTATTCCTATCTTTCTTATAACACATTTTTTTTTAAATGTTAGACTATGTTCATCCTGGGTATCTAAACTATCTCCTTGCCAAATTTCATCACGATCGTTTCAGTCGATTATTCGTAATCAGGTATCTAACAGACACTTCTGCGTCATGCCTTTATGTATTACTGTGGATTTAGTCTAAAAAATTATCCCCAAAAATCAATGGGATTTTTTCAATATCTTATTATTCATCCTTACATCATGACTCACGTGTCCTTACTTCCGCCCTGATAACTTCACACAGACGCGAGGGAATTCCACTCGCAATGGTTTGCCATAAAAGGCAAACGCAAGTAAACCGATGCCGCTAACCTGCTTCGCCAGATTATTTACGAGTGAAGCGGTTACTCGACGCCGAAGGGGGTTGTAAAACGCCTAACGTTTGCACTTCCGCTTGCTCTGAGAGTTTTCTACGTGACACAAAAGTTTACGTCAGTTAGTAATATACGAAGGTTTCACACTCGTTCTTACAAGTAGAATAAAGCGATTGATTAACTTCAGTTAGTAGTATACGAAGGTTTCACACTCGTCCTTACGAGTAGAATAAAGCGATTGATGAACTTCTGCAGTAGGGTTCAGCACACTATATCAAATTCAGAACACCGACCCTCGGTTTAAAAAAAAGAGAAAAAAAAATTAAAATATAATATTTCTACGTTTCCAATAAAAGGAAAACTGTGAGATACAGGTCTCGAGACCCTACCAAGCTTTATTAAATTATTTTAATGAATGATAACTGTTCGCTGTATGACCATATATTTGTAGATACACAATGCAGAAATCGCAGCCATTTTTGATTTTCTTTACACGTCCAACGTTGAGTTTTTCACCAAGCATAAGTTTTTTTCCAGATTGCGTCCCTATTAGCCACTATGATTATATATATATATATATATATATATATATATATATATATATATATATATATATATATATATATATATATATATTTTTTNTACCAGATTTTATCAAATTGTACCTGAAAATTTCACACAATAATAGTAAAGAAGAAGAGCCATATTTGTCTATTACTATTAGGATTTCTTAGGCAATTTACTCAAATGTATGATAGGCAGAGTATTTATTTATCAGAATTAAAATAAAATGTAGTTTGCTCAAAGCTGAATGACAGTAATAAGCCCGTTGTACCAAGGCATTTCATCCACATACATATTGACTCTTAGCTATCAGTTTTATAACAATTTTATTGTTTTCCGTCAAGCCACATCTTCGACAGTAATAAAAGTAGCTTAACTTACAGATAGAAGAGATAGGAAAAAAACTTCACAGCAAATTCTGGGACTGATACATACCTGAAACAAACAAAAACGAATTATTAAAACATGATTGAATCAAATACAAAATGCTTAGAGAGAAAAACCGAAAAACCGAAAAGCAACATATACAAATATTTCATGCTGTCTCCTCAATTCCTTCACAATGTCCAGCATATCGTCACATGGACGTACACCTTTCAAGTGATAAAACAATCCAATTTTGCGGATTCAATAACTAATGACGAAATTTCTAGCGTTATTGTAGATAAATCAATGTCTCTAACATAGTCTCAGAATCGTCAATGTTAAGTGAGGAATGATATTTATTTTAAATACGCCATGGGGAGATATGTCTCACTAGTAGGGAGTCAGACGTCGGGGGTCACAAATTTCCAAAGAATTTACAATTGACAGCTTTTTTCTATTGAAGTCCACTGAACTCTTTTGAACTTTAATAACAATTGTTTTATCCTAATATTTTCGGGCAAATCGCTGACCCTAATATCAGAGTCTTCTCTTGGCATTACTAAAAGAAAGTCGTGAAGAAGAATATGAATTGTCGGGTCATGAATCATCCGGTGGAGTACGCCATCTTAACATTGTGCAAGGACGAAAAAGACCACAGTAATCTTACAGAATGACTCAACGACAAACAGAACATGACATAAGATATGACGACAAGCGACTTAGATTAATAGCCAGTCAAGTGTTTCTGTTACCAGATGTTAATTGGAGCCGTACGCGGTATGACAACCTACCGCCTTGTAGCACTTTTTTATTATACAGGTAAAATTAGAATAGTGAATTTTCATTTGTAGGGCTCTGGTGATTTCAAATTATGTTAATAAATGACACTTTTTCAAAAAACTCATATAAGAGATTATTCAAGAATTTATTGGAATTTTTCTGTAAAAATTCAACTATGATAGCTCAATCGTTAGCTACCGCATTCTCCACTATGTTCCCCTACATGAAGTTCAAAGGATGGCAACAGTGTTGATTATGATAATAATAATAATAAATTTATTGTCAAAAAACAGTACCATATATTATATTCAAAAGTAGGGTGAAATTGTTGAAAGGTATTAACAATTATACAAAAGAAAAACATTTTTAATTAACTAATTAGACAATCAGTATAAGTTTAGATGTATGAATGCTTTTGATGTATGTGTTAATCCATTTTTCATACACCAGATTCTCTGCAATTGGTGAATATCTTGTGTACAGTGGGTTATGGGCTTAAAAAATACGACAAATGTTTAACAACTCTAAGGATAAGATGTAACACAACTTTTACTCAAATCGTCGAAAGTAAGAAACAAAGTTACAGCCGAACTTTTATTCATAATTTCACCCAATACGTACGCGGGGAAACAAAATAGTAGGTCAAAAACTAGTCACATTTCTCTTTGGAATCGTTATGTTGAAGGTTCTGAAACCGCGGAAGAGTTTTCCTGGCGTCGAGTCGCGTCAGTTACGTCGTAACAAGGGGTCATGGCGAGGTTCCACAACAGTTCGCGGCCACGACTCTTAATAACGTCTCAAACGCATCACTTCTTGTAAACAATCGTACTAGTCAGACACATGCATTTCCAGTTCATAAGTTTATCATGCACAAATAAAATGCGCCAAGAATGTTTTTGTGGAAACCAAACTCCGTTTTTACCACTGAACAGCAATAAATGAATGATGTGTCAAAATACTCTTCCCTGTTCCGTAAATTAGAAAACACCTTTAAAATGTACCAATACGTGAACGAAAAAGACATGAATTTTAATTTAACCATGATCATACAAGGGAAAAGTTTTTTTAATATTTTTTTTTACGAAAACAGGTTTTAGTGTTTATATTAAAATCATACACATACTGATATCAATATTTGTTATTTGCCGCGATTAAACGAACTGAAACCGTAACCATTTATTTTGTGATTTTGTAACTGCTACTAAAAATCCATAGAATCAGACGTGCCCATTTATTTCCGTAACGGGAGGAGCGAAATGTGATCACAATTCTGTTCTTCCGAAAGAAAACTGGGGATACACAGTAACACTAACATAAATCCGCTGATTATATGTTAATGTTATACAAATTTGCGGAAGTTTAATTTATTCCTTTTAGTAAACGAATTGAAAAAGAATAAATAATTTAAGATCTACGACCTTTTATGGACTCTCTCCCTCCCCTTCCTCTCTCTGTGTGTGTGAGTATGTGTGTTTGTTTTTAGACTTTTATTGTCTTATTCGATAATATGCCGAATAAAGAAGGCAATGATTTATGTTAAAAAAAATTCCGTTTGATCAATGTTTGGACTGATGAATTGAGTCGAATTGTAACAATTATTTAATTTTTATTTAATTTTTAAAGAAACAAATGACTTTTTTTGGGTATCCATAATTTGAGAAAATATTTTTTTTGTTGCAACACGTTTTCGAAAGCCGCACGCGTTCACAAAGTTGATCATTTCCATTCCATAGATGAGAACTAAAAAAAAATACATACGAAAATTGGGATTGCGAAAATTTACAACAATTGATGTCCGCATAAAACTAAAATTCTGATCTCTTTCATTTTAACTACACTACGTACTTAAAAATTGAGGGTTTTTATTTAATTCGCTGAAATTTGTCAACGGATTGTGTTTTAGTATGCGCATTAAAGAAACAATAAGAAGGAGATATATTGTACTATATCTATTATAAAAATGATTCAGATTCGTGATAACACGTCTTACGCTTGAGAAAATATATAAACGATATTCCAACTGAATGAATTAAGAGACGTGGCTGTGTCCTGCGAACGGAATGGACAGCTTTCCCAATAGTTCCATCTGCACGAACTCCGTGGGACGCACTCCGTTGCACTAGTGTCACCCTGCGTAGGCCGAAGCGTTAGCCATGGCCCACTAGATTGCGCAACCAAAACACTCGATGTACGTGCCGTTCTGAATGTGTATTGCAACAAGCAAGACCACGCACCGCTTCATGCTCTCCACTCACGCTTGTTTTCCATAGAAAATTGCTTCTCTTATAAACAAATACAACGGGAATGGTTAGATGTGACAGGCAGTTAAGGCAATGAGCCACTTAGTCTCGACGATTATTGCATTTAAATGGGGCTATCAACATGATTTGACGCGTTGCATTCAAATTGTTGTGAACAGATATGAAAGGTAATACTCATAGATATGTTAATATAACGTTATCCAAGAAGCGAGGTGTATAATAGGTTGTGGATTTTAAAACATACAAGGAATACTTCACCCATGAAGGAAAATACGTGGGTTTCTTATAAACAAACAAAAATGTAAATTCTCGAAGCATCAATAAACACTGAAAAGTCTTATTTATATTATTCATAGGTCGAAAATTACAGCGGAAAAGAACGCATAAAGTAGATTGAAATTTGAAAATCGAATCGGTAGACCTTGAGTGCCCGACTTGTAATTTGCATGAACAAAACAAACCTACGGAAGTCTCCTTCAATTTATTTCTTATATATCAGTCGATGAGAAAAGAAACGGTTTTGCAATTTCCACTGAAACACCTTTAGGTCCTATAATTTCTTCGTGTTAAATGACCCAACAACTCACCATCTACGATACAAACAACATGACAGAATACACTTTTATCGACCAGATTCGTTTAAATTATACGCTTATATCTGGCCGCGGCGAAGTCGTTGGATCTCGTGAGCTCACTAATGTCCCATTCGCGTGCAACAACGTCCCGTCCAGAGCGACATTGCAAAGCGACAGAGTTCAAAATTAAACGCCCATCGTCGTTTCCCTCATAACGACCTGTATCGTCCTTTACGAATCTCGAAACTTGACGTATCTCCGAGAAGACGGATAAAGTACACCACAAAGAAAACGCACGGCTCTTCAACGCCACAAAACTCTTCGACTCTTCGAGATTCATCGGAATTCCTTGGAGGGATCGATTGAAAAGTGGCTTGGACGTTCCCACATGGCATTTTCATGCAAATGGTACATGGAACACGGGTTGCTCGGAGGAGGAGGAGGAGGAGGAGGAGAAGAAGAAGAAGCAGCAAGAAGGACCTGCGCGCGGGATAAACCCAGTCCGCGAACACGCTTTTAAAACGACTCTCAACACTATTCATTACACAACAAAGAAGACGGGAAAAAAGTGAATGCGTATGTGTCTGTAGATGGAAGGATGAGAGACTCTGCTTTCTCAAGGCGCACAGCGAACAAAAAATACTGCGTAGAAGAAGTCGCTAACACTTCCAGACGTTTCTCCCAGTGCCTCAGTTAAAAACGTCGCAGTAAATCTCTTTCATATTTAATTACAATTCATTACATATGATGAAATACAGAAAGCAAAATATTTGTTTCATGCATACGTACATTAGTTTATGAAGATAACCCAATACGATTTTTAAGACAACTCAATATAAATGGAAATAGTTCAAGATTGATACAAAAAGCACTAAAGTTGATTACTAGGTTTTTTTTACCATGTCCATTAGTATTATATCCTTCGCAAGCACTATTATCCAGAAGTTTACTTTTAATTTTGAGCCATTTCCATTTACAGAACATTCTCTCCGGATGGACTCCCCTTTCAAGGAGAATCGGAGACCGTCATTCCACTTGTACTGATAGTCGTCAGTTGAAGAGTTCTCCGAACTGCTTGTGCGCTGGAGGCAAACGCGTGTGTACTGTTAGAGAAACATACAATGACGCGTCTTGCGTGACGATCAGGTTTCTATGTTGGCATCTCTTCGAAATTACACGGAAACCTCTTGATTTTTTGTTCCCTGAAAAGTGAGGGCGCTCGCTACGCGGATGTTAGTTTTAAATGACCTTATAATGCAAATGAACGCACGGACGTATACTTAAGTATCGGGAATAGTCCCAGTTACAACACCACTCTTTTTAGTCATTTCTATCGTTTCAGATATATAAAAAAAAGTGGAATTCCACATTCGCAAGATACACTTCGGTCTCAACAACACCGAATGATCCGAAGCTATTTTATATTAAGTATAAATCTTATTTCAGTTACAAAAGTAGCTTCGTAATAACTAATAAGTGATGACCCAAAAGGCAAGAACCTTTTTTATGACGGAATTTTAATTTTAGACAAGTAGACGTCTGCGAATATTTCTTTTAACTCGCCTATTCCTATGAGAGTACATCAGTAGGACCATTGTACAGTGAAAGCAGTAAATGGCATATATATGGTTATCCAGTAATTCGTTTTTAAGTTAAATAAACAAAATAAAGGACTTCCAGGTTAATCGAAGATATATAACCTCGATCATCGTCTTCTATGGGATAGTTTATGAATCACTTTTTGTGAGATCACCACTGAATATTAGTGGTAAGGGAAGTCGTCATATAAATTATGTAAGAGAAATAAAAAAGTTAATATGATGTGATGTTCAAGAAAAGTTTTCAATTGAAGTAATATATAGCGATTATATGGTGCAAATCATTAAAACATATTCCGTCAATTCCATTGCTGAAGGTGGTAAGTCACAGAGTAACAAATCTGCTAAGATTACAATGTCAGTAGTTTCCGGCAAATATTCCTTAAAACAAAATATTCCCGCCATCCTGAGTCATTTATTCTTTTGGAGGTGTGTAATGATCGTTGCAACAACGGCATAAAGTATCTCAAAGAAAAAAAACAACACTACAGCATATCTGAAGAATATTAATACAACAGTAATCCATAAAAACAACGATAAACTCTCATAGACATAGGGGAAGAAACCATTTTCTCTCATAAAGCAACTCCTAAACTCACATAAAAACAACTTCCTTCCTGTGAACATTAACACGACGTGTTAAGTGCAGGGATCCCCAACAGGCGTACCAAAATAACAGTGCTACTGACAGGTTTCTCAACCGGATACTCGAAACACGACAGCGCGTAAACACGCTCTTGAAAAGAAGAGAAAAATACGAGCAACGACTGGGTACAATGCTCCTTATCTATATTTCAAAGACACGTTTTCACCTTCGAAACAAGACACGTATCTTCCTTCTGTCCGGTTACATGAATCTCAGAAATGAACATGCTTCGTATTAGTTAAAGACCATCTGTTTCTGAAGACCTCCAGGTTGAGGCAAGTAGACGCTGTTTGTCGATAAAGAAATGTCGTCCTCTTGAGTTCAATGGTTGGAAGCGTACGTCATAAAAGTGCGAGACGAAGGATATTGCTCACAAATACCGCAACGTTATGCTCAGGCATATCTTTCAGTAGGGTTTGATAAAGTACTCTTTCCCGAAGCTTAAGAATTATCTAAATATTAAATGGTCACGTTTTCAGTACCTTGAAGTTTATTCGATCGTAAATGCTTATTTTAATTTATTACGTAGTAAAGTCGCTCAGAGGGGAGCACGTTGAGCAGCTGGGTAAACCAAGTCATGGGATTTGTTCTCAAACATGAACGTCCAGATCGATCCCCAGGGCTAATCAGCCGGATCTTATCGATTACCAAGTCTATCGCGATGGTCGATAATGCTAGTGTATTGGTGGTCGCATTCCCTTGACCAGAAGAGAGTAGAATATTTATTGGATTTGGCTCAGACCATCAGGTCTACTCTTCCACCAAACCATGTACAGAAAATGCACAATACAAAAAAATATATCACAAATTACAGTAATAATTAAGATTACAATAATGGTTGAAATTAAAAAATCAATAAACTACAAATTTAATTAAAATTACCACATTAATTTAAATTACAATATTAAATAAACTACAAAAATAATTAGAATTTAGATAATAAAATTACAATAGTAACTGAAATTGAACATAATAAAAAAACACAAAAAATTAGAACTACATGAAAGTTGAAATAACAATCGAAGTTAGAGAACCGAAGTTATTTAAACAATGTCAAAAACAAAATTCACTTAAAATTTACATATTCTCTCTTACATTCTAAATATAATTTAAAATGTGTCACAATCTAATGGAAAATATGTTATTTGACCTATTTCATTTAATTAAAATCGTATTTTACTATGTAACTTACTAAATATATTTTCACCTACAAATTTCTTGATATTTACAATAATTCTCAAATACGAGCTGTATCAGTTTTTCTGCCTCGCTTAAAACCTGACTGGTACGGGTCTATTTCATTATTTATTGTCAAGAAATTTATTTCCCTAACGCTAATACAAATTGTTTACCAAAACTATGCTGATTTTACATTTTTAAACAAGAAGAGCGTATCTGTTCTGAATACTTACAATAATTTACTGGCATTTCAAGAGATATGAATGTATTCTCGCTTTAAACTGTTTGAGAGAAGAGCAGCCTCTAATATCATCTGGAAGTTTGTTCCATTCCCTAATCACAGTCAGTGTAAGTGAATTGTGAGCATAGTTGGTTTTGTGCCGTAATAAAAGAGCTCAAGAGAAAATTAAATTTATTCGTCAAGTATCGTGGTGCTTTAAAATGAATAATAGATTGAGGCGATGTTTCTTGCGTCGGTGGAGACGTAGTAGGTCATTTTCATGGTAATGTATGGACACGTGATCAAAATTTCTGAGATCATAAATATATCGAACACAAGTATTTTGCATTAACTGAAGTGTATCCGCTTGTTTGCAGTTTACGTGACTGTAAACTACATCACAATAATCAAAATTAGGATAGATGAGTGATTTTGCCAGAAGAGATTTAGTGTTTGTAGGTAAAAACTTGCATATGCATTTCAACATGTAGAATTTAGAAAATATTTTCTTTTTAATGGAGTTTATATGTCGCAACTTAATAAAGGTAGTGTTCATTTTTACGCCCTGGTTTGTGACTTCTCTTCGCCAAGGAATGCACGCGTTGTTGAGCGTTAATGATGGTATTGTTACTAAGTTGTAATGTTGTGTTACTAAGTAATTTTTGATTTCTAATGGAACTGATTATGATTGCTTGTGATTTGTTTGCGTTCAAATGGAGTTCATTATATTTCGACCAACCGGCAACGGCAAATAAGTCACTATTCATTTTTCTAATATAGCTGTCTATTTCGGATGTTCTCCCTCTGATATACATTTGGAAGTCATCTGCGTAAATATGTGAGCAATGTTTGAGTGAATTTGGTAAACTATTAATATAGATAATGAAAAACAGAGGTCCGAGACATGCTCCTCGCGGGACGCGGCGGGTCACATACTGAAATTCCGAAGTTTGCATATTTACGTGAACTTTCTGTCGTCTACATGAAAGATAATTTCTAATCCAATGCAAAGATGATTAAGAAAATCCTAAATTCCTACATTTTGATATCAAAATATCATGATTCACAGAGTCAAACGCTTTACTGAAATCTAATAATGTTAGTATTATGTTTTCTCCAGAGTCTAATGATCGTTCACGATCTACAACTTTAAGAAGAGCTGTATCAGTTTTTCTGCCTCGCTTAAAACCTAACTGGTACGGGTCTATTTCATTATTTATTGTCAAGTAATCGATAACATGTCGGTGAACAATTTTCTCAAGAACTTTTGACAGTCGGTAAGATGCTGATAAGACGATAGTCGCTAGAACTACACAGGCCTTTACATTTCGGAATCGGACGATTCAAGACTGTTTTCCAAGATTCAGGATAAGTACTAGTTATAAGGGAAAAATTAAGAATATGAGTAATAGTTGGTAGGGCGATTTCCAAAATACGTTTGAGCTGTTTGGTCTTCAACAGGTTCAACACATCTAAAATAGAGTCATAATAGTTGTAGATCGTGAACGATCATTAGACTCTCGAGAGATTTCATCCGTAAATTTTAAATTAGTGAGTGTTACAGTTTTTAATGTCATTTATGCTGGGTGCCATGCTCACGAAATATTTATTCAGAGAATCCAAGGGTATATCAATCTTATCAGAGCTTTTTATCTTAACAGACCCCTATCGGCTGTAGATTTTTCCAGAGAGATTTTTGTTCTGTCTCAGTTTGAAAAGTTTCGGAAGTAACTTATTTTGGCGTTCCGGATTTTTTGGTGACAAGGTTTGGTAGTTTCTTATATTTTGAATTGTTTTCGTCCGACTTAACGCGCTTGTATACCAAATAGGTTGCATCAAGGTTTTTCATTAAGATTTAGATATTATCTGTGAGTCAGGGAGCTGCAAATTTTGTTATACGATGCGATTTTGGTGGGGCGTGTTTATCGAAAATACTAGTAACAATAGTTAAATACTTCTACTTTACCGTCGATAGTAACTTCGTGATAAATGTTTTGCCACGGAGCAGAGTAAGCGTCAGCGAGGAAACTGTTTTGATCAATTACATAATAATCCCTGAAGTGCAATACCTTAGATTCATATTTTGAACGATTAAAGGAATAATGAACATGTATGAGATCGTCTTTTGAAATTCCGGGGACAGGAAACTGGCCATAAGAGAGAACATTTTCTGCGTTTGAAACTATTATGTGATCAATCCATGTTTCGGTGTTGGCGCTAATATGAGTAGATTTAACTTTAAAATATTCGAGTGTAGTAACGAAAACATGTTGTGAAAGTCGATGACTGAAGTGTTCCCTGGGAGATTAATAGATTTTCGTTAAAATCTCCCATGACATTGATGTTTTGGTATTGAGTGACTAGATAGGATAATGGCTCTTCCAATTCACGTAATTTTCCGATTTTAGGTAGCCAATACACGGCATCAACGATACATTTCTTTTTATTTCTTACATTTATTTCCACGAAAATATATTCTGTACCCGCTGTATCCTGACAGGACGTTAATATTGTTCTTGCTTTGATATCATCTCTGATATAAAGTGCTACACCGCCACCTGATTTAATTGTTCTGTCGAGTCTAAGTAAATAATAACCGGACAGAGAAACGTGTTGAAAAGGGACGGATTCACGAAGTCATGTCTCACTAAGTGCAATTGCGTTAACAGTATTTTGGGAGAATATATTAATTATTTCATCATAATGGGTTTTTAAAGATTGGCAATTTACATGGGCTGTGGCAAGATTATTCTGAAATGCGGAATTTTGTTTCGCGTATTACTTAAGGGAATGGAGGACGGTTGGGGACGCTAATCCGTTTAAGTTATTGTTACTTACAGATAAGGAACGCATACCCGTTGCGAATGACTACTATTTTTGAAACAACTGAGGGTTCAGAAAATGCCATAAATTCCCCATAAATTATCTTTCTTTTAAGTTTGTTACGTTAACTTTTGTTAATTTATATGAGTTCATGTAAAAAGAGAGATTCCTTCAATATATATATATATATAGTTAGATACAATAGAAGGTAAACGAAAGTCAAAAAAAGAAGCTCACAATCTATTTAAAGCGAGAATTAAGAAATTTAAGTTTACTTTGTATTGAAAACAGTGGAAATGAGATAGATTTAATGTAAATAATATTTCAGAGAATTTCTATAAGCAATATTTTTAATAGAAATAGACAGATTTAAAGATTTAGTGGATTTATAAGAAAATATAAAAAATGAAAGAAAGAAAAATCCAACTTAATGCAAATAAATTAAGTATACTTTAAGTAACTTTATACTAATAAAAATAAATAACAAACTAAACTTACGCTTATAAATAATATAAACTTAATATGACACATTTTGAGGGGTCCCATACTATTCAGAACTGATGCGTTCTAAATCAACCATAGTTTGAACACGAAATTTTACATTACCTCTTTTTACAATAACTACACCATACATAGTCCACACATTGTTCTCCCCGTATTTATCATCGGCGCTCTTGAGGATCTGCATCCGCGTTCGCGTCAGGTCTTCTCTGATCGTTACTCCAGAATTTTTCAGAAGACGTTTCGGGGCAAACACCTCACGACGCTCTTGTAACTGACAAAATTTAACAATAATCGGACGAGTTAAACCTTCTACTTTAAAACCAATTCGGTGGCTCCTATCTATATCTAACAAAGAAAGCTCCAACACCTATATTTTTTGCAACTTGAATCGCGAAGCAGTTCGTGTCTTCTCTAGGAGACTCCTTCTGGCCGCAAATGCGGAGAGAACCACGTCTCCGGTACTGCTCCAATTCGTCTGAGCGGTCCGCGAGCTGCAATGTGAGGTCTGCCACCTCCTGGTCCTTTTCCGCCAACTTTTGTTCTAAATTATGTGTAAAGGCCTGGAATTCGGACCTCACGGAAGCTGCAACAGCTGAAGCAATTTTTGTAAAAAACATTAACTATAGCCACGACTACACATGAGGCGGTCTCGGCAGCGTTCATAACGGAAGAAGTCATAATAATCCGATAATAATATGTTTCAAAATTAGCATTGAGAAAATTAAATTGAAACATGAACAGAAAATAGAATAATTTAAAATGTAAATAAGTGTGAAATACTTCTCTCGGAAGTCTATGGAAAATTCTGCAAAACATCGTGCGCTCACTCCTCCTGCTATGACTATCTGCGGTTGCTACGGTTTCCACCTGCTGACGGGAGCACTCTCAGAGACGTGTTTACGCCACGACGGTCATGGGACGACTGATGACCAGAGACTAAGAAAAATGTATCTACACTTGGATATGTACTTGGGACACGTTAGGGTCTGGTGTGGGACAGCTTACGCGGTATAGAGAAGCAATCGCCGACGAGAGATTTACGAGAGAAAAGATTAAACTCCTTCACGGAGTAATGGACAATAAAAGTGATAATTCTGAACGAAATAATGACGGTTCTATGTCCTATAATAACACTTTACCGGCTCATTTGAAACAAATAGGAATAAGAGCACTACAAAAATATATGCTTTATTAATATTAAATTGTTATAGTGCAACAATATCTCATATGATCTGTTAAACCAAACAATTTGAGAATATTTAATGTATAATTACAATATTATTGAATTAATTGAACATTTTATTATTTGTGTTAGGGTCATTTCATGTTATTAAAATAAAACCTATTAGTAAAATAATAATCAGCTTAGAAACCTAGGTTTATGTTATAAAAAACAATTTAAATATTTAAAAAATATTACTACATATAATAATTATTTTTATCATTATTAGCAGAGATAGATCACTACTTGAAAACCCAGGAAGTATTCGTAGAATAATTGCACGATCGCGTTATGATCTCCCCAGTGAACTGAAGCAGTAGCACAATAATCCACGCGTGTTGGGTTTCTCCGATGTATGCCGTCGTCGCCGTGACTGGTAGCATTCCACTCTCTCGATGATTCCGGGAAACACCTCGTCATGGCGCCTGTGTCCTCGTCGCGTCGCCCACAAGAGCAGTCCGTTCCTTCTTCGTCGCAACACTTACGCAGAACACGACAATACAGCTCCCACCTGAGAGCAACGGGATACTTGATCTGTGTTGGTCGTGTTCTTAGGTGGAGTACGGATATCACAAAGATGATGCAATTCAGATCGGCTTCGGTATTCGAAATGACAGCTACGAGCTCAGGTTGAGTTTAGGAATGAGACGAGAGTTCCGATGGAATAGCGATCAATGCACGATTTCAGACTCAAAATATTAATGCCTAAATTCAGTTATAAAAGTTGTTGGTCACATATATGGAATTCTAACACCATGCTATTTTGAAAACATTTCTTTTTGCATTATCTAACTTTATAAAATGAGATAATTGTGATACCAAAGCCTAGATGAAAATAACAACCACGAATCAAACCCGGGATACACTGCCCTAATTGCTACAGCGTTGAGTGCTATACCATCAGTTACCCTCCTGCAACTGCACACCATTTGCTATATTTAAGATTCACTGGAAGAAAAATCACTCATTTATATGACGGCAGTTAACAAATAAATACATTAAGAATCTTTACGATACAACCATTTTCATCGATACACTACAAATCCCTGCAAATATTTTATTCCAACTACTTACAAGCATTGCTTGAAATAAATTTATTTATCTAAAATAATTTAACCTATTAATTAGATAAACGAATCATATCGCTATTCATAAAGCAAACTAGTGGAGTCAACATCCTTAACTCATGAACGAATATATTTGTAAATAAATGAAAGGTAAATTTACTTATACCACCTCTATCACGGGAAACACAAAATAAAATGTATAAAAAGAACTTGACTTACGAATCAAGGAGATAATGTATTTTCATCCAGGTTTATGCAAGACTTTTCCCATCCTCTGACGTCGACGTTCTGATGACTATGAAGTATATGTCATTATGCATTGGCCATTCTCGTTCAAATATCTCACTGACGCTGAACGAGATCGCTATTGTGAAAAATGAAAGAGAAGACGTTTATTCCAAATTTTTAACAGCCAACAGATGAGGGACTGTTAAAGTATTGTTCCACTTTCAAGCAGATGTTGATCATCTCAACATAAAGGACGTATCTAGTAGTTAGTACATCTCTTGATAATCTCGTGTACAAAACATGTAACGACTAATCGAATGTTATAAGAAAAGAATTTCGAAGCAATGGGTCAAGTAAATCATTCATTTTCTTCTTCAGAGAAGAGATCGTGAAAATACTGGCTACCTCTCTGACACCATCAATTAGGTTCCACATTCATGGGAACTACCAGACGCAACGTTGATAGGTCTTAACTCCAAGTCTCCCGGTACAGAAACCTGTGGTTACTGAATCCACGCTACGCCCGCAAATAAAAATCTAGTCCGGAGGCTTGTCTGTGGGTACTGAGAAACAATCGGTCTGCGGTGAGACGAAAGCGATCGTAGGCAACTCAAGACCACCAAGGTCATTTCAAGGGCGCCTTCCATTTCGCCACGAGATTACTAACGAGGTATCGCCCGCGGGCGAAAACCACAGCTGTCGGATGCAATGCTGATGGGACGAGAGTAACATCCATGGAACTCTCTTCAACTGGGTTCTTGATATACTAAAGTGTTACTCAACAGTGATTAGAAAATTTTATCTTCACGAATGAGGTAAAAAGATTTAATCTAAAAAGAAATGCACCAGTATTCCCCATCTTTTGACAGACACTTTGCTCACGTCATGGAAGTCTGAAGTAAGTTCTTTAAGCCTCGTGATACTTGTTTGAATTCCAACTTTTCTTTCATTATACTTTTTTGTCATTTCAAAAATATTTTTAAGTCGAGTTTTACCTGCACGCCAAGAATAACTACTTCATTCTTAAATCATTTTCCCCTCATATCTAAAACGTTTTCATTTGAGTTAAAAACCACACTGATATACAATCCATCCTGTAATAATGTTGCTTTCTTAAAAAAAAAGATAGCGCAAAAAACACAGGTATTGCATATCTAACAAGTTAAGGAACTGTTCAAGAAATAATAAACAAAAAAATTATAACTTAAAATAGTCACATTGAGTTAAATACAAATGAAATGGACTAAATAATATATTTGGCAACAAGTAATTTTAATGGGTTACAATATCACCAATTTTCATGTTTAAAATTACGGTGAATGCCTTATCGCAGACATAGTCTTCATCATCAGCAAAAAAAAACAACCTACGAAATATATAGACTAATAGGCAAACAGACTAATGATATACAGAACATAAACAATGAATATAGTACAATAAAACAATCAAAATACAACACAATAGTGGAATAGAAAGTACGCAATGTAATAATAAAATGGACGGGGGAAATTGTAAATAATTGAAATATTATTCTAAACTATTCTCGAATACACAAGTATGTTCGCTTCACTGATCATTACGTTTCCTCTTTCATCATTTCACGTTTCGACGTATTGATATATTGAAAGACATGTGCTCATGGTAAATTAAAGTTCTTCTGGGAAGTAAATGAGAACCACGAGGAGGGAACGAGAGAAGGAGAAAGATGTAGGAGACACTACCTGTGGAGGAGCAGTGCCGCGAAACACCTACTCCTCCAGCATTCAAGGGAACTGCTTATGCTCAGAAAGTGATTCACTAGACGAACGCGCGCATTTCCAAGAAATCTTATGAGAGTAATATAACACGAAGACTTACAAGTTTCAAATTTGTTCCAGAAGCATTTAGTATTAGTTCATCCTATACCACCTGGCATTTCTTGTAGTAAAACCGAATACACGCATCAGAAAAAAAGAAAAATAATTGTATTTCTGTGAGAAATTTACAAAATAATTTCCATACTTACGTCTTAATTATACATTACAGACAGTCGGAATTTTAAAAGAAGTGGATATCTTCGTCAGATCAAGTTTTTTCGAAGCAAGAAATTTTTCAAGAAATTTGAGGGTTCTTAGTGAAGAAAAGCATTCTACCCACAAAGCAACCATAACCTTGTTTAAAGAAAGGCGATAATATGTTACACGACTTAATTATTAACACACACACACAAAAAAAAAAAGGTTTCCATGAATGATTCGTCTAACAAGCAACAAAACCTGCTTATATTACACCAAAGCAATAAATTTATTTTCAAATTTTATTTCTAAAAATCCTTTCTTTCCGAATCGAAACCACGACAAACTGACGTCATTGCGCGATGTTCCACAGCAGCAAGTCGTTTGTCGTGTTTTAAACGAAGCCTTTCCTTTACCTCTTTTTTCTCTCTCTCTTTCTTACTCCAAGGGTACAAGCCGCAATGGTTTTCTGTCGTGTAGACTTACCCGCGTGAATTCCGTACCCAGCTGTCCTCGCTGTGTACACAGATCGCAGCGGTGCTAGAAGAGTTTTTTGCGTTAACGCATGGCTTGCACGCTTGCGCACAGCGCTTGCTTCTTCTTTTTTTGTTTCAGAAGAGAGGCGAATGGTAAGGAAAGAGGGAAAGTGCGGTGATAGGAGAGAGACTCGGACGCCGTAACGGATGAAACTTATCTTACGAGTATGTGAATGAAAACAGACCGTATCTTCGGAACGGATAATTGTGTATGAATGACGTATACACGAAGGTGCTATATTAATTAACTCTATTCTCGTCCATTCCTCCCCCCCCCCCACCACCACCACCACCNTTCCCTAATCTTTTGCATTCTTCATAAAAAAAAATTTTTAAAAATTACTTGAAGGTAAATGTATTACGTTATTTAAAGGATGAAATTTGTTAAAAAATTCTTTACATCGCAATGAATATTCTCATATCGATAAATAATGACCGATTATCTGCATGTCGTATGATATGAAGATTGTTATCTCTAAGCAGATACCTAATTTATATCACGAGTTTGAGAAAAATATTATTTTATTGTAAAATCTAATTGTTTTGTACTATTTTAATACAAATGAACGAGACATCAAAAAATTACAATACAACACACTAAACAGGTTATCACAAGGAAATGCGAACAGAGATTCTGGCGAAATACATTTTTAACCCTCGTATAAGACAATTTATTTGTTTGAGTAATGGTAAATTAAATTTGAATAATCGGAAAATAATTATTTTCAAATTTAACAGATTAGTAAGTGACCACGAATTATAGACATACTATCTTGCCAACACACTACATTACACTTCCACTCTTGGGGTTTGTAAATCAATGTTCCCATACGATGTGGTTCATTTCACAAATACATTAAGAATCACGGATTATAGCACCCAATGAAGCATAAAACAATCACTGTAGTGTCGATACCATTAAGTGAAAGAAAGATTCATCTATCCACATTCAATCAAGATTGTCGCTTCATCGTTGCAGAAACATACAGGGGAACGTGCGATCTCTGTACACATAGCAACCAAGAAAATCGTGATCCGGTAATAAAACGAGAGAAAATGCACTCTTGAATTATCCTGGCTTCGTCCAATTCCAGGCGATAAAGTACTCGTGCTTTTAAGGATCTACGCCACGTTAAGATAATGAGCATTGCGCCAAGACAGTCGATACTGAGTTGAAAGAAGTGAATATAAGGAGATGTTGACTCAACTCTAATTGAGAAAATTAAATGAAGCAAAAATTTAAAACATTGAAAGAACACGAATGACTTGAACATTCGCGATGATACCGCAATATATAATCAAAACTTTCAGTGATTTGACACAGATAAGAGGATGGTTGCAGCATAGGAACCCTCTTTCAAAATAAAAAAAATTAAAAAATCTTGAAGTTTCCTAGTTTAAAATACAGAATAGCAAAGACTATTTCTTAACTTCTTCGGAACCATTTTTTTCCTCACAATGGAAAACTATTAACATGACTTCACAATAATTTCCATATACGTATTCATAACGTCGCAACCAAAAATGAACGATGCTTGAAAAGATATTTAGGACACAAGAAACAAGCAAAAACCAGAACATTCAGGGGCACTTCCTGTGCAGAAATCTTTGTATCCCTTCTGTGCTGGGGGAAGAGTGGGCCGGCGTTGGGATGCTGAAAAGAAACAGGAGCGAAGATGCGCTGTGCTCTGAGCGAGCAAAAACAATTCGCAGTGCCGATCCATGGAGTGGCGCACATACGGAATGCGACCAGACGTCTTCGCGAAGCACAAGACAGCAGACGGTCGAAAGGGGTCACATGAGAGAGGTCTGAATTCATTGTGCAGGGGCATGCTATCTTTTTTATTATTTAACAATTCAAGAAAATAATGAAAATTATGTTAAATACAAAACATAAGCCAAGGCTTCAGATAAGTCGATATACGAAATAGTATCTTAAGAAATAAAGCCTCGAATTCGTAATTGAACTATTTCATACATTCAGAGAGCAGGTTTGGATGTGTCTTCAAATTCAGAGGAAGGAAATGGATTTCTCCAAACCTCACGATGTGACATCTCAAATTTTATTAGTGACATCCCAATATAACATTATCCGAACTATAAGGTAGGGATGTCATATCCAAGTTTTGGAAAAATCCTTTCCTTCTTTTCAATTTCCCAATCTAGATTTCTAACATCCAGTGTATTCTCAAAGTACCGACATTTCTGTGGAGTAAGAGTTTTATCATTGCAACATTTCGTCTTAACCAAGGAAGTCAGAGGTATATCTCAAACTGAAAATTAAAGTTGGTGCAATCTCTTCATGTACCCCGGCGGCCTCTCACAACAACACAAATTAATTTTAAAATTAATAAAAGAAGAAGTACCAGTTGACACCACAGCTGGTTCATGGTGTTTGCTAAATGGATACATATTTTGAACTTGTAAATCAGTGTTCTTGAAATAATGAATCTCATTTGGACGAACTAATATGGCATACATTTAAAACAACAATGTTTTAGAAATATCGAAATATATTTAAGGAGAATGTTATTGGGGACGAGTTGTAATATTCTTACATACGGCTCTAGTAAATAAAAAGCAAAATATTACCTAAAAGTTTAAGAATGTCATTTCAAAACATCTATTGTATATGAAAACCAACTAATTAGACAAACTGAAACACGAAAGACAGACTTGATACAATTCGCTGCTCGGGTGATGTCACGTCTGCCGTGCTTCACTTTAAGAGAGCCAACTTTATGCCATCGTTGTTTGAACTTATTTACAGTGCCAACGGTTTATCTGTGCCTACAACCGGGAGTAGTGGTCTCAACGATACTTTTGTAAAAACATTGACTCATTATTGGAATAAAAATAACAAATCTTAGTTCGCATTTGCATAGAAAGTGAACTACATGAAAGCTTGTGTACGAAATAAAGGTCACTTCATCCTGTATCGATCGAAAGGGGACAAAAGAAGACAAGGAATTGTCTGTGGTAGGCTAGAAGCAGCCAGCTTGTGCACGTAGTGTCGGTAGTGTATATGAGGCCTCTTGTTCCAAGTCGGAACGCTGAACGGAACATACCGCTAGATACAGCGTCACCCGGACAGTCAAACCAATTCACAACACAATAGACGTAAAAAACACGAAAGGTTGAATCTGCAGCTGGTATTCAGGAGTCCACCTCACGGTAGCGAAAAGAAGCACTTGAGAAATCAATCCAAAGATGCACGTGACACAGCTGTGGTGAAACCAATCTCGGAGCAGCGAGGAGGAGGAGACAGCAGAGGCAAATCCGCGACAAGGGGGCGGGGAGAGGACCCGTCCCACTTCCGGTTGTTTCTTGCGCCGTTGCTGTTACTACAAGCAGATGTTGCAGCGTGAGAGAGGAGTGGAGGCGTCGTCCGACAGGACGGCAGCTCTTATTCAATAAAAAAGTGCCACAATTTATACAGCAACATCCAAGAAAAAACAACGTCCCCTTTCATTCATTTACGAGATGCTCCGCATTCACCAGTTGTCCACAGTATTACTCTAGATCTAAAATAAATAAAATATTAACTTTTTATTATCAAAATATGAGAATGTTCAATTTTTACAAATACGAATTAATTAGCAATTATACGCATGACGGAATTCTCCACGATATATACGAAACAATACTTTTATGACTGACAGTGACGTTGACCATGATCGCAATCTATAGTAGTCGGGTCGGGTTGTGACGTGTCTATCCGATAATCAATCGGTAGGTCGATCAGTTTATTGAAAAGACGCCGTTCCAGTTAACATCTGAAATGGCGTCGTTTCAATAAACCTATTAGTTTTCGGATTCGTACTAATAACAATTCGAACCGATCCGACCAAATCCGAAAATTTGCGGTCGTATGCTTGCCCATCCCTATGATATAGTTTCTTGCTTAACATTCATCTCCGAATTTACAATAAATTCTTCGTAAAATGATGCGACAGTCCTCTGCTTTCTTCAAATAGTGAACTGCATCAACACAGCCCCGATAATTTCTTTTGAGCAATAAATTCTCATTATCGTATCCTCGCGGTTGTTTCTACTAAGCAGCTACCGCCGTCTCCGGAAGCGCGTTGCATCGGACAGTGAGCTCCCGCACAAAGCGAGCAACGGGGATGTCACGTAATAAACCAAAACCGGAAGCGCGACGCGCGATGGTCGGAGGAAGGGCGTAAGTGCCACACACCTTCGCGCAGAATGAACAGCGACGCCTGCGCAACGAGCGCACACCGGGGACGACTGCGCGAGACTTTCTCTTTCGCAAAGTGTTTCTGCGAAGGTTGTTAACGGCTTTTGGAACGAGGGCGGCAACCCTCACGCGCAGTTTTCTTCACTCTTTGTCACGAGAACATTCAAAAGATGCCAATTGATAGAATGAAATAAATAAAAATTAACATGTCGCGTCCTCACGACGTTCCATGAATATGTTTTATCTAAAATTCATATAAGACTTTCTCAAGCATTTTGTGTCATTTAGCTAATATAGGGAAAAAGTTCACCACAAATCTTATTTAAATGAACTGTTCCAAAAATGTACGCAATGCCAAAATGTAGGACATATAAAACATAGATGTAACACTTTCAATAATGGTGAGAACAAAACATAAATGTCCAAAAAATACGTTATGTGAAAATCGTGTAATTCAAAAGAAATCAAGATGAGGTAGCCACAACCTTCATCTACTTTCCAGTTTTAGATGTCCTAGTGATCGTTTTCCAATACTTCGGTATCCTTCTTTTCCAAAATTACTCTAGAATATATAACCAAGTTTCATTGCTAATTATTATTCAGCAAGATATCTGAATTATACGAAAGGATAAATAAATAATACGAAAGGAAGGAAATGGGGCAAATAAACCAGTTTCGTTTTAAAATATAATTTCTCAGTCACGATAAATCAGAGCTAAAATCGTATTAAGTACATTTTCATGCTTCCTCAAAATAGTTACACTATATTTTATTATACAATGTGAACATACACTAGATGAGAACATTAAAGTACGTCAATTATATATTAGATACGTTAACTTTATTCGTAAGTGAGCGTTATTTCTTACCAACTCAATAGTCGTAAACAACATTTTGGATAATATCACACGAAACAGCTTGTTGACAATGCTAAGGGGCATTCCGATGAAGGCAATTACTGAAGACATGTGTCATGCAATGAGGCACTCCTCATACCTGAATCCCACCTGTCCAAACCGGAAGTTTTTAAGATATTCGAAGACCAATTACAGTAATCTCGTCAAGCATTACTTTCAAATTGTGAAACCAAATGAGGGTAATAAATCAAAAAGTGACAACAAGAAAATCATCACAATCTCATTTTGAATTATGTTTTCTTTTACAGCACGAAATAAAAAACAAACTCAAGCAACAACTCGAAGCGAATCCTGATGCAGGAGACAGATCTCTGCTGCAACAAAGAAAAGTTACGTAGAAAAACCACTGGAATAAATTGACACCAAGGAAGGAATATTATGTTTATCGACAGACATATTTCTGTCAGACATATCTATTGGTTATGACAAAAAAGTGACAAAAAATAGAAGTTCATTCTGACGCATATTCCTTAGCAGCTAAGAAATGAGATATAATAGTATTTTTTCTGTTAATTAGAATGAAAGTTTTAAATCAGAAAGGGATTATTTTCGCAGCAGCAGTAATAGTTCAGTATTTTGTAGTACTTTTCTTGCCGTTAGTCAGTATTGTTTCCAGTGCATTACAGTCATATTTTATCCCATACATGATGTCTCATGCCATTTATCGCAGATGAGGTCGGTGTCACTAGCAATTGCTTTCTGCGAAGAACGTTCACGCCAATGACGCGACTCTCAAAAGGAACGATGAAAAAAGAACTTAAAATTAAATGTTTTATTTGGAAACAGTTTTCGAAAACAGTGCCCGAGTAACAGAAAAATACTGACTTGAGCACTTTCTTTCTCTTACCAACCACTGTTGAAAGAGAAGTATCAACGGAAGTCATTTGCATTAATAATTTCACAATACTTATAGAACATTAAACGTCAATCAGAAAAAATTACCAACATCACTGGAAATAAAATCTTTCACATGCAACCTCATAAAAACTTGCAAACTGCACATCATTACAACATTAAAAAAACCCATCTGAAATGGAGAAACAGGAATTAAGTTCATAATGTTAAATTAATTCGTGCATGAATTTAGAATTTCTGATAACATCGTATTCACGAAATTAACTCTGATCAAGACTTCACGACGTTTAACGAATTTTTATCTAATATTCATCAATGACTGTCTCTTAAACATTTTGTGTTATTAAGATAATACAGATGAGATGATAATCACCCATATGGCTCCACATTTCAGACGTATTAACATGTGGTAATGTGAAGTAACTTCTTAAATAACTACTGGCGTTTTTATGGAAAATTACGTTAAGGTTGTCATGAGACCCAAGAGGGTGAACATGTTGGGATGTAAGATCATAATTCAACGATAGGAAATGATTCGGATGTAGCATCCTAAACTATTGTATCCAAAGGTTGGGATGTCATACCAAAAATCCTTTCTTCTAAATGTGGCTCTCACATCTAACTGTAAGACACTCAAATCCTTTGCATTTTATCACTCTAAAAACAGTTCGGGAACCTTAAGCAATGAATAGTTTATATATGTGTGTGTGATACCTTATTCTGATTTTAGAAACTATAAATGTGTTGTAATGCAGTTGCAAGGCGGTTATCGGAAGAATTCGTCTCTGTCGAGTGCACTGAGGAGCAAAGGGTAAAACGATGACGCGTGGGTGTACGGGAACGCTGCTGTGGGTGCCTGCTTTCACTGCTGCAGGCTACGAGCGCGTTGCACTCCTGTGATCGATCTGATGGGGGGGCAGCACCGCAATGGAGCGCCAGGCACCAAATGATTGGATACGTAGTCAATGATAGCTATGGAAGGTTTAAATCTTCAAAGGTTCTCCGTAATGGCTAACAAAGTATTTTAGAAAAAGAGGTTTATCTCCGTTTTAATTATCCTACTGAATATGTTAAATCGTCTATACAAGCCATTTAATGCGTTCTGTGCATTAATTAACCCTCGCTATTCTTATAGAACTTTTAATAAGCAATAGAAATACAAAAAAATTATTTAATACCTATTTGTCTGATATAATTTGTAATAATAATATTTTTATATGAACTCAATCTTGGGACAGTTGATTATAATGTCTCTGTAGCCCTATCCCGGGATTAATTCCGATTTCCACATTGATTGGAATTGACGGAATAGTCTTTGCTTTCAAGAGTAAATAAACTTGTATTCCAAGCGGTCATGTGCAATTTTTTACTCCTTTTGGTAATAAATTATCCTCCTCGCATATTTTAGGTATATGTATAATTGATTAATGATATTTATGTAATCACCTGGTGAGGTCAAGATTCCGACTGAAATGTTGTGTGGTTAAATATGGTAAATCGTCTTTACAAAGCCCTGAAGTTTTATAACTAAAAAAAGACAAAAAACATTGGAGTGTTCATAATTTATTCGATTAGAAATATTCCAAAAACTTATGTTAGTGTTCCTGGAAAACCTTGCTCACTACCATTGAAATCACATCACAGCATCTATGTCAAGTAATAAATTGTTTTCATCTCAACTCATTAATCTGAAGAAAAATAGTTGAAGTTTCCAGATCATATATTACAGGACATATTTGCGGAAAAGGTGAAGTTTATTATGGGGTATCTATGAGGATAAATAATTGTTTAATTCACGTTGCTATTATGGTAACAAATAGTACACTGACAATATTCAAAGAAATGAAATACTAAATGTATATATGCATTTCTCGTTTCGGCCAACTAAGGACCACGTTGACGTGTGTTGGCAAGTTCTGTGTGAGTTTACTCACTGAACATATCGTGACATTTTTAGGGGAAACAGCTTCTAGATAGAATCTAGATTGCTGTATCCGAGTATTACAACTGCGGTTATAAGCCGCAGAGGGTGAACTTTTCATACACCAGTGTTATATGAACTGATGAAAGCTACAAAGCTGGCCCCACCGGAAATTGAATCCGGGATGACTAGGTGATGAGCGAGAACGCTAGCACCATAGCCACCGGACTATGGTGTTACTTAAATAATAATTATTATTTTTAAATCTGCATTGAGCTGCAATCTCCCTCACCCGCCACCTCTTACAACGTGTCTGACTGTTTACACAAGTACGTATTATATTTTGATTCTCATTATGCACGAACAGATTATATCTTAACGGAATTACTCTCTAAAGACACCAGGAGGTTAGGAATTCTCCTAAATAAAACTCCACCCATTTAGTAGCTGAACAAGTTTCGACTCATTACGAGCTATCTCAGGTTATCTTTTAGAGTTAAAGTTGTTTCTAGTATGATTTACACACATGCTTCAAATGTCTAAAATATATCGGGTACACAAGCAATTAAGTCGTGAAGTTACCCAACAAATATACTTTTGCACCAAGAACAGAACAAGATAACCACAGTCCATAGGTTTACCGTAATTGCTGATGCCTCCTACTGATACTCATAGTTGAAGGGTCGCTCGTAACTACGGTTACTCTAAACAGATCATAAAATCACATTTGCATACTGCCAACACAGCAGATTTAAATTTAAATGACGTCCCTCCGAGAAAAACCGGTTGATGGGCAAACAGTATAGGCGCCGTTTTCAATGATGTCGACATTAGTCGGCGAAAGTTTACTTAGCGCTAGACGACCGAAGACGCAGAGAAACAAGTGTCGGACCAGCATGGTTTGGATTAAAGAAGGGGGAGCCAAGGAATTTCCCCACTTCTGGCTTTTCTCCCCCCCAAAAAGGGAAAAAATAATTCTACCTCTCGTGATTGTCATTAATAGTCAAAATTAAGCATTCATTTCAACTAGCATGACAACAATGTTTCCTGGAATACATGAACATTATAATAAGGCACTCTGGACATCATTATAAAAAAATAAGTAGACAAGTTTATAAAAAGATAATATAAATAGTATACACAGTATATCGGAATTAATTTCAAAAACAACAATGAGGTCCCTTTTCTGTGAAAAACTAAGAGGTGCTTCGGGAAGAGGTGGATTTTATATACATGCTCTCTAGGCTTTTGCATAGGGACGTTGTTGTATTGAAATATTTAATCTCCATTTTAGAGTTATTTTAATAATTGCGATTTATAAACAATAAATTCCGAATAATCTACAATTCGATGCTATTACGTTTTTTTCTGTTTTATTAAAAACAAATTTGTTGGTGTTAGGTTGATATTACGACACGTGGCTAACTTTTTATTCTTATCTTTTAAATCTTATCTCTTCCTTAGGGTCCTTGATCAGAATTGATGGGATGGTTTCTTCCTTGCTTTCAGAGAGTAAATGAGTTTATTGTCCTCCACATGGTCATAATCAGTTTGCAACTGCTTTTTGATAATAAATTTAATTTATTAATTTACTTTTAAATCACCCCTCCCCCCCCAAAAAAAAAAGATAATACCTTGACATTTTTCTTAAGTACAAACGACAAAACTTCAAAAGTTTCTCCCCCTCTACATTTTCTTTAACCACGCGCAAGTCTCGCGTGCAAATCAGCGCCAACACAGTTGCGAAGGCCGTGTGAGAACACAGATGGCGTTCGGATAGGCGAAACCTTCGCGTCCTGGACACATGTCACGGTGTTGTTCGCACGCGTCGTTACATTCGCGGTCTTATCGCCACCCGGCTCCCTCGCTTCGGTGGAGGACGGACTGGTCGGCGGCGACGTGGGCGGAGAGACACAGTTCTCCGAGACGGAACACCCATCAGGAGCTGAACGCGCGAAGTGGAGCGAGATATCCGCTAAAGGTGGCGTCTCGTGTCACGTTGGGAGACGAGTGGAAGAAAAATAGTGACGCAAAAATTGTTTCTTTCGAAACGAACTGCTGGGCGGGAGATGTCAAAAAATTTAATGGGATGATGAGATACGAACCTACACAGTACAACTTACAAGCTTTCTTTAATTTAATACATTTTTTATGCTATAATGTGAAATTGCTGCATTACGCATGAGATTTTTGGAGGGTCATGTACATTATCACATTCGGAAGCCACATGTTGCCTCAATTTACCTCAAATGCCAAAATTGTACCTTATTTGCTCATCTTAAGTACTTGAACATATTACGTACAAAGATAATACGACTAGTCTACGGACTCCAAAAGGTTGGAATGACTAAAAAGAATATGCCCAGAAACAGTTGATACAAAGGGGCACTTGTGCCAATGTTGACTTATGGCAGTGTAATTTGGGGAACCCGCGTAAAGCTTATACACATGCATAGGATAATAACGAGTGCATAGCTAATTTGTGTCCTGCACTGGTACGGGGGTTTCAAAAGTGTAGCGACAAAATCAATATTGGTATTGTCAGGGCTATTGCCGGTTGACATACTTATAGAAGAACATATGTTGCGCTATACTGTCAGAAGAGGACATTCGATTACGTTGGATGTAGTATCTAGGAGTATTGCGGATAAGGGGTGGAGGAATGCACTCAGGAATACGATGTGGAAACGACGGCAAACAAGATGGGATGCTGCTTAGGAGGGAAGACAGTTGTATCAGTTTACATCAGAGGTGAAATATGCTGATAAGAATAAGAAATGGTTTACACCTGGGAAAGTATTCATAGATACAATAACCGGACATGGGGAAACTAATGTATATTGGTGTCGAAGGGGGTCAAGGCGAAGAACAGAATGTACATGTAAACAAGGGGAGGACGATGTACGTCACATCTTATTTGACTGTACATTGTACGACCATGAGCGGGTGGAATGGTACAGCGGATTAAAACGATGTGGTATATATGTGTGGGCAGATTATTCGAGACCGCTAAGTACAGAGCGAGTGTTTCAGGAGACGTCGATTTACTTGGAGACAGTTTTCGAAATTCGTCAACTAATCGCATGATAGCAGGAAAAGTACCTACCACCACGCGGATAGGGGCGGTAACATGTGATGGGGAGAAAATAACATATTACCATGGCTGGGCCACACGGTACTACCCGAGCGGACGGTAAGGGTGTTAACGGAGAAGAGGCGGTTTATGAGAGACAACAACCCAGACCAAATGGGGAAGCTAAAATAACCATTACGAGGCAAGAAAAGACGATTCACCACGATGCAACTAGCGAGAAGAAGAAGGTCTGGAAAGAAGTTGTTGATAAAAATGTTTACTAATGTAATGTTTAAATGCAAAGAATTTCCTTAAGTTAAGTTTCGCATCCCTTAAAAAATAATTAATTTATCAAAATATTTATTACTTTCAATTGTTTCCCAACCCATTCCTCCGGAGTAGCGGAGTATTTTGATAAAATGTCGCGTACTTCTCTTGCCTTGTTTCGGAGAAAAAAAACGGGGTTGCATATGTGCGGACGCCGTACTGATTTCATATAAAACAGAATTGGTGCGTTAATATGTCCGGAGCGCAAATGTGGATTAACCAAAAATATCGATAATTTGCGTACACGTTCTTTAACATGGGTAAAAGAAGACGGTCTTTTTTCTTTATCGATAATTGATTCATATTTTTATAGGTTAAGCATTTCTCGTCTAGCACTTCATTGTCCAGTTTTTTCGATATTGGGCATACTGTGCTCCAGGGTTGTTCCGTGAGGTCCTCCGAACGATATTTTCGAATTTGGTAAAGTTTCCTTTATTTAATTTTGAGCGATTATTTTTGTCAGCAGCTGAACGATGAGTTTCGAATTTGAATTCCTGGTTTTCAAAGATGGGTCCTAGAGAGCCTCTAGCAATATTTCTCGATTCAATTTACATTTTTTTCTCACATCAATATCGATTTAAAACAATACACCGAGAGAGTAGGTTTGGATGTAAGATCCAAATACAGGGGAAGAAAATGATTTATTTTCCAAACCATTGAACGTGACAACTGAACTTTTGGATAGGACATTTAGGTGTGACTGTCCGAACTATAAGGTTGCGAGGTTTGGAGAAATCCGTTCTTTGGATTTGGATCTCACTCCCAAACCTAGGGTTCTCACATCCATAGTGTAGTTGTTCAACATAGCGAAGCAGCGGATACCAAACTAGAAAGTATTTAAAAACCTAACTTAGCGGTGTGGCCAGTGTTGTCGCCCACAGTTGTGGTGACGCTGTGTCCACAGAGGCGGAGCAGTAGCGCCGTGGGACGAGGTGTCCGAGCGGCAAGAGCACAAGGTGCGGCAGCGCGGCGGTTGGAGGCGCCACAGTGACGGGAGGTGCGCCTCCAACAACCGCAAGATCCGGTGGCAGCGCAGAATGAAGCAATCGACAAGTGCTTGCTATCCAGGAAGGCTTTCGTAACACTAGCCACTTCTTCACATACCACGAAGGATGATTAATATTACTCCAAGATGATACGTTATTTGCATATTGGTAAAAAGATGTTCGCTTCGTTTTCCTTATTTTCAGAACAGAAACGGTACCTTAAATTGGAAATACGATTTTTTTTTAGAATTTGGATGATGTGGACGATCACGAGGAGAAAATATTAGATAACGTGGCGAAAATGTCTCAAGACGACCAATCCTGGACCTTTATCACTTGTGAGTTGAAGTCAATCCGCTGGTAGGTTAGAAATTAAAAATAAATACAATTAGCAGGTTCAAATTTTGTCAGTAATATTACGAAAACTAATGAAAATTTATTAGTTTTTTTTAAATACATCTCTCGCGAGTTGGTGATTTGATGTGATTCGCGAGTAAACTCAAACGAGAAATGAAGCAAACGTGATCCAATCAAGAGTCAAGAGATGAGAGCTGATTCGATATCCATCTCCGTAAATCTCGATAACACCGCATCCCAAATCGGAACGAGCGTGCATTCGGAGTCGGGAATAACAAGACGCTCGTTCACATCAGTGCTTTCGGGGCCGTACTCTCGAGGTCAAACGAGCGAGTGCGCCCGCGCGCCCTCCGTCTGATAATGGACGGCTGTTCGCGTCTCCATCGCTCATTCCTAGCGCCGCCGCCCGTGCGGATTACAGAGAGAAATGGCTCAGCCTTCGGCGACACGGTCGCAGACGTGCCAATGGCGCTGGCGGTCCAGCACTGCCATCGTCAGGGGTGGTCATTTGCTACAAATGAGCCATGAAAATAGATTGGCTGTTCGGGTGAAGCTATCTCAACAGTGTGGTTCCATTTCGCAGTCATCATGTATTGGTCGCCAATTGATCTTCCCGAAGAAAACAACAGTCATGGTGTAGTGGTAAGTTCGATCCCAATCCTGGTCCGGTTATTTCCTTCGGTTTTCCTTCGGGTAGAGGCGAATTTTTTATACACGCTCACTAGGCTCTTGTATACTGGTTCTTTGGGTACATTCATAGGAATTGGTGTGATTGGTCCCTTGCTTGCTCTAGGAGAGTCAAGTAGCTTATTATTATGTGCATAGTCAGATGCAATCTTAGCACAAACGTCGCATCCGAGACATCAAAATGCGGAAGTTCCCATCCAGCAAAAAATTAAATAAAAAAAAAATCTCTTCTTGTTCCCAAGAAAATTTTGAGAAGTCACGAGGTGACGAAAGAAAATGACAGATACAGGGCGACGAAAGAAATGTAAAAAGCTACTCCCAAAATTTGAATATGAAAGTAAAACAATGAATCAGTGGAAACATATTATCTATTGCGGCGCTTAATTATTTTTTTAACTCTCCTTTTCACCCCCCCCCCAAAAAAAAAGGAGAAATAAAAACGAATTGCCTTTTTTGTGGGGATTTGCGGCTCGTCGACATCTNCCCCCCCAAAAAAAAAGGAGAAAAAGAAATCAAGATACAATTTGAATTGACAGTTATTAGACTCAATTAAATTTCAATTGTTTCTCCAGTATATAATATATCACTAAATTTCACCAAACGCATGAGAGCGACTCAAATTTTATAATTAGGTACCATATTTTTATAATATTAATTAATATAATTTACTTTTAGAGCCACACATATTCTTCATGATAATGGATACTCAACAATACATCAAGAATATACCTGGCCATTGGACAACCCTGGTCGTCGAAGTGGGAAGTCGACAAAATCTACTGAAGAATCAAATCGATTCTTTCGGGATAAAGGGAAGGTGAAAATTGAGGTCTGCGCCAATTATCGAGCGATGACAGAGATAGGCGCGTGGACACGGTGCGGGAACGCGCTTCATTTATAACCCTCGCAAGAGGAATTTTTGAGTAAATTATTGCCGTTTGCGTCGGCGAAAGGCGTGGGAGTCTCCACCATTCCCATGCGCCGAAGACGTCCTCACACGAAGTTTTACTCATTAGAATATAAAAATAAATATATGGTGCGAAAAGAACTTATTTTCTCATATAAGGCATTCTATGTTAAATCATATCCATTTACGAAGAATCATTTTTTCCCCTTCAGATAAATCCAATGGTAACAACAGTTTCGTCTGAATGTTCGGTTTTCAGAATAAATTTTTGAAATTAGGCACACAAAATAAGTAATTACGCTATTATTTTGTAGATGTAAAATTAGTGGCTTCAATTGGAAAACAATATTAATAATAATAATAAAAAAATAGCCATTCTGGGGAAAGTTCATGTTATTCGGAAAGTTTGCACCAAAAAATTTCTCAAGGAGAAGCAGTTTAAGGAAAGTGGAACTTCCTTGGACGCGTAAAAAAATGCTCATCAGTTATACTGAGAAGAAAGTTCATGGTAACAACAACAACAATAATAATAAATTTTAATATTTTTATTCCTTTAGACCAAAACCATCTCAGGTATCGCCACGCCAAGTCATATTGTAGAATCAATAACATTATCTGCATGCATTTTGGGGTTTATAAATACAAGTCGCCGCTAAAACAATGACGTACTGAAAAAACTGAACGTCTTTATATTGCTTACACCCACCCCCTCCACGTGACCTGCATATCTCCACGTGTCGTATGTGCATCTCTAACGGGCGCCACCATCCTATACCACACAACACCAACGCGGAAGGGTAACCGACCGCTTCTATCCTCGTGGTCACTGATGATACCTCCTTTGCTATGTTTACTCCGGGGCAGCGAGACGCGGGCCACAGCCACCGCCTCCACCGAAGCGCCGCGCCGCGCCGGCGGGCGCCGTCGTCAAGGCGGTCCATGCACCCCACAGACGCTCGTGTTGGTTCAGGCGAAGGACCATGAGGAAATTGGACTCGAGACTAACCGCTGCGCTCATGTTGACAATGTTCAGTACATATGAAGGGAACTCGGGAGAGAACAGATAGAGCTACGAGTTATTGAATTCGTGCCGGTATATAAATATTATGGAAGCACGAACATAAAGGAATGGCTATCAGGAAGTCAGTTCCGCAATCTGCTCTTCGTCATCAGGATTCCCTGAGTTTGCACAACGCGATTCTGTGTTTCTTCGGTAACGTTTTAACGATAGTTTTGCAAAGTTTTATTTTACGAATATATAATCAGAAATAATGATTATCTCAGTTATATTCCAACTGTTAAGTATCGGTAATTCATACTAGAGAAAATACTTATTAAGATCTTAGAAAATTTTACTAAATCACCTTTAATAATTATTAAAAAAAAGTCACTTTCATGTCTGTCTGTATGCAAACCTGTTGCTCCTCTTAAAACTCGAGAACTACTAATACGACTTTCGTGATTTTTTTTTCACGGATATGTTTTGCGTATATATTTTGTTACCAAAGGTATCACAAAAAAATAGGCAATAACGATATTGGACAGTGTTTGGAGAGGTTATTTTTTCATACGCTTCCTAAATGGTTAATTAGGTGACAAGGAACGGCAATATTGTCCTTCTCAAAGAGTTTTACAAGGGTGTCTGCGACAGCAGAGGTCTATCTATTAAAATTATTGAAGAAAAAAAAAAGTTTAACAAAAAGACGAGTTAAAATACTTCAACTTATTTGAGATTTATTCACGCAGATAGAAATAAATCCTCATAAAATTAAATGCAGTGTGTATTTTGAGCGTATAAGAATGATTAAAACTGTATTTACATATCGTAAAATCTGGGTGAATAGTTTAGATTTCTCCAGCGTTTTAGTTATACACGCTGCCGCCATCGTGTCTTACCGCAGGAGAACGAGGTACGCATTCGACTGGCACGAAACCCGGCGTGAAGTGCTTCACGCGAAGCGAACATTTTCGACTATTCTAAAGCATAAAGAAGAGTTAAAGTGCAAAATGCCAGAAAGATAAGAAGGTTGCTAGTACTTTAGAAAAGAGAAATTTGAATTTCACACAAAGGTAAACGTAAAAACCTTCAGAACCTGAAAAAAACAGTAGTATATCCGTTCGGTTGGAGAAACCATTTTTAATGTACCTTGGTAGCGAAATATTAGCTACATTATTGATTAAAAAAGAACTGCGTTTTTTTGTAACCAAAATATTTATGTTTAAGTTCTTCGTTTTATCTTACGAGGTTTGATTCAAAACTGTTTTGACAACTGAATAACCAACTTTTTGGCAATATCAGTAGGGATTCGACAATTCTTTTGTGTAAAAAACCATTAAGACCTGACGCGACGGAAGTCACCAGCACTCAACTAGCAATATAATAAACACAACAAAATATTTTTTAAATATTAATAATGATTAAAAATTATAAAATGTAACTACGACATCTTGTGACAAAAAAGGGAAAAAGAAGTTAATTTTTTTTAATGAATTGTACATTTCATTATAACTGAAACGGTATACCCTCCCCTATACACGCCCGATTTACAACTTAACAGATACACATAAAAAGGTTATCAGACAAAACATTTGGTTATCAGCCTGTAGACTGGTTTGGAACAATCTTGAAGGATCTAGGTATTACTAAATGCCCCTGCGAGAGATGAATGCAACCCGTTGTGCTTTTCCGTTGTCTTCCACAAATCAAACACATAGTGAACATCCATGCTGGAATTCGAATCCTGGCCCTTAGGGCTTCAGGTCAGATCCATTCCTGAAACTAAGTTACAAGGTTTGTTCAACACCGTGTAGAGAAAATGAATAGGAAACAAATCGGAATTCTAGGTTATACAAATTTTCTTCCTACTCAGCATCCCACTTCTTCCACCGTTTCTCGTGGGTCGCTCTCCGCGCCCTTGTTTATCTACTCGTCCGCATGCGACGTCACGAGTGTGTTGTGGAAACGAACACCGGCCCTGGACCAAACCCACGTGTAACACGATTGCGAGGGAGCGACGCCGTGCCGATTTGCGTGCGTTATTAGGCGCCGCGCGTCGTGCACGCGCCAAGAGAGCAAGCGACGAAGCTTCTGCTACTTGGCAAACAGTAGGCAGGCGCCGAACGACCTTGTCCACGAGGCATGGAGAAATGCTCGGCGCAAGCGCGGACATAAATGCACACGTAGTCGTGTTTACGAGAGAGCACAGCGATTGCGTGGAGAGGAATTTTCAAATAAGTGCATACTGTGCTCCACAATTGTCTCACATATTATTTTAGTATTTTGAACATGTTGATCATTGATTCATCCCACATTTGTTATTTTAACAAAAACAGACATTTCCGTACACCAGCCCAGTTGCATAAAGTTTTACTTATCGCCAAACAGTTATTGATATTAACCTTCAAAACTATTTGATCTTTTTCTTAATATTAATAAAGAAACAAATTATAAATTAACTATATTTTATATAGATAAAAAACTTAATTTACAATTCATAAAATTATACTGTAGCTCCCCCCCCCCCCCCCCCCCANTACACATCTAGATGTGTATAAGAGACCAATATAGTTCTTTCCATTTCTTTTCACTGCATCAAGAGCGTTTCAACACACACATTTGTCTATTATAAACAACTTAACCATCCTTTGACCTTTACCTTCGATCTCGACATAAATAAAGCAACTTATAATTCTTCTATCGTAAAATCGGAAAGCACTAATGCTCTAATTTCTTTGTTCGAATTTTTTTCAAAAACTGTGAATGGACGGCAACAAGACTTAATTTCTCGCTGAATGATTTGTTTTATTATTAGATTTTTTCCCTAAACATGAATATAGGTTTGAACAAAGAACGAGCATGGCATTTTACCATTAATTTTCTACATTCTTCCTTCAAGGACATTATAAGGTCATTAGTACTCTCAAAGAACGTTCAATACGACACACTGATATCAATCTCCGTCAAATGGTCTAGAACGCACAATGTTAAGTGTGCCTTATGTCAACATCTGCCCCAAAAAATATTCCGATACAAACTGTACAATGAACATCAAAAATCACGCACGAATTAAAAAGAAAAGGATGGGATTTAGTATCATCCGTCATAAAACTAACGATATTTCTCAGTGTCCAATGGTGAACAGCAAGGTCGATATTCCAATGCAAATCCAGACACATAAATCGACTTAATGTTCTAAATGAAGTTCGGGAGAATTATTAATGCCCGTCAAGTACAGTTGGAGTTGGACTGATACGGAAACATGATTCGTTCCAATAGGCAAGCTGTTCTTACCATATACACAGAGTCGGTATATTCTGTGATCCTCAATGTTCATTTTACCATGGCAACAGAGTTGAAGGCGAGAACGCGAAGCGACTAATAAAGGTTAAAAAATAAATTTCAGGTCTGACAACAGAATTAAATAATTTTACATTTTAGAAACAAAGGGTACATTTCATCCTTCAATTCACATCCGAGTGATAATTTTGTAGAAATTCACAGAAAAGGAAAATGAGAAAGGTTTTCATAACAAAACGTAAAGGGTAAAAAATCATGCTAAATGCATGAATTCAGAAACGAAATAATACGATGACTATAGTCATAAATAGTCCATCTGCTCATTAGATTTAAACTTACATAACATAATAATAATGATAATAATAATAATAATAATAATAACAACAATAATAGTCAATAAATACGCTGTATACTTCAGATCGCGTAAATTTTAGAAAGAAGTCAAAAATATGGCCAACAAAACACATCGAGAACTTATCTTGATGAGAGCAGAGAGCAGAATAAGAGAGCAGTTAAACAAAATACGAGTGTTTTAGGAAATCTATGTAGTGAGTTATCATAATAAAAGTGGCTGAGGTGGTAGCATGACAGTCAAAATTTAAACCCCGGTATCATTTTGGTTTTCGTTGTTACTTCTATAGTTTACTCGTGCTGAGACAGATGTAAATGGAATACCGGACCTCTTCCGAGAGAATTGACCGGAGCGTGACACTGGTCAAATCTCCTGTTCCTTGTGCCATGGTCAAGGAATCACGCAAGTCTGCCTTAGAACTCAAGACATGATAGCGAGACTTTCTCACCTTTTTCTGCGAAGCCTGGTAAATAGTTCCAAAGAGAACGTGTAACGAACATTAACGATAAAGTATTTTCATGCAGAACACAAACTCTAGAGAATCACAATGTATGACAACAACTTACAATGACTTAATCTACGCGCATTTCTCACTACATCAGCAGTAAAAGACGTGCTTCAAATGTGTTATGTCTCCTACACGGACATTTCAATGTCGAAACTTTTCCACGCAAAATACTTACGAAGTAAACAGCATATTTTTCTTTAACATTTATGGATGATCGTTTAAGTGCTATAGCTCCGGTTCCGAAGAATGAGGAAAGGTATAGAGCACAAGACAAGTTACCACATAAGGATATCCATTAACTACGATTTTGGGACTCTGGTATACCTTCAAAATTCTTTCAGAACGAGTCTCCTGTCTACTTAATTCTCAAAGATGATACAAATTACGAAAATTATACTAACACTTTCGAGGACGTACATAACTCTTAGACACACAGAATTGCAAATCACTGACAAGCAAATTCACTTATTTAGGCACAAGTTTATATTAACAGCACGGATGACAAAGTTACAAACCATTAACGAAGTTAAGGACAATCCTTCGCACCGACTTGTTTCAGAGAATCTTATTTTCATAAGATCACTTCAAGCCTAATATGGGAGAAATTGATCGTGATGACCACAAAAGTTCATAGTACTTTGCATACAAGTTTCTTCTTGTTTTAGACCGTCAGACACCGCGTTATATTTAAAAAAATCACACCCATAAATTTGAAACATCGATAAATAGTTTGTTCATTGCCATGTTATGCGAAAAATCGATATTTTGCGACTCAATTTAAGCATATTATTATTCATGGAAAGTTAGTTATAACGAAAACTTCAAATGACACAATCGTAGTGCTTTAGTTAGTTTACATTTACTGGTTACCCAGTAGATCATTGTATATTGCTCGACACTCCAATGCTTTGTCACGTTTTCTGAGTATTTTTGTTTTACCGAGAATACGCTACCATGATTCAGAGGGCATTTTCCCGTAATAGTTTACTAAAGCAAGCCCATAACTAATGGCAATTATTAAACATGTTAGTGAAACTCGCAACGTCTTGCTAACTTCATTCCCAATCTAGGAAAATTCAATAAGAAATTTCTTTCATATATCGACTTGTGAGTGGAAACGACGCGTTCTTCACAAAAATTGGAAGTTTCCATACACTGCAGTTTACACAGCACGTTCCAAGCTGGTATCTTACTTACACATCACTTCTCTCCATAAATTTCAAGCATGTCCCCGCAACGTGCAAAAACAAATCTCGAATATATTCGATGTAACGCACTGTCCTCGTTCTGAGAAACGTCTGCTCTCCGGCAAAAACTTACGGAATCGATAACAGCACGAGTCTCGCTGCGTGAATCGATTTTCTAGAGTTGAGAATGCACCATCAACGCTTCCGGATTCGAACGGTGCGCGTCATTCCCGGATGCCTGCCTGCGTCAGATGACGCGTTCGTTTCCAAAACGCAAGGTCGCAAATTACGCACACCTTTACATGACGGCAAATGTCAGGAACGAAAGTCACGATTTAACCCTGAGGAAAATGCAGGCGAATACACGTAACACTAGTAGAAGATTTAATAAAGTTACATCACAAGGAACTTTTTTGAATTCGCAATGTTTTGTGGAAACAGTACAAAAATTAGGTATAAAATTTGGGGCAGATTAGCACGTAAGTAGCGAGTAAAATAAGAAAGTATCGGTAACTTTAAAATACGATTAATTTTGTTCATAGTAACGAAAAAACAATTATGATCATCTATTTTTTAAATATATTTTAAGAATATTCGCAGGGTGATGGCCACGGTCCCCTTCTGTAACCATCCCTATCGCCATAGCAACGGTAATTGCCACACTGCTGCGCGCACTAGATCCTCAGCTGTTTCGGAGCACTTCAATCGATACGAGTATATTTTGACAATGCACAATCGAGATAGCGATGAATGGGGGAGGCAGCTATCGCTCTGACAGTGAAGGGATGAGGGGGGGGGGGTAAAATTACGACCAAAACCCTTCCACAAGAGATATCGTTTATTCATCAATCAAGATGATACCAGGTCGCAGACACGGCTCATCAACGATAACTTCAGGAAATAACCGTCGTTTTCAAAAACCGCCCCACAATAAACGGGAAAACCTCTTTGTATGCGCAGATATCAACTATGTACTTTATAATTCACTCTTCTATCGCGGTTGGTTGGTGTAACTCCAGAGATAAATCAGATTTTGCAATGTTTCAAAACACCATTTACATCCAATAATCGATGAGCTTCTTTTGTCATTTGGAGTTCGAATCGAGTATCAATTGTTTCCGAAACACTTCATGCCATGACGCATTTCTCGACGAACTCTAGAGTAATTTATCATCCTGGAGAAGTAGAGAAAGAGGAAACAACCATGAAATATGGCGAAGTAACATCAAACAAAACTGAAAACAAAAGTAACGCTTGGATTGGTGCCAAGAGGAATGTAAAGCGGCCGGTTTTAAAAGAGGTCGGTGGGTACGTGAAGACTGCGTTATTCACATACGAGAGGAACAGCCAGCTGCAGTCTTCATACATCATATTCGCCTACAACTTTCTTATCCTCTGCAGCTCGTAAAAAAGGTTCACAAACACGTTCATTCAGAACATTTGTTCCTCTGCAATCTTCACATACAAATGTTTGTCTCATTTTTTAAGCTTGAGAGAAAAGAAATCAATAGTACAGTTAGCAAGAAGACTGGATTGAAAACAAGAGATAAATACTATCAATTAATTCATATATCAAAACTGTTTACGGCAAGGAATCTTGACATGGAAATACAAAAAAAATCGATGGTCATCAATTACACATAGCACCTTGGTTTGTTTGAAGTCTGAAGGTTATTCGTGTATAATTACAAACATCAGCCGATACAGTTTTAAGTAATTAGTGTTGACAATACACCATCATTTGCAATTCTGCACTTTTTTTAAAGATAAAGACTTTCTGAACGTCTTTATCTACACTCCAAAGAAACAATACCAAGTCTAAAATATATTTAAGAATAACTCAATTAATTTGTAATAAAACTATGAAAAAATAATCATATATAATTTATTTATAAATTACATTACAGCAAAGTTATGTTTTTCTTCAAGGAGAAACATTTATAAGAAAATATGTTATAAAATATTCTGTTACGCTTCAATCATGAGACAAAACCAATCTACATTTTTCGTGGAGACCAGCAATCAGGAATCTCTCGAATAAAAAAAAGACATCATGAAACGTTACAAGAACCCAAGAAAATTTATCTTCTCTAATATTACTTATTTGTAGAGGTTGAGTTAATTTCTTAATGATGCGAGGCAAACTCATCTGCAATGGCCCGTAGGCACAGACCACCCATTGTAGCTCATTAAGAATCCAGCATGGCAGTGTAGATACTGGCTTGTAAAAATCCCACAACATCAAGAGTGAAAGACGTAGAAAACATCCGTGGACAATATTTTGCGACGACTTATGGTAACGCGACAATGTTTTCGAAACAAAAAATCTACCTCCGTCTCGACATTAGTTTTTTCTCTCTTGTTTCACTGGTGGCAATCGTTTGTCCAGGATTTCTGAAGATTCCTCAACTGCTTCAGAAGCGTTATATGAGTTTTTATCCACTTAGTCACACTCAGCCTTCTCTATGTTTTTTTCTATTTTCGAAAATCACGTTAAATTACATTCCTCCACATTTATCCTCCATTAGTGTTCACGTATTCAATATACTTTATGAAGGTCATTCTGAATTTTACCCAAGATCTTGATTCTTTCATATCAAGAAAAAGTATGAAACAACGCTCGCTTTGATATTATTCTTTAATTTAATTAAGAATAGAATGTTACGGGAGTATTGTAGCAGTAAGATAATTTTGAGAAAACACTTAATTTTGATGAATGATTACAATTTCCTAGTTATAGCTAGATGGCGTTTGTAATGAAATTTTCTTGATTCAATTACTCAAAACAGAATTGATGCATCTGTAACAGTCGGTACCATCGTTATTGTAGGATGCAAAAGAGACTTTTTGTTCACACCAACAACTTCTGGTCAATTAAAGTATATGAATCAAGAAATATAAGATAATAGAATTTAGCCTATAGGCAAAAGTAGCATATGTTTTCCCCGTAGAATATTTTAATTTCTCGAATTTTGATTTTTTTTAAAATTAAAAATCGTAACATAACTTTTCTTATTCGATAATATATGAGCTTCGTATAAAAATTTTGTAGGTGAGTTCATTTTGCTATTCATTAAGGTTTTGCTCATTTTAATGTATTAAAGAAGAGTTAATTCAGTATGTTTCCTGTCATCAACGCAATAATGAACAGAAATATTTTTTTTTAAATATGTATCATCTCACCTATGCATAGGATGACTTTCTCCGTTCAGAGCGTAAACTCGTTGAGACGTGTGGATTGTCTGCTAAAGCGAATTCCCATCCTCCACGAAGAAACCCCTCTCAATAAGCGTTCAGGAGAGAGTCGTTACATAACCTCGTCTTTAGAGCCTTGTTTTAATCGAGCTTTAATGACACGAATGTTGAATAGAGTCTGAGATAGAAGAGCAGCTAGACCGCGAAATAGCCGGTTATTACGTAGCATCTGTCGCCACATGAGCACCTATCTTAGGACTTCATCGCTTCAATTACGAACGCGGCGGTTCCAAGGTGCGTAGACACCGCCGCCGCCGGTCGGAAGGAAAGGGGAATGAATGAGGAAGCACAATGAGATGGGAGAAAGAGTTGAAAAGGAAATCGGATAAGAGGACGAGATTCTACCTTAAGGAGGCTTATAACATGGTGCACAAGAAGAACGCATATAGGTTAACAAGAGTATACTGCAACTAAATCAGGAATGCGCTACTTAGGACCAAATAAAGTACAACGCAAGATATTACGCTTCATACCAAACTATAATATGTTTCTACTCTATCATAAAATTATTCTAACAATTTATCCTCTGAAGAAGCATTAATCACATATTATTTCTCGATAATATATTTTTATAATTTTTATTTTGACTTTATTATTACGAAGGGAATACTAAAGCAGACGAAGAGAAAAATCGTTTCATTGCGAGGACATATGGATGCATAAATCCCGCCTTTCCTCCAATACGTTGGAATTAAATATTAGGATCTCACGCAATATCAGCTATCGCAATAATTTCCAACTTAAACAGAGAACATAAACGACGCTAGATCGACGAAATCCCTACTCGATGTCTGCGTCATCTGGGGGAGGGGGCGGGGAGGATTCTGATTGCGAAGCGTCGTGCGAAGACCTCCGGCGACCGACGCGTATTATGTGGATGCCTCCCTCTTCAAGACTCGAGTTCCTTAAATCAGTGTCAGAGACAGCTCGCACGGCAAAGCGTTTTTCTCACCAAGCAAACTCAAGAGGTAATAAAAATGTAATATTGTGGATACGAATGGTGCGAGAGAGCAATTTGAACATCATTATTTCTTGCTAAGAAATAAAGTATGAAAACCATTTATTATATTTCACCCACCTTTAGCAGAGCCTCACATTATTTGTTTTGCATAAAAGAGACGAAATATTTTGGGCGGTTAAAATTGAAGTGAAGTAATCAAAAATATATAAGGGATTAAAACAAAATAATTTGAATCCAATTTTGAGAATCTAGCAAATCTATCTTTCGTCTTTGCTTTATTATCTATTAAATATTAAAGTGATATTTTAAAAATAAATAAGAGTATAAAACTTTGCCAACCCACATGAAATTCTAGTTTAGATGTATCTTCCTCAAAAACAGGAATTATTGGAGTGTTACAGAGTCTGAGAAGCTCTAGGTCAGGTTTTATTATGTACAAACCGCTAATTGTGGGTTTGAAGTAACTGAAGCATCCAAGCCAACAATATCCACCGTGTCCATTTCTTTTGCAGTCGGAGGACGTTTGTAATCAGAACTCCAAGTAATCAGAACATGATTACAATTTTAAAATGGAGAAAGATTCCCTGAACGAAGATACAAATTACACAACGAAGTAGTGACTTCAAGGGCACGTATTCGAAGGAGGGGTGGAGCTACTTACGGAACAGATGAAGGTAAGGCCACGTATTCAGCATGAAGCAGCAATGATACTCACCTGCAGAGCAAAAGAGAAATTAATGAGTAATGAGATAATAAAAATAAAACAAATGGATAAAATAAATATTTTATTTTTATTAACTTCGGGCTAGTTTGAAATTCAACATTACTACATAGAATAAATATGTATAACAAATTGAGAACAATTTTACTGCAAAATGTTCAGAAAGAGCTCCCGTATAAACGCACTTGTTTTACACGATGATATGCACATATCGTGAGCTTTAAAAGCAATCTCACACCGCGATACATCGATTAAACTTGATGTTACAACGCATATACTCTTTATTTACACATCCTAAAAGCATAAAGACCATACACACACGTGATGGAGCAACGCTAATTGATAAGCTAATACCTTGTTAACACAGTGTAAACTACTTAATATAACCACCTACGCAAATCATTTGTCACGCGTGAACACGCCGCCCGCACAGTGACAAATGTTACAAACTGAAAGCAAATGGGCGATATTAATAATAAGCTATCGCTTAATAGAACGCGGTCCCTTGCTCTTTCTGTGGCGTTTTGCTCTGTCAACGGGAGGTCAAAGTCGATTCGATACGGCCGCAATTCCATTAGAACGCTCGTCCATTTTTCAGTCCGAGTCAACCAAGTATCTTTTGACGCTTATCTGTCCATCGATCCTTTTGTGAACAAGTTTTTTCCCCAATGATTAATTATGATAAATGTGCTCTCTTTGTAGGACTGCAGTTCGTAAAGACGCGTCTATATTTTATTTGTCCGTTACGCGCGGCCAGAAATATGAAAGAAGAAAAGTCTGAGGATTGATTTAGTTGCGAAAAGCCGGTTGGTTTCGAGACAAAGTATTCAGGAGTCAAGTTCCAATTGAAAATATCTGTGGCCAGAGATATGAACTACGTATTTTCAAAGTCATGTAACTTGACTCAGAGAAAATGTAATCCAAAAAGAAGAAAACATGAACGGGCATATAGCTTGTTTAATGTACAGTAGTAGCAGTATTAAATAAGTTTATTGGCCGCAACGTGGCCACAGGCAGTTTGTAACTGCTCTCTTGATGTTGGTACAGAGTCTAACTGTCTCGATGTTGGTACAGAGTACGTACACAGTGTAGACATCGCTTTGACTTCGCTATCGTCCATAAGGTTAATGATAAGTGGGCCTCGCAATATGTTGGCAGTACTTTCGTATTTCTTTAAACTTAAATCTTTCGCCAACGTCGGTCATCAATTCAATGCTCTTGCTCTTGTGACGCTATTATGTTCTTCCTGCATCGAACACATGGAATAAATATTACCTCGTGTCTTTGTTTGTTGTTATCAATTACTATTCTAATACAGCTAATAGTCGCTTTTGTGACTACTACCAATATTTATATTTAAGTTAAATACATATTAAATTTGTAGGAGTTGACATTAGATAGCATGTTGTATTATTTTCGATACATCACAAACACGACCATATCATGCCGTAACATCATGAACATGACCAACATTGCGGTAAATTGAGAACGATGTTACATTTTAATCTAATGAATACTTACTTATTAGATTTATTTTAGCAACTGAACTTATCTAAATGTCTGAATCTTTGATTTTTTTATTAATTACAAGCATTCAAAAGTGGATTGAATCTAGAAAGAAAGTAAAATTATTATATTGCACACATGTACACTCATGCGTCATTGAAAATTTGTTTTGACTTATCTATATATATATAACAGAAATACTCATGAAAATTTCTTGATACATTTCTCTAAGATTATATTCTATTCTATAATATTCTATAATACAGTGAAACGAGGGAGTAATAAAAACTCGCCAGTTCAAATTGATGTTCAGTTATTTTCATCCAATTCAGTTATTGGATTATTTAAACAATTTATTAGACCCAATCCACAAAAAAAATTTTTTTTTTTAAATATTGCATTAAAAAATAACCTTAATAAAACCGCATAGCAGGGTAGAAAAAGAACTTATCTTAGACCTGAGAAAGTTTCCGATAAGGTTCCACATGTTCATGACGTGATTTTTTATTAAGCGGTATAAAAAATATTTCAAATTATTAACTGTCGAAATTGACGATCTTCAAATAAAGTTATAGACTAACACAAAAGTTTAAAATAATTTTCTTTTTACAACATAAAATAAGAAATTCGAGGAGTCGTAACGAAATTGCGAGGGGGGTGGTCACACAAGATAATGAAATGAATTGGTGAGAAATACCGAAAATATTGATCCGTACTAAACCACGATGTTCCACCTTAGTATTTTCCCCTTCAACCAGTTTACCCAACCGCCATTTACGGCAACGCCGCTCGCGTGCAGAGTATTTGAAAATGAGCGCCCTCCATCCGGTACTTCCGAGACAGTTCGGGCAGCGGGTGCACTCAGTAGTAGACAAACCAACGGGCCAACACCACAAACTGCAGAGCGACGCGCCGCGGCGGCGAGTGGCAAGGTCGCTCTGAGGTCAGTGGCCGGCGTGCGGCCGCGGCCGCCGCCGCCGCCACCGCCACCACCACCACCACCAATATAACAACTGCCGACACAATCTAACTTACTCTCCAAACAGTAGCATCACGAATGACTCAGACGTCATCAACAGCGAATACGAAAGAATATAAAGAGAGGAGAGATCAGATATTAGGTCAGCCGATGATAATGATAAAGGATGACTTTTGAAGGAGTCAAAAATTAATGAATTAATTAAGGTAAAAAAATATTGTATCCTCACCAAATATCGCATGAGACCTCGTGAAGTGGAATTATGAAGAGACATATTTACACGATCGTATAAAGGCCTTTCCGTGAAATGCGTTTTTAATTGTTCATAAAACGTAAGAACATTGGATTCATGAAAAAATCTCTCGCGGGACTTCACTAGAAAACATCATTTTCAGGTACCCAAATGCAGAAGAAATTGGTTCCGGAAAAACAGAATTTCATCTTATACTCTGCTGAACAATTAGGGAATTTTCACAAAATTAAAGAAAAGGATATGATTATAGGAGCGACTGGGATAAGGAATAAACACACTTTCCAGAAGAATGGTGACTGCTTAAGACGAACACTGTTTAACCATTTGGTGCAGATTCGTGTATGGACTACAGAAACATATCATATTCTTATTCTCAGACCACTCCATATCTTTTAACGCAATCTCCAATACAGACTATTTACTATTTAAATAAATATTATTTAATATAATTCAATTTGACATTATAGAACGGCTGAGTCGTAATTAATTTGGTCTCGATATCGTAGCTATATAAAACATTGTTAACTACAAGAAAGATGGTATTCAGTTAATAGCGGTGCTGTCATGGAGGCACTGAGAAGAGGCATTAAAATGTAAGGGTAGGTTGACAGCGAGGATACCAACGAGTTGCTTACCGGCTTTCAAAATGACAGTTTTTGTGGTTTACTACGCACAAACGACGAATTATTCAGATATAGCCTTTTTAATTACAACTACTAAAAGTGAAATGACACCGAGACAAATTTTCATTAAAAAAGTACTCTTCCTTCCTCTGATAAAATCATTTTAATTACATTTCAATGTAATCGTGAATCTCTGTATTACCATGTATTCGCTACAAGAAGTTACTATTTTGTCGTAAAAAAGAATGAAACAAGAATTTTTCACAATTAAAGGGGTGGTTTCTAACATACTTAAGAGAGCTAAAGTGAAACCTTTACACACGAAAGAAGAACTTAATATTGGAAATATCTCTACTAACCACTTTCTCAAAAATCCTAGAAAAATTGTTCTATAAGCGTCTTTTAGTTTTTTATCACAAATTTACATTCTCTCTGATGTTCAACACGGTTTTAGGAAATCATTTTCCTCTACAAGCGCCATTTTTTTTTCTTAAACGGTGCTACCACATCTCTTGACCGTGGAGAAAATCCTCAGTGTGTTTTTCTTGATTTATCCACAGCATTCGATGACATCGATCACGAAATTCTTCTTTCCAAATTGCATTCTTTATGCATTTGTGGACTTCCACATTAATGGCTAACATCTTATTTAAAAGGTAAATATAAATAGGTCGAAATATCCTATACTAAAAATAAAATACTTCAGCGTTGTCTTTCGGAAACAAAGCCACTTACATGCGGAATACCCCAAGGTTCAATTCTCGGTCATATACTCCTTTTATTGTTTGTGAACGACATGTCATCATCCACATCAGATTGCAAAATGGTTCGTTTTGCTGATGACACTAATTTACCATGTAAACACGAAACCGCTCAAAGAGTTTTGTCTAACCTTTCGGCTTGGTTCCATGCACATCATCTCATTGTAAACACTGACAAAACAGTGACTATGTCATTTCACAATAGTATCACAAATACTTTACCCCAGGTTTCTCATTCTTTAAACGTAACACAATTAAAAACTGTTAAGATTACAAGACCATATTCAAGACAACCTCAAATGTAATTGTCACGTTGACAATCTTCATTCCCAATTAAGCAAATTGTGTTACGCATTCCCGTTGCGTATATTTTGTAAAGGTTTATTCCACGTATTTCCCGTTGCGTATATTTTGTAAAGGTTTATTCCCATTTACGTTACGACATTATCTTCTGGGGCAATTCCGGTCAGAGTATTCAAACTTTCAGAATTCAGAAGATGATAGTTCGGATAATTTGTCAATCTCACCCCCGAAACTCTTGTAAACCTTTATTCAAGGAACTCAATATCTTAACACTTCACTGCATTTATATTTATGAAACGGTCATGTTTGTTCAGACCGAATTACTGAAGCACCACCCTTGCTTCATACGAAATGGTCTTGTTCACGAACACAACACTCGCAATAGTAATAATATTCATCGTCCTAGCGTGTCAACCACTTTGCCAAAAACGACCGCATCATTCGGGAATCGTCCTATATAATTCCCTGCCCAAGAATATAAAAGATATTATGAAACAATCTCTTTAAGTTGGCGGTTAAAAACTACCTCCTGCACCAGTGCTTCTACAATGTAAAAGAATTTATTGATTTTAATAAAAGTTAAATCCGTCTAGTACTTCATCATGCCATTACTGTAGTACTTTTAAAATAATTTATAACAATTTCAAAAACTATTTTCTTGCATGATTGTGTTGTCTTATGGCTCATATTAATTTAGTTTTATGTGTACTCATCTTTGGCACGGTTGTGTACATTAATTCTGTAGCCCCATCCTGGCCAGGGTTTTTCTCCAGTTTTCCTTCGGGTAGGGGCGGATTTCTTATACAGGTTCTCGTGACTTTGTCTAGGGGCGTGTTTATTGTAACAATAAATCGTGAATTTAGTGTTTTTTCAANTTGTAATCTAGAGTTTGATAATAATTTGTACATGTAAAATAAATTTTTTGCGTTAAATTACAAACATATTGACATTCTATTAGTATTATAACTCGCAGTTAACTTTTTATCTTGTCTAGGAATTTTTGCTGAAATATTTGAATCCGCCTCTGCCTTAGGGCTCTTGATCGGAATTGATGGGATGGTCCCTTGCTTGCTTCCGGAGAGTAAATTAGTTTATTGTCCCCCACGTGTCCATAAGCAGTTTGTATTGCTTTTTTGACAATCAATTTATTATTAATTTATTAAAACAAGATGAACGAATCCAACAATAAAGATTTCCATTAAGAGAACCATTAAAACGTTTACACACGAGTTAAAACGTACAATAATGTGGACATCGAGGGAATGCATCGAGGGACGTGCAATTACATCTTGTTTGGACAAATGTCCTCAACAACATTTATCTCCTGTCATGATTTCGAAAGAATGTAATCTCCTCATCGCATCTCGAATGAAGATCGATACAATAGAAAACATGTGAACGAAGGTAAGTTTTTCATTAAGGCAAGATTTACGAGACAGCCTTTATGGAGGTCAATGCAGAGTCCGATACCTAATTGCAACTCATAAATAACATCCATTACTATACTTCGATACAAAAGAAGAAAGAAAAAACTTCCGAGAAGCTAGGGAAAAGTTCAACATATTTGAAAGAATAGAAAGCTCAATGTAACATTTTTTAAAAATTTTTATTTAGAAGACAGAGAAGACATACTACTGTAACATTTAATTAACATCGACACTTCTTTATGAATACTTAATACAAGGAGCATAGGCTAAAAAGTTGAATTCGGAGTTTTTATCTCAACAATTAAAAAATAACATTGTCCGCAGTGGCTAATTTATCAACGTCTTCAACTAGATTATAGGGCATTTTTTTATTCCCAAAGTGTGACCTGCGCAACTTAGCCAAGGGTAACAGTGCCTCAGCTTACGGGGCCATACATTTAAATCTCTTTTAACGTCAAACACCTATAAACAAGTAGTAATTTATATATCTTTAATAATGTAGCTTACACTGAAATTTTATGCATTGTACTCTGACCTGTTAACATAACCGACGCTGCCGGAAATAGCCAACAGAACAAGGGCGCCGCGGTTCCAAAAAGTTTAGGTACCTCTTGCCGAAGATTTTTGGAACACAGTTAGTGCCAGTTTCTTCCAGTAAAATAATTTTGGAAATCTAACAAAAATAATTACACCAAAACAACAAAAAAGATATTTCTAATGCGACTGTTTTTGACATTTGAAGACGTAAGAAAATTATGGTTCGATGTAAATTAAAGAATAGTTAAAGACTAGTTTATACAACACAACACACGTGGGGTATAATTTGCTGGAATACATACAACACAGACTTCAGAATCTTTAACTGCTTTGAAATTTTCAGATGTCCACTTTATCTTCACATTTAAGTTACGAAGTTAATCAACATTTGTTACCGAAATAAAGAACTTAATTTCGAAGATAATCATAAATTCGTATCTGATTGAATGGTAACATTATTCAACTCACTTTATGGAGGTTGTGATATGACTTTACACTTTCGATTACCCCTCAAGCTATTCCAGGTTTCTTTCCACTCTGTCCTAACCCGAACCCTGAGGACAAGGCAGTCACCGATACACAGCGCACAGGTGCATTTTCGAAGGCACACAAAAACACAGGGCAACGAAGCATTAATTTTCTTCACGAATCCCATCATTTGTGTCTTCCCTCGCGACCTTGCTCCAGGTAACAACAAACTGAGTAAAGTTTTATTTTCCCACCCTAAGAGCGGGGTTTGGAGATTTAAACGCTCTCCTGAAATAGTACAAAGTTCCCAGTTTTTATATAATCATTAGGAATTACTTACCAATAACTTGTTCTTTATAAAGTAATTTAATTTTTTTTTACTTGTCGAACAACATACACAAAAATTATAACACAACATATGATAAATCGACACACCACAGCAGAACACGGTTGTTTGGAGTTTGCGAAAAACCTTTCTAAGCTTGGGTTTTTATTTTCAAGGTGACCAATGTCTATTTAAATATATTTTCAATATATATGTAAATACAATTAATTCAGGAACTGAAATAAATAATTTCATTTCAAATTTTCAACATCTACAAAGAATTGGGGGAGAAACTAGAAGCCAACCACGTGCGATTCCTGCACATCCATTATTTTCTTGGCGAAAATAGGGAGACCTTGGCACCATGGCAGGTGCTAAGGACGCACAAAAGACGAGGAGGCTGGGAACATCCCTTTCCCCAAGATCAACTTTGTTACCTTTCGAAACCTTCAGGTGGATACCGATACCTGGGTTTTAAAAGTTCGTAGATGATTCAAAACAAGGTAAATGTACCACATTAAAAACTTCAATAAAAATAGGTTTATACATTTAAACTTACTTATTAGCATATTATTTCTATGTTGACATCAACTGGTACGGAAAAATACTATAACTGCTATATTAAGAACTGTCATATTAAGAAGCCAACTTATAATTAGATGATCTATTAGAAAAATATAACTCATTTGAAGTAGTATCATCTCGAACAATGGAAGGAAAATATATCGAAACTAGTATATTACATGCTGATATCTCGTGGAAACATGTTTTGAATATCAGTTTGTAAGGAAAGCATAATTAACTTAGACTAAAACATTAAATGGAATCATATAAGTTACCTTTCAATTCGCAGCACCAATGCCCCATATTTGAAGAAATTGCACTGTGCTTGAAAAAAAAACCCACGTTTATTTACACACTTTCCGAGTCTTCTTGCTTAGTGGTGATTTATCAATGGTGACCCATCACATATTACACGCTCCCAGAGAATGCGTGATTCCGGTCTACATACCATTTCGATACGATGCAGATGGTCAAATTGCACCCATTACCAAAGAGGTGAGTGTCACAAGAAACTGGCCTTGAGAATGAGGATGGTACAGAAATTCCCATTCAAATATAAATGAATACTACCTAATGGGCTTCCCCGGAGTCACCAACCCAACAGAAGAAATTGCTAACGCTGCACTCTGAAACAGTCGCTCGCCACGCCTCAAGTGGCGAAATCAATTACTAGGAAAGAATTACTTTCATCGTAGTGTCTAATAATAGCTAACACCGTGAACGATGTGATTTTCTACAGGCACGCAACGTTCGACATTAAGCATAGTTTATATAATTCTCTACAGATCAGGCTGATCGATTTTATTCCCCCGGCTACAGCAAGAAAGCAGGCCATGTATAAACTTAAAATATATCAAAGTATCTGAAAATAAAAAATAAACAGACAAAAAAATTATTTTTACGTGATTTAAACACAATTGGAATTTTTATAAAACATGTCAATGGTAACAGTACAAGACGGTTATAGATGGATCTAGACAAATATTATAGATTAATATTATTTGCATTAATTATTGGTATACTCTTATTTCATGATTGACTTCATGTTTCTTTAATTTTGTAATAAATAGTGAACCAAAGGTTTCCTTTGCAATAATAATATTGGAACAATTATATTCCACTTATTTCTACATGAATCATCAATTGCATGATGTCGTATAATAATTGTATAAATGCGTGCGAACAATATTGTACGAAATGAACTATAAAGTCTCTTTCAAGTTAAAAACAAGCAAATAACGAACTGGAAAATTTAAATTTTACGTGATTCTATTTTTTCTGCGTTGATTCTCAATGTATTTCGAGAAGTAAAAAATTGCCATTTTTGGGTGAACAAGGAAAAAAAACCTCACGTATTCAGGATACTCCGTATTCTGGCCCGTCCTGATGATCTCTCTATATGGGGGTCGAATGCAAGGTCTTCATGACCGCAGTGCGTAGAATTCCAAAGGATATTGAAGCAATCACAATGTCAGCCTTGAACAGAATTTTAATATTATGACCCCAAGTTTGAACGACATTATCAAATCATAATGAACATTTCCCATATCCAACTTGTACTAACAATGAAGTCGTGGATCAGACTTCCGAACCATCTTCCATTCCAGAGAAACATGAATACCAAAGGCGAATGATCATTACACGAATGAAACGCGGAAGGGTTGGACGCAAAGTTATTCATAGGGTCCGAAATTGGGCATACGTTAACCGGGGCAGGTATTGGCTAATTCCTGCCATTTCGGCAGCGAAGCAGGAGCGTTCGTTCTCCGAAGCTGCAGCGAGAAAGCAACCTCCCTTGGGAATCCCATGTAAAACCCGACGAGGCCCGTCTGCGAGAGGAGAGAGGGTGTGTGGTGGGGGTGAAGTAGGGTGAGGGCTAGCCTAGCTTCCCTTTACCTGCGCGCGACCCAACGGACAATCTCCCTGGACAATGGGGATTCTAGTCCACGATGTGGGCTGGGCGCGCCGTGAAACGTTTGGAGTCGACCACGGACGGTGGGTGGGGGTGTAGGAACGAAACGGGGAGCTTTTCAACAACGCGCTGCATTCAGAGGGGTACATTCAAATATAAAAACAAATCAATATCCTCAGGATATGCAGATAATACAAAATATGATTATTAATATATAATATTTATCCATAATGTTTACACTTCATTTTAACGATAGCTAATGTGATCACAGACAGGGCCAAATATTACATTTTTTGCCACCCCGGGCCACTAAAAAATGTCACCCTCTCAAATAAATAAAATAGAGAAGAAAATTAATGAATGAAATGTATAATCAATAATGAAGTGGGATACAATAAATAAAACAATATATAATTTTTCAATTAATGATTAAGTTCATCATTGAGGAAGATAGGTCAATCTACACTGCTCTGTATGTAAGATGAGGCCAGTTTACACTATTCTGTATGTATCTCTCTGATTGACGAAGGCGAAGACCAAAGTCTCCTCTAATTTCTGAATGACTTTTATGTGTTAATTAAATCTTTAAGAACTGGAAGAGTCCGTAACTCCTTCACTGTAGCTAATACTAGTGTCTCTTATTGGTAATGGTCTCTCAAAGAAAACGTAGAAATCCAATTAAGACAAAAATAGTTGAGAAGAAAATAAGCTTCTTAGTTCTCCGACATGCAAAGAGCTGTTTTGTGTATTTACCCGAAATACCGTCAAGAAAGGAGTCAGTAAGCGGAATAACAATGAATAACATACATTGATTTATTTTAAAATAAACATAAATTATGTTTAAAAATTCGATAAATATTCCAAGTTAATTTCGTACGACCCAATAAGCTGATCTGCAAGGCCCTCCAAACTGTTTCCATTTACAGATTATTGTAACAAGATACTGGTACGCATTAATCCATTCCCGATCGAGTCTTTTTGAAGTGACAATGTATCAGTGGAATACGAACTGATGATCGGATGATGACTTATATTACAGGAGCATCCATCACAAGAACACAAGCATCAATCACAGATCCATTGCAAAAACAAAAAATATCAATGTCACATAGTATTTCGTCAATAAAAAAATACCGAACACAAATTAAAGTTTATCTTATACAAAAAAAATTACTTCCAGAAATAATTCACGGATGACGAGAAATACGTCGATTGAGAGTCTGTTTCCAATACACATTTCGAAGTTGTTCACATGGATTTTCGTAGTTAATGTTTTCTATCGAAAATAAATTATTTTGGCATTTATCCTCGGAACCTAAACGACTTAAAAGATATTCCTTTTTTATTAATAAATGATCACAATCGAGTGCACGCATGCTCGAATATTGCTGAATGATACAATCTGATGGTCTGCGGTGACATAAGTGGTTTGTTTCTAAACCTCCCCCTGATATTGGAATAATTCATGTTACTATATTTTCAAGTTGATCTGTGTTCCGCATAAGCAAGTATGCTACTTTCTGGTAATTCATCTGAATATAAAGGATCATAATAATATTAAACGTATGTCATTTTTACAAAAATTTATATAAGAATGTTAGTAACTAATGTGATAAAAACATTTAAATGTTACCATGTTCATCCCACTCCTCCCAAATGCACTTACCAGCAATAATGCAAAAACAAAATAAAAATATATCCTAATAAGAATGATCCGCGAACTCTGAAATTTCGTAATCAAATCGTAGAGAGTAAACAGAGTCCACTTACAGTGTAGCAAGTTCTTCCAACTGCTTCCCAGCGCTCGAAGGCATCTATTCAAAGCGCCCGCCGCCCGTACTGCGCCTGATCCTTCCTCCCCCGCTCGCTGTGTCGCCAGATTCGAATCCGAATGACTCCGACTCAGCAAAGACAATGGCACAGCTCGTTCCCCCGCGGGCAGAGCCTTCGCCACACCTCCACGACGTGTCAGAGACCCTGTATACAGCCCCCATCCTCCTAAGCGTCCACGACGTCCAGTGATCGCTTCCACTTCCAAATCCTCCGACGCCACTACGACGATCTCATCCAAAGGATCCGGCTCCTTGAAGCTCAGATACGTCGGTGACAGCTGCAGTGACGGACGCGGGCGTCCCGCTCCCGAAGCGGCTCGGGGGCGGAGAGTTGCCGTCGCCCCGACCGTAGACGTCAACGTCGCACTGCTCCCGGTGTCCGCGGTGAGCAGAGAACGTTTGTTTGGTGGCAGCGGGGGTGGACCGAAACATGTCGCCATGATGAATGTAACGGGTTTTTTATACGCCGGTATTACAACCACCACATCGCCCAATCACGTATGTCACGATACACAAATCCAATATCGCTTCCGCAGATCCGCAACAACACAATATACACTCGCGGGAACTGTCACACCAGGGCCAACAACAGTGAAGTGGATAGAGACACGAGTCGACCGAAGGTGCAGATGTGGGCGCGGCTGTAAGCACGCGAGGTTCCTCAGAGACTCACGCACACACACGCGATACACTCACGGTCGCTGCAAGCGCGTCGGCAAAGGGGCGCGCCCTCTCCTCGACGTTTCGGCGCCGCGCCTTCAATGTTTTTATCGGTCACAGAAATATATATGACGCTAACTCCTCAGTGGGTGTTTCTCACTCGCGGGAAACGAGTTCCAAGTCTCACACACGTCTGTATCTCTCGAGGAACGACCGACAAGTGGGACGCCGCTGTTCGAATCTCGGTGGAAGATAGCTGTTGCTTGACACTCACTTCCGCAAACGCGCGTGCGCTATCACTTGGTAATCGCCCGGGCGCTTCGTCGCAGATCGTCCTATGCAGCGACGTCGCTTGTGGATATGCACAGGTGACCTGGTTCTCCACACCACTTCGAGAAACGCTCTGCCACAACGAGTGTTTGTTTACAAATCGAAGCACTCTCACAGAACTGGTAGCGAACCGGGAATCCGTTCGCTACTTCCAACGTTCCCGAAAAGTTTATTTTCGATAAGAGTACGTCCACAAACACTCTCCGATAAAAAAAGAGCACTTTGGAAGAGTCGGCTTCCGATGACCGCGTGAACCCGTCGACCGTTAACAACACGCTACTCCGCCCATTGAACGAAAGTCCTTGATACAGCAGCGTTTAAACGGCCACAGAGAGTTCGCTCGTTCGCTCACTCGCACCGCAGCCGGCCGAGGTGCACCGGGCCGCAGCCGGAGAGACAATGCGTGAAGCGATCACTGCTTCCACCCGAGACCTTCCACTACCACCACCACAAGCGACCTCAACCTCGCCTCTGCCTTCTTCTGCTTCGCCTCCCCTCCCACTTCTTCGTCTTCTTCCTCCACGCGGTCGCCGTCCGCCTCCTTCACTACTCTGCGTACGTCAGGGCCATCTGGTCACTCGGTGGCTGTCGCTGCTGCTGGTGTAGTGCCGCAGCCAGCCAGCGCCTCCTCCTCGCTCCGAAGCGTTGTTGCCAGATTTCGCGCACATCGCAGCCAGCGGTGGTCGCGTAGTGACTGCGGGCGGCGTCTTCGTTGTTTTCTTGTTTGGGAACTGTGGGGAAGGGGTGAGGAAGTGTCGGGCGATGGTAATGCTAGCTGCTAGCGTCGGTGAAACGCATTGCAGTGGCAGGTTTATGAATGGAAGTGCGACAGTTTCTAAATGGGTCTTCTTCGTAGACGAAGTAGCAGTTAAAAGTAAATCACAGTTTAAACGAAGAGGCTCAACAAATTACTACGGAAGTGTTACAGTTAAACAGAGTACCTCAAAAGAAATCGTTCCTGCTTCAAGAAATAGAGGACACGAGCATATTATAAATTTACACCGCCTCTCATACAATACGAACTTAATTAATAGATTTCCAACAAAAAACACGACACATCAATTAAATACTGTACTATTGTTTCTAAAGGGTTTTTTCTATTATGATATTAAACAATACCCTATTTCCTGTTTTTTCTGCAACTTAATTTTTTTTCGCTGTCTTTCGTAGAGCAAACTATTTTTCGTTGGTTTTATTTCTTGAATATATTAAAAGAACTATCTAAAATGTTTAATAAGTACATATATTGACTTTCAAAAGAAAGAAAAAGTAAGTTAATCGTCTCCTAGAGTCACACTTCATAGTTGAATTATGATATTAAAGACGTATGAAATACATCTTAGAATTATGAAGATACTCCAGCTAACCACGAAACGTTGGCTCATAGAGCTTCACGTGAAAGCAGTCACACAACGGTTCGTGTTATACACGAAAATACTCGTTTTTTGAATTAAATATACTGAAATTTTATATTAAATCTTCTAAAAGCGAATTGATCCCCTTCTCTCCGGGCAGAAGAAAATAAAAAATTAATTAAATTCATGACCAAATATAAAAAGGAGAGGAAAAAAGAACATCATTTAAAAGAGGAATTCCAATATTTATTCATTTCTTTCTTTCCTTTATTCTTTTATCTTTCTGTTTCCTTCCTATCTCTTTCGTTCTTTCTTTGTAAAAGGGAAGGGAGACTCATTATCAACTTATCTTGAAATGTTTTACCCAAAATTTAAAAATCATTTATGAACAGACATAAAACACAAAATACAAATCATGATACCAAATAAATTTACACACGGAAGTAGTTTTTTTTAATTAACACTATTTAAAATCTCTGAAAATTTTTAAAAGTTTCAACATGAAATGAAAACGATCATAATAATTGGAATATCCACAATGGTGATTATTTCTTTAAATTTGTCGTACGCATTTTACGACCCGGGTTAGCTATTCGAAATTTTGTTCCGAGTGGCTCTATCGTTAATAAAATCAAGTTTTCTTGTAATTGTTTTGACACATCAGCTCCAGAAATTCTTGACATAATGTGAAACAAAACACATCAATTCTAGTAAATCCGAGACTTCCGTCCGGTGAATTAGCTACGAAACATGATTGTGTTGTCTTATGGCTCATATTAATTTAGTTTTATGTGTACTCAACATTGGCACGTTTGTGTACATAAATTCTGTAGCCCCATCCTGGCCCGGGTTTTTCTCCGGTTTTCCTTCGGGTAGAGGCGGATTTATCATACAGGTTCTCTAGGCTTTGTCTAGGGGCGGGTCTATTGTAACAATAAATCGTGAATTTAGTGTTATTTCAATTTTTAAGCACTATACTCAGAATAATCTATAGTTCGATAATAACTTACATGTAATTTTTTGCTTAAAATTACAAACATATTGACATTCTATTAGTATTATAACTCGCAGCTAACTTTTTATCTTATCTAGGAATTTTTGCTGAATTTTTTGAATCCGCCTCTGCCTTAGGGCCCTTGATCGGAATTGATGGGATGGTCCCTTGCTTGCTTCCGGAGAGTAAATTAGTTTTTTTTCCCTCCACGTGGTCATACGCAGTTTGTACTGTTTTTTGACAATAAATTTATTTATTTATTATTTATTTATTTAAACACTTGTTCACGCCAACACCAAGATAGCGGTCCTCTTCTTATCCCCACCCATGAATTATTTCACGGTCCCATGAGCAGTGTGAAGACTTCTATCTTCCGCTGAAAGTCCTGTTCTATTCAAACATGTCTGTTGTCACACGTACTACAATCTCTCCATTTGGAACGCAAACACCCAACCGGAAGTTCATTTGGTTTCCGAAAAGGCGTCTGAGAAACACCTCTTCATCTGTTCAAGTCCACGTCGAAAACGTGCTGTCGAAAACACACGTAAATCAACTTTATAGAGCAAGAATTTGTGAAACGTTCGGCCGCGAAAACCGTTGGGTGTCTACTGGGCGGTTGAAATATGGTCCTCAAGAATGTCTCTGCGTCTCTGCTACGAAGTTAATTGCTATGCAGAAACCACATGCTGTCAAGGAAAAGTGAGAGATTAAAATGAACGATAGCTGGTTCGGATGCATGAAAAGGCGTCACGTTGTCGACAGACGGGGTTCGATGGCCAGACGGGAGACAGTGCCATCTGCAAATATCAGCGAGAGGCGCCACCTCTCACACCAAATGCAGGGCTTGGGCTGGTTTTATATCATCGCGTCACACGATTTCTTATGCTCTTAATCATCTGTATCGAAGCTGAACCATATGGTATGTAATATTTAGATTACTGTTGACTAAAAGTCATTAACTCACAATTCTGATGAAACTCACGCTAATGTTTAAAGAAAACTAATTTTACATTAAATGACCATGTTCCTGAAACATAATTCCGGTGAGTTTTAAAAGTAAGCAGTAAATTGTTTCAAGGGCAACTTGTGTTATTTAATTTGAAAAATTAAAAAGAATTTCGTAATTTTCTACTTACGAGTCAAGATATTTGAACATGTAAATATTGCTCGTGTATTTCATGGATTTGTACGGGGTGTGGTAAAATATATTTACGATCAAAGTAAAAGCTTCTTTCTTAGTATATGCCGCTTTGTATATACTACTTAGTATAGATTACTTATTCTAGGAAAATGCGCATTTTCTCCATCCTCTCACAGTGACCCACCTTCCCAAAATTCCTAATATACTAGTTCCGTCACATTGTCAGGAGAAGTTGGTGTTCCCGCACCCAGCTATAGAGCTTATTCCCAACTGATTTACCGTAATATATTAATACACTTTTGTATGTTCAGTTTACTACTCGGTTTCTCTTTGCTTTTCGTCTATGTACATTACATAATAATTTTATTCATATTTATTTTTCCATTTTTTTCTACGTTAGTACGTTCTATGTAATATTTCTATTTCCATCCATTCCGTGCATCCTTACTATTTCAATATTTTGTAATAATCACTTATTTCATATACTATTATTTTCTTCAACCCTAACGCTATCGAAAAAAAGCATTCGTTTTAATAATAATAATAATAATAATAAATAGATTGGACAATTAAATAAAAACATTATGTCACTCCATAAAAATTAAGTATAAATAACCCACGTTTCGATTATACTATCTCAGTTTCCACTTATTTGCACAACAAAGCACTCCGGGAACCAAATATTTATGAAATCTCTCAGCTTAATTGAACATGTGACGAAAAATAAATGCGTTGAGCCTTTAGAGAACCACTTTATTGTCCAGGAGACATTCCGTGTGCTTACGTTTCCATCGTCGACAGACGTGTTCTTGTTTACAGCCCTTCCGGATATTTCGATTCGCAAAGAGTAAACGTTTAACCACTCCGTCTTGGACGACATCATCTTCCAATCCTAAAGCTGGGATGATTTGCTACTACTCTTTCAAACACAAATAGACAAAGAATATTTGTTCAGAGACATGGCGCGAAATGGAATGTAGAAAGCCTGGAGGACGAAAATATTCGCTGAAGGTAAGGTCTACGAGAAAGGCAGCATCTTCATCTACCACATTACTCACAAATGACTCCAAGGATACCATATAAATAACATGTTATTGCACTTCGCATTAAGAATGTAAAATACTTTCCAAAGCTCACGACTTGTCGGGATGTACCAGTAGAGACGAGACCATAATACGTGCGAAGATGTGTGTTGAGTAAGAACGAAACTAGTCATTACTATTCATACATTTTCTGTGTAAAAACATGTGAAAGTATCGTATCTCAATCGTGCCAGATCCGGGTACTAGTGCACGACTGTAGCCACCGCCAAACAGAAGCATCTGCCAGACCATATCCTCTTGCCCCTTCATCATCACAGAAAATACGAGGGGAGGGGGAAGGGTTCTATCAGGGAATGTACAAAAACCAGAGCGTTCCCTCTCCCCACGCTGATGTTATTACGACCCCAGCCCGAGGATGCTGCAGCGCTTGATGTGGTGGTTCAGAGAAACAGCGTTCAGAAACAAGTCCATCCAAGATATAACTTCACTGAACAGACATTTCGTTGCACAAAGCCAGTGGCGGATCTAAGGGAGCTATAGCTGCCACCCCTCTCATTGGACCAGAACCTTCAACAGGTCAAATTGATAATAATAAAATGTATCTTTATCCTTTAATATTTAAACAATTAATAAATTTGGTCACTATTTAATGAATTGTTAATTATCTATTTGAAGAATTGATGTATTAATTTAAAATACAAAGTCGCTATAATATTAACAATATTTAAAATAATCTTTACAGTAATATTTACAACAATGTTTGTAATAATTACACCCCCCCCCTTGATTACGCTCTAGATTCGCCACTGAATAAAGCATAGATGGTGTCATAGTTATGACAAACGTGCGACTAGAAGATATTAGTTATATTTGAAACACGGAAATAATAATAATAATAATAATAATAATAATAATAAATTTATTGTCAAAAAACAGTACAAACTGCGTATGACCTCGTGGAGGACAATAAACTAATATACACCACGTAATTGACCACGTGGAGGACAATAACTCTCCGGAAGCAAGCAAGGGACCATCCCATCAATTCCGATCAAGAGTCCTAAGGCAGAAGCGGATTCAATTTTTTTTTGCATAAGTTCCTAGATAAGATAAAAAGTTAGCTGCGAGTTATAATACATATATAATGTCAATATGTTTGTAATTTAACGCAAATATGTTTGTAAATTTACATGTACAAGTTATTATCGAACTATAGATTATTCTGAGTATAGTGTTTAAAAATCATAAGAGTTGAAAAAACACTAAATTCACGATTTATTGCTACAATAAACACGCCCCTAGACAAAGCTTAAAGAACCTGAATAAGAAATCAGCCTCTACCCGAAGGAAAAACGGAGAAAAACCCGGGTCAGGATGGGGCTACAGAATTAATGTACACAACCGTGCCAAAGTTGAGTACACATAAAACTAAATTAATATGAGCCATACGGCAACACAATCATGCAAGAAAATAGTTTTTGAAATTGTTATAAGTTGTTTAAAAAGTACTACAGCAATGGCGTGATAAAGTACAAGACGAATTTAACTTTTATTAAAATCAATAAATTCTTTTACAGTGTAGAAGCACTGGTGCAGGAGGTAGTTTTTAACCGCGGATTTGAAGAGATTCAATTTCATAATATCTTTTATATTCTTGGGCAGGGAATTATATAGAACGATTCCCGAATGATAAGGTCCTTTTTGGCAAAGAGTGGTTGACACTCTAGGGCGATGAATATTATTACTATTGCGAGTATTGTGTTCGTGAACGAGACTGTTTCGTATAAAGCAAGGGTGGCACTTCAGTAATTCGGTCTTAACAAACACGACCGTTTCATAAATATAAATGCAGTGAAGTGTTAAGATATTGAGTTCCTTGAATAAAGGTTAACAAGAGTTTCGGGGGTGAGATTGACAAATTATCCGAACTATCCTCTTCTGAATTCTGAAAGTTTGAATGCTCTGGCCGGAATTACCTCTGAAGGTAATGCCGTAACGTAAATGGGAGTAAACGTTTGCAAAATATACGCAACGGGAAATACGTGGACTAACTGCGTTAACTAAGATTCGGAATGCGTAACACAATTTGCTTAATTGGGAATTAAGATTGTCAACGTGACAATTCCATTTGAGGTTGTCTTGAATATGGAGACCTAAGAATTTTGTATTCGTAACAGTTTTTAATTGTGTTCCGTTTAAAGAAAGACAAACCTGGGGTAAAGATTTTGTATTACTATTGTGAAATGACATAGACACTGTTTTGTCAGTGTTTTCAATGAGACGATTTGCATGGAACCAAGTCGAAAAGTTAGACAAAACTTTTTGAGCATTGGTGTGCTTACACAGTAAATTTGTGTCAGCTGCAAAAAGAATCATTTTGCAATCTGATGTGGATGATGACATGTCGTTCACATACAATAAAAAGAGTATAGGGTCGAGAATTGATCCTTAAATAAGAAGTTAGCCATTGATGTGGAAGTCCACGAATGCCTAAAGAATATACGTGGGATGTCACACAAAATAAAAATCGTCGTTCAAGTAATTCCCATAATACTTTTGCTCACTACAGAAACGAATAGAATAGAGAAAAAAACTTTCTAGTTTCCTTTGCAACATTCCAACAACAGCGGTGGTCTTCTCATCGATTGACCGTTACTCTAATATTAGAAAATAAATTATAAACGTTTCGCGAAGAACATTGCCATGAAATTAAGAAGAAAACGAGAAGACTCAGCAGTACATCCTTGTAGTGCATTTCATAAAAATACTAGTATAACAAATAAATTTAATTTACTAAGTTCTCTAATGCCTCCCGTCAAAAAAAAGGTCAAAATGGAGTCACAGAACATTAAGTAAGGAAGAAAATAAACTTAATTTTACATTAGATACATCGAGTAACATTAGATAATTTTCTACGTTTCTTCCCTGAATTGAAAATATTCGCATTTATCATTTCAAAATGTGACAAAATAATAAAAGAAAATAATTTAACACATCAATATTCGGAGTTCCAGTTCAGTGATGTTCGAACTACTAAGATACTATTAAGGTCATGTTGAAGTTGAAAGTAATGGTGTACTGATCTTTCCCTCTGTATAATCTCTAATGCATGATCGCCGAAGTAACGAAGTGAAAGTAAATCCTCAACCGTAGATTTCATGAACGTTACCAGTAATTTTCCTCTGCAACCCGTGAACAATGCAACCATATGCAGGGGCAGATGTCGTTATGTCTTTTCATAATACACAACATGGTGCATTTGAACATACTTTTAGAAAGATAACGTAATACAATACGAAACCAATAAAAATGCGCCTAAACAGAAATAACTAAAACAGTTAGAAAGGATAAAATACTCCATTTATTTGTTTTATGCTGAAGTTCAGGGTAATAGGTCAACTAACCATTATTTGGGGTGAAGAAATTGGCTAGGAAAGATGTAGGGTTATTTACTTAACCATTTCTACAAGCGACTCTTGGCATCTATAGTTGCAACAAAGCGTGAAACCAATTCGTGACGATTCATAAACTCAAAATATTTTACTTCTTATTTTCTTTTTATTAAAGGAACATTCTCTCCCCAGTAGCAACATCAGTTTACAATTCTTCGTTATTTTTACATCTTCGAACTCAATACAGCAACATAATCTGGGGTGTGATTGAGCTGGCTGTGATTGTATTTCAGAAGGAAGCTTCTAATATGCATTGTTGGTAACGGTGCTTGGTCAGCCCTGTCGCCCACCTCCGCGTTGTTCGCCCGGCGCGGCGCCGCCTTCCTGCGTGTGCCATCGCCCGCACCCCGCGTCTTGATTTAGTGAAGACCACGCCCCGTTGGCCACAGAAGTGTATTACGTGTTTTAGTTAAAAAGAAGTACGCGAGGGATCTGGCAGTGAGGTACGAAACACAGAGCGAATGAAGCGCGCGACCCGAAAACTACGGAGGAATGTCCGGTAGAGAATTGAGAGAGAATGGATGGTAATCAAGGGTGGAGAGTCAAATTTGGCAGTGAGGAAGCTCCTATGTTGGAACAGTCAGTAAAGAATAGCCAACCCTACCTACCAGTACTGGCGTTCCGGGAGGCTTCCTAAATGCAAAACGGTGAATGTTAAGGTTGTATTCGCCTAATGTTTGGAGATGGAGGATGTCAGACCAATCAGACTTGCACGCGTCACTGGACTAATCGCGCTTCCACACCAAATTTGGTTCAAAAGTCTTGAACTCATTTCCATTTCAATATCCAACAGTCCATCAGCCTTTTTGTAAGTCAAACCTCATTTAGTTCATGCAAAACGTAAAATTTACTGTAAAATTAAATGTTCAGTGTTTATTGACAACACTGGTATGATTACGCAAGACTGACGTTAAATTTGAACGTGTACACCATTGTCTGAGAGGGAAGTTCGAAAAAAAGAGCTCAGGATTATAGAGCCAAATAAAACATTTCAAAGATGTTACGTCGATGAGATAAGTGAAATACAAAAATGAAATTCATGAAGAAAAATGGATAGTTGGCAGCATATTGATTGGTATACGATCAATAAATTGAAAACATTTGAGTATAGTATCACTCATCTTTAGTATACAAATATTAATATTAACAGTTAATCATAAAGATTGATGATTTTATACCAAAATATCTTCAATTTATTGTTCATGAAGAAAGATAGCACGTTTTGTGAAGAGCAATACGAAGTGTTACGCAGAGGGAGTCAAAGGCGAGGTGTTTCGCTTCAAAGCTTCTGAAACGAGTCTCCCACACGAGGGATTAAAAGCGTTTATGGAGGTGGCTCTATACACTCTCCATTGGGTCTTTGTACATGGCTGGTTTTGAAACGGTGATTGTCCTCGTCCAGATTTATGATGTGGTCCGGAACGAGATCTAACACGAAAACATACTAAGCTCAATGCTCTCACTTCACATATTATAATGCTCGATGATCATTTTTAAAATAAAAGTAGCCCAAAAATGTTTAGAGGGCTAGGAAAAACATTGTAAAGAATTGGTACACCCAATTCTATCGCTTTCTTACTAATATCTGCATTTTAATTGAAAAAAAAAAAAACGTGTTACAGACATATTCAGCACCAACCATTCAAGTAACCCATCTAAACGATTCACGGCGTTTCCTGAAGGTTTTGATTCCGTATCGGCTAAGACAAAGATGCTCTCATTGACTTTTCCTGTGAGTTTAAGTGAAACTGCAACAAGTTACATGTAATCATTAGACTAACCTTGATCAAGATATGCCCTAGAAACCCCATCAAACATACAGGTAACACAGAAATCCGCATGATCGATTATACTCCGCAAACATTTCTCGTCAATAACAACATAAAGTTTTCACATCTTTCAACAGATGAAAGCTCTTAAGAAAACAGCTTCAAGAAAATCATTTCCCCAAACAGCACTCCGCTTTTATCATTTCGTTCAATCTCGTTTACAGCGAAGAACAAACTTTGCGTGCCTCGGTCAAACACGTCGGGCGCCTTGCTGTAAAACGCCAAAACCAATAAGAGCATCAAGCTATTGATGGGCGACGTAGAGAGCAGGCAGCACTTAGTGATGACGGAGTTCATGCTGCGAATGGCAGAGAGGATACGTGGATCGCCTCTCTTAGTATGTGCCTCTCCATCCAATCACCTGTTTGCGGCTGATAATTAGACATTGTTCACTTCTGGTTTATACGAATCATACGTACGAAAATAAAGAGATATTGTATTCCAGATGGATTCCCTTGTATTCCAGATGGATAAAATTACGTTTCCATGCACAATATCCTAGAAAAAAATAGCAAAAAAAGAATAGCTCGTCTACAATTACGACTACGGTTTTAAGATCTTTCACAACTAATAATGAATAAAACATACCTAAATATTAAAAGAAATGCATGATTATAGTTTCTCAAGACAACCATAATATAATTTGGAAGTGATCTTACATCCAAAGGAAATAGATTCTGAAGCCAATTCATAAATAAATATTTCCATTTCGACTAACACAATTGTAAACGTTAAGAGGAGAAGAAAATTAAGTAGTACTAAAAAATCGGTCGTACAAAATTCAAAATGCAATAAATGTCACTTCATATTACATTTATTTATATCGACTCATAAGTCTCTTTTTTCATTCCATTAACGCCTTGATTATAATTACTTTTAATCGTTGTATATTTATAATATTTTCTGACCTTTGTTATTTAAAAATATACAATAATCTCTCCTTTTCTTCTTCTTCTGGAGGTCACCTCATGTTCTTAGAAAGTATGACTTCCGTTTTAAGTTTTGAATCTCCAACACTCCACAGCAAAGAGACTCTTGTATTCAGAAATTCAACTTCCTGCACCACTACGAAGTTTATGTTCCACTATAATCTCGTTTTAAGCCCGAAACCGCGGTCACCAAGAACAACCTCCACTCTGACTTATGTATCTTTCTTCACAGCAACCACGCCCACCTCTCCCACTCAGTGACGTCGCTACCGACAAAACACTCGCGCTATCGCGTTCAAGGCTGATCATCCTTTGTTTCCACCTGCCTTCCAGCTCTTCCTTCATCTGTTCCCTTTAGCGACTCCCCCGCACGTAATCTCGGTTTAGGCGTAATCCATTTCTGGGAGAACACGTACAATTAAATATAATTTAGAGAATTAGGCGAGGGACACGGACTACCGGGCTTATAATAACACACTCAAGTACAGTTAGCACAAGAGCTGAGCTATAATTCCCCAGGGTTATCTGCCATCTGGGAAGGGTGGAGTCGAGCGAAGATTCCTCGTTCTCGAAAGTACACGTGGGATGCACCTTGACACTTGACAGGGCTGTATTGTTCTCGCTTAAGGAAAAGTAAAGCCATACACACCTATTAATCATACGGTCATTAGCGGCGTGATACTGTACTACATGGAAAAGATCCTATGCAAGAAGATACGCAATATTATTTTAGTTAACATTACATCATTTAGCCCAGCAATGTTCCTTGATTTACTTGCATTCTAATTAATGACATTAATAATATCAGGAACTAGTCACATCTTCTCGATAGTTCCCACCCACAATAATGATAGTCACATCAACATTATTCAAATGAAGGCCAACGAGTGTTGAGTTCTCACTTCTGAAGTTTTTGGTCGTAGAACTGAACACCATTCAAATATTTTAGAAGTTTCAAACAACACATAATGATGGTAAAAAGAGTGATCGTTTGAGATTGAGAAAATGGGTGCAGAAGGAAGTTCCAATTTCGTCGTGTCACAAATGCAATATATGCAATATGTCACTTGAAAATTGAAGAATGAATTGCCAAAATTTCGACTACCTCCTATATGGCATATCTAGTCAATCAATTTGAGTTTTGGAAATAGTGAAGTAATCTATAACTCCGAGAGATTTTGTCGAAAGAATAAGCAACTGAACATACATTATTAGAAATTTATCACACTCGGATATGGTTATCCCCTCCCCAAAAAGGAGAACCTATTCTAATGTGTAGAGTTCCTAGTATTAGGAATATTTGGAGGAGGGGTAATTGTGTCTGCGGGATGAATTTTCTTATTTCGTTCGTTTTTCTTGTAGGAGATTTAAGAGAAATACTTTTACAAAAACATTTAAAAAATGAAAATGTTTCTTGACCACTATAGGTTAATTCTAGTCTATCTTGATTATTGGTCGTATAGGAAAACAAATAAAAACTACTTTGCCAACGTTTCGGATATTACTACATCCTTTTTCAGGGCTTGTTAAATACTACTATAGTCATTTCTCTCCCACACTAGGCGAGACTCCTCCTCTCATAACACATTACGTAATTTTGGTACACATGTGTCTAAAACGAACTTTTTTGATAGAATTCCTCAAGGTAGAACAGAGCTGATCAAAAATTTAATGTGTAAGCTATTTTTTTTACTCCTGCCAGAGGAGACTAGCTCCCCCACTGAATCGAAGACCCCTCGCAAGACAAGCCATCCTTCTCCCGCGGTTTCCCTTCGCTGCCGCCCACAGCGCCAGTATCGTCTTCAGCGCACGTGCCTTCTCCTCCGGATGGAATCCGTCGCGGCAGCCGCCTCGCAGACAACGTCGTTGCAGTGCCGGAAGTCCTCCAGAGCTCGGAGGCGCCACTTGACGATATTTCTGGAGGTACCGACTCCAGCACCTTCGCTACAACAGCGGTGGCGGATGCTGTGATTTGTGGCGGTTCCGGTGCAGGCGCGCTTAATGGCGGGCGCGGGGGAGAGTTACGAAGAGATGGCAAATTTGTGTTCTCTGTTATATATCACTTCTTTCTTTTCTCTCAAATGTTTTATAGCCCGAATTTTTTAAATTTCAAGGGAGAACATTTTTTTCTTCTCATTTCTTGAATTATAACTTCGTTATATTTTATGTTCTTGTTGGATGGTTGTCCTTAAAACTTCTGCAATTACCACATGATTGTCATAACATTTCCAAATTTTAAATTCCTTTGTTTCAGATAATGGGATCGGAAAAGTGAGAAAAAATCTTNTCCGTTGATTAATTAAAATTAATGGAGTATTACCGAGATGCAAGATGCCTTTCAAATAACGGGGTAGAAATACAGTCAATCAATCTCTACTTTTAATACACCACAAAGTGCCAATTAAAACATTAAAAATAGTCGGAAATATTTATAATTTAAATATAAATCATGATAATGTCCCATATTTCTTGATAATGGCTCTGATTTATTTCATGAGCAAATCAAATACATTTAATACTAACTCTTAAACTTCCCTGAAAAACTATGTGAACGCTGTATAAATTGAAAGGCATAACATGCCTCAAGAAGCAAACTAATAAGTAAAGCTCTTATCATTGTACTTAGAACAAAACATTAGGAAGTATAATATTATAGTTTACGAAATTAAAATCTTCTCAAAGAATATGTAACTTAAAACGAAAATATGTAACTTATTCATTACTGGTATTTTTCCAGTCTTACTTTAATTTGAATCATAATTTACTTAAGAAATACAAACGAATATCTTTCGTTAATAATATTTCATTTTCCAAACAGAATTCTCGAAGGAGAACATAAAACGACGACTTAAGAGGACGAGCATGGCTAAGAATAAACGCGGAAGAACACTTTCTTTGGAAGAAGAGACTGAGTTTTTCAGCAACAGATGACATCTCAAACGTCGCTTGAGGATTCTGGATTCAGACGCCATGTGGCAGACAATACAAACAAACTTCATATTCAGCGAGAAATAGAGGAAGTTGTCAGAAACCTTACACAGAACTTTGTTGAAATATTCACAAGATACTGCAGGGATTTTTCAATACTTAATTTTATTACAAAAGACTAGGATAAGTTAATATTTGTTAAACGTAGAACGGATTTAACATTACGAACATTGTCATTCAGCATGGAATTTAAAGCTAATATTAAACTTTCTGTGTATATGACTGAAACATGCAACAAATTTCATAATGATTGTTTGATCTTAGGCTAAAAAACTAGATACAAAATGAAGCTGCTGCGCATAATCATCTGGTACATTTTGTTCAACATTTTAGTGAATAATCACTAGGACTCGGATCAATATGTAGTGGAAAAAGTTCAAATTATGCACTTAACATGGGTGCTTAAAATTCCACAATATGCACAAAAATTCAAAATATGCACTAAAACAATTGGCGTATGATCAATTTGATACTAAGAAAGTGCACGTGTAAATTGGGTTAGTTGAATAATACTACCGAGCTCGTCCATGCAGTATAAGCCATATTTCAAAAATAAACATCCCTTATACATTCCAATAACAAAATCTGAACCTAAATATTACTGAGCAGAAACGAAAAATCTAAAAAAAAAAACCATATGTAAGCTCAATTAAATTAAACTAAAATACTCTCACGAGATTAAGAATAATAGAAATCAATTCCGTAGTAAGTCCATCGTACCTGGATCGAGCAGCGTGGTACCCGATTTGCCAGCGCACTCTTCAACATCTCAATCACTTGGAGTGACGTCTCTACACAGAAGTTCCATCAGCGTCTGAAGAAGCTCTTAGCGCAGCGTTAAGGAGGCTGCGTGTCATGGTGACTAAAAGACACGGACAATGCAAGTCAATGCCAAATGACTTGAGAGAGAAAGAGAGAACGTGCTGAATAGTAAATACAGAATGGAAGTACATTGCCCTTGAGACATGTATGGAAACGTACCTCCTCTTCAATCCTATGAAGAGTGCTCGTCATGAAGAGTGCTGCGAGCTCAGCTTACTTCTCGCACATCAAAGTACGTGGATGGGGAAATAATACGCGTAACTTTGGCAAAGACTTATTTGTTATAGTGAGGTGTATGGAAATTATTGGGCAGAATGACCGACAGTAGAACTATTTAAAGTTCATTCTCAAAATTCAAACTGGATTTTTTTTTCAGATCACATCAGGGTTTTTTATACACACCAATCATGAGTTGAGAGAACAAGTTTACAAGTTAAGTCCAAATATAGAGGAAAAAAAGTATTTCACTGGCATTTTGGATGTGACATCATAACATTTGAATGTAACTTACCAAACTTACAGTATCCTCTTGCAAATGCTCAGACTGGCAATTTTTTTCCGATCGGATCAACCATTTTATGTAATACTGCAATGAGAGAACAGGTTTGGATGTGAGATCCAAATTCAGAGGAAGGAAAGGATTCCTCATGGACATATAACATAAATAGACTCAGCGGTCTTTGTACCGATTGTCCGAAGGGGAAAACGATGTTTGGGCTATCTGACTCTCTCCCACATCGACTTGGGTGGCAGAACTCGATTCCTCTCTTATTGCTGACTGCTGCGCGCAAGTCATTGCGCACCTCCCCCTCCCCCCCGCACTGCAAGCAGGTGAGCGAGAGAGAGAGGGTGAGGGCGACACCTCACAGTATTTTCTACCTCATGTTATCACGGACAACCTACGGCAGAGGTAACGAAGTCTATTTATATTTACGTCTATGGGATTTGTCCTCATGTCTCGATGTGGCATCCGAATCTTGGATGTGACACCCAACCTTGTAGTAATCCAGTCACATCCAATCCTAGGGTACACAGATCCATATTCTCATAGTAAGCTGTAAAGGAATGGGGAGACAGTAGTTTCCCAACCGCCTCTTATTTTTGGGGATTCCCGAAAACCCACTCGGGTATGAAGAGGTAAATGAAACAAGGATGGTGAAGGCAGACAAGGAAAACGGAAAGCTCCCGGGAAAACCTACTGCCTGTTACAAAAACCGAAAGCGACATGATCCGAAACGACCAAATGTGTGACAAAACCCCAAATCCCTTAACCTGCGTCGAGGAAAAAGGGGTGCTAACACGTAGTCCCACCTTTCCTTACCTGTTGTGGTCATTTTTTCCCCATTACTCCCAAGTTCTAAGTCCTAGTACATATTGCTATGAAATGAACCATTAGTTTTACATCATTAAGTACAGACAAACGCAGCAGAGAAATTAACTACACTGGTATATATACTCAGGTGGATAGTACCGCCATTCCTTATCTGTTTTGGTCAATTTTTTCCATTGTTCCCAAGTCAAAGATGGAGTTCATATTGCTGTTAAATAACTAATAATCTTACATTATTAAGCGACCGCTCATTATACAGCTGTAATATTGATTCAAATTTTGGTTTCTTCGACAAAGTACTACGTCGTGTTCTCGAAATATTAAACCTCCTTGTTTAACGGAATGTAGAGTTACCTTTCTTAAATAGACGAACGCTGGGAAGAAATCCATAAAAACGCTGTTCTATTGTGAAACAAAACATCAGTCGTCTAAGTGCTACAGCGTACTACGCCGAGTTAAAGTACCCCATAGGGTTTATTTCAACTTAAGCCCTTAATTGACATGAAACTAATGATTGAAGGAGGATTTGAATGGTTGGAGAAATAAAACTAAAATTATTTTAAATCTTAAAACAAAGAATGTCATTATTTATGTTATGCCCGCAATGAAATCTCTTAGCAGGGATAATATATTTTATTTTTGTATCGGGAGAAAAACTGAGAATATTCAGCTATAGAGAGTATTCTGAATGTCAAAGTAGTTAAGTATATAACGCTGTCGAGTTATATTTCTTTCGGTTATAATTAAGAGTGGAAAGAAATTTGGGCTCATTATATTAATTTTTTCTGCTGAAATACTGTCGGAAAACCCTTCGGTATTAAGGTTTTTGATGGCAAATTTTCTTAAAATATTTGCAAAAATTAATATTCAATAATAATAATAATCATCATCATCATCATAATAATATATATTTAATGTTTTATTGTATAAGCGAATAAAACGTGTGAAACACGAATGAAGAGTTAACATCGTCGGGAGTACACAAGATAGTCCCAGTAATTATCTCCGTAACTAGGCATCGTAGATATGTGGTTCGAGTTTTATTTTACTCTTGTATCTCAGACGATGAAAAATGATACGTCACATAGATATGTGAGATTAATGGTATATTTTTAGAAACTTGGAGTTCTGAATAGGAAAATAATATAACAGCAGGGCCAGATCTCATCACGCCTGGCTAACCTACAGGAAATGCTTCATGACTTAACAGAGGATTTGATAAGTCGAAGTATATTCCCTTCAAAAGCCAACCACTCATTGTTCCATTCATCCTCGTCTTGATGGAATTTAGGACATCCCTTTTTGGAACCGTAAAGAAATCCACGCGATTCTTCATTTCCTCTGATTCCCACGTGTCCGGGAATCCAGCAAAACAATATGCTCTTTGCCTCACTTTGGAGGGAGGAAAGCACATCCTGAATGGTAGGAAAGCACATCTTGGATGTTCTGGATCAGTTTATCAGCTGGATACATAGTCTGGATTGCTTGAAAGGGGCTTAGAGAATCAGAGCAAATCGGGAAATTTGATCCGCAGGAGCACATTGTTGATCGCAGTGCTCTAAATATGGCGTAGCACTCAGCGGTGTAAACGCTGCACAGGTCGCCAAGACGGTAGCCACAGTTCTTACGGGGAAACACCACGGAGCAGCCGATACCATCGGCCTTCTTCGACCCTTCAGTAAACACAGGAATATGGAGCCGGTGGTTGTCGAGACTTAGGTGAAAGTATATCTTCAACATCGCAACTGGAGTGTTCTTCTTGTCATGATCCAGAAGATCGAAATTAATCTTCGGTTTGTGCAAAACCCAAGGAGGAGTCTTACTGAAATCTTGATTTAAGACATTAGGTGTGCGCATAATCAAGGATTCCAAAATTTCTGTGCAGCGATATCCAAAAGGTTTGGTTGCTCTCAGTCGGTTGTTATAGAAACGGATGGAAGAATAGGAAGGATGAAATACTGCGTTGTGTAGAATTTTAGAACATTCCCCAGAGCGAGATGAGGTTCTGGCAGAAGATGTTAGCGTGATTGCTCGTCACCAAGTCATACCGGGTTCGATCCCGGGTGGGGTAGGACATATTTGTAGCTTGTCATTTCCATATCTCATTTGAAATAGCTGTGGCGAATGAAAAGTTCACCCTGTGCGGTTAACAACCACCTGCGACTAACCACCGCAGATGTTATACTCCGATACAGCAATCTGGATCCTATCTAGACGCTGTTCCTCCTATCACAAATTTACTAGCACACATTCCGTGGTCCTAGCTGGCCGAAACGAGAATATTGAGTATACGTTGATTAATTTTCTCTCATGAAGTGACACATAATTCATTATAATGTAATTGCTTTACTAAATTCAACAAAATATAGTGTTTGATTACGAATTTTTAAAATATTGCAGAGCTACACAACATCAACTGTTTGTTGGGGGGGAAAATATTACGACATATCGAAACACAAACACAAAAAATTAAATAAAAATTAATCATAATGACGTCTGAAAAACAGTTAATAGTAAAAATAGAACTACCCAACTCATTCACAGATACCATCTTTAGGAAAGAACACAATTTACATTTCGACCACTTTGACGTCTCGACCTCATTTGCCTCAGACATTCATTTTTCCCTATTTTCGCTAACATAAATTTTTCCCATGAAAAGGATATATTTGATGTAATATATCAGATGACAAAAATTCCGATAGGAATGCAGTAAAATTGTCACATATCCACTCCTCTCTTTGTCAGAACCCACCTGCCCGAAGCGATCTGCATTTGCGTGTCATGCTCCACATAAGAACAGACTGACGTCGACATCACTGAGTCATGATAGGAGCAGCTCTATAATACAAGACAGCCCGCACTTAAGAGATGCAGAGGGTAATTATTCAGCTGACATTTCCAACACATTTTGCATTCTTCTTGGTGCAATTGATGAATATTAAATGGGCGTCAATTACAGATATTTGCCTCTCCAGGTGTTACATGCTCGACCTCTTGAGTCAATGTCGGCGTTTTTTATCTCTAAACGCAAAAAAGAAGGGCAGATTTTCTTGCATTCTTGCATGAATACTTCTCAAATAAATCTAACCATTATAATTACGTAACAACAATTTGATGGATTAATTCACGCATTTGTTGTCGAAACCTCAAACTCCTTAGAGTAAGGGACATTTTTTTGCAGGTTGCCTTAAAGCTTCGTGGGAAAGACGCGTCTATCAGAACTTTCAATATTCCGAATTTTATCTCAGACGAGTATTTATGATAATTCGACCAAAACCAAGGATTTTTTCGCACCAAAAAATATTGTATCCAATGTTTAATTATGCAGAACAATTAACATAAAATCTTATTTCTATAATGTAATTTTTGTAAATAGCCCTCTTTCTCCCGTCATAATTAATTAGTTGTCACAAATCACAAGAATTTTTTTTGATCTTTGGAAAGAATTTACATTTTAACAATGTATTTTTTTCTTTTATAATGATTCGCTTTTAAAAATAAAAATTAACTTCGATTTGTCGCATGAACTTAAATGGTCTGAGGGAAGTATGGATATGTGTTACTGACGTGCCATTATATGGAGAAGAAAGAGCAAGATATTTGAAACAACTGAAGAAAGACGGTAAATTTATTTTTGAAACAAGAGGTTAGTGGGAAGATACGGAGAAGTACAATGCATTCGAAACTGATGTGGGTGAAATTGGTGAGATAAGAGTACTCATGAAACGTGAAGAATAGTAGATGAGATAAGAGTACTCATGAAGAATAGTAGATGCAGTGCCTGCCTTCTAGCGGCAGGATGTTACTGCATCTGGCAATACAGCGCATTTAAAGAGAAAAATATAAGAGGAAGAAATGAATGAAAGACTATTCGTGAGCCTTGTAACGACCCAGTGAATAAACGAGGCAGTCATGACCATGGCCGAAATAAATTTAAAAAAATCAAGCAAAAAACTGTGGATACTGCAATGGAGATTTTAAGTGCAGGATGAAAAACTCATTGTATGAATGAGAGAAAGAAGAACGGAAAGAAATAGCAATAGATAGATCGGTGCTTACGAAAAAGTTCTATACCGAGGCTTGCATTAGCAGGTCTTGCATATATATGCAATGACAAGTGGCCTACACGGTTATATACGCGAATCTTCGTTGACATTCATTAACCGATATCTTTCTCGTTTGATTTGTATTTCAGTTATTATTATAAGATAGACTTTAATGTATATTGATTTTTGCTAATTTCCCTTATATTACTGACAATTATCGTTTTTATATCTCTTTTAGGGGTTAAATGCTTGATTTTTCTTCACTTACCTCAAGAATTCTTCATCACATTTGTGGAGGAAATCAATGTTCGGTGTAATATTGGTAGGAAAATGTGGGATCAATAGTCCCACACGAATGTTTACCCAGCCTTTTCCCACATGTGGGATCGGTAAATAGCGAATGGGTATGGATATATGCTTCATTTGGTTTTGGCTGGGGAATACTAGGGTGCCGGATGCCCTTCCTGCCGCACCTCCCCTGAAGCAATGACATGGGGTGAATGTTGTGGTGGAACAGGGGAAACGGGAGAACCCCGAGAAAACCTACCGCGAACACCGCTCCGTCCACCACCTCGGATTCTACTTGGATCGGACCGGGTTTGAACCGGCGTCTCCAGAGGTAGAAAGCGTGGCACTACGCCACAGGTCGCCCACGGAGTCCAACACGAATACTTCAGACTAATTTCCCGGACATTTGAAGCATAATAAAAATGAAAGGGTATAATTACTTTTCACGATGCAAGTATTTCTAAATATATTTTCGAAATAACTCAAGACGGTTTTACCGAAATTGTGTTGTTCGATTAAAATGAATAAAATATTCTCACACTAATTCGCATCATATCTCACACAATCGCAAATCTTCAGACATTGTACTCATACTTGCGACCTCAATCTGATACTGTAGTCAGATTGTGTTTAAAACAGCTCTTAACATAAATACTTGCCACCTTATATCTACTGTCTTGCAATTTACTGTCTTTCCTCGTCTCCATCTATCCTGCACTTATCGTCACGTCTCTTACATCACAGACCTTTCAGGGAAATTAGGGAGACGTATTCAGGAAATTCACAAATACTCTTTAGTTTGTATTAACCTCAGATTCTCTCTTTAACTTTGTGGCCAGCATCACGCTGGTTGTTTTAATCCTGTTTATGAACCGAGTACTCTTTGTACAGCGGAATGAGTCAGTTTAGCGCTGTCTGGACGTAAAACAATAGTCGTGTCTACAACGCATATTGAACCCCATATTCCTATCAGCAGAGCAAGCACTTCCTCCATAGTAGTAGTAGCTCTTCCATAGCTCAGTAGCTGACTCCCTGGAAGACTGAACACTAAACGAACGAAACTAAGTTTTACGAATCCGACAAATATATTCGCACAATGAAAATAATTTTTTGGTTGCATGATGTTTCATCAAGATTTTACATTAACTTCTAGTCATATATTAAATATGATATAACAGAAACTTCTGACAAAATTATTATAAAAATTGATGAAAAAATAATAATCAGAGAATGAGGTGTCCTGTACGAGCTTCTGGCCGTCATATTTTAAGTAAGGGGTTTGGGCGTAGTGTTGTCCTACTTGTAGGATTTGTAAGTGGGAAATGTTGCGTGCTATTGAAGCTTATCTACATGGAGCGATAAGAAGTAGGAGTTGGGTTGTAGGCTACTGTTAGTAGGGGCGTACGCACTTTTCAACTTACGCATGATTCAACTTTTCTACCTGCGCAGCGGACGGTCAAGGTCTGGTGACGTGGGTGGTATCCGCAGGGTTGGACAAGGAAAAAATTTACAGACTACCGTCGCCGTCAACGAGTGGCCCTTCTAAAGAAATATAAGAGTTATTTCACTAGACGTGCAACACCATATTTATATTTCCTTCACTCTGGTATCAGTTAATCTACGTTAGCAACTCGTTAGTAGGTGGAATCTACGTTAGCAACTCGTTATAAGGTGGGCCTCTTTGCTGAGTTTACCAACAACTTGGCCCACGTGAAGGGGTTAGTAGGAGTAGTTAGTAACAGAGTTATTGATATTAGGAGGAGGTGGATAGAGGAAGGAGGGTTCGGTTCTTCATTAGGCACAGCTATTTGAACTGGGATATTAATGTGAAAAGCTACATTTTTTTTCTGGGAGCTGAATCCCGGATGACTTTGTAATAAGCTAGAACGCTACCACCTGAGCCACGGAGAGTCATTTGTCCTCATGAAAGTTCGGGGTTTGAGCGTATGCGTAGTATTTTTTTTCTGTTGGAAAGTCGTAAACTTGCGTCGTACGAGAACGACGGCTATTGAAGCGATTATGAGTGCATTATAAGCGTGAATGCAACAAGTGAAAGTGACCTAATTAACAGAAGATGCTTAAAAGTCATTGTCTGCAATCTCTCTTTGGCCAAGCTCTTCTCACAGAGCGGATAGACTCCGGAGGCCGAACTGAAGCACCGGCGCCTCCGCGGGACCTTTGATCTGCGCCCGAATCAAAATCTGTCTAATGGAAAATTACGAGTAATGCGCTTGTCTGACGAGTGCAATTTATCATTCCATTCGTCCTCATAAGCGCCAGAGGCTGCGGGATGATATGTGTGAGTGTGTGGGTAGATGAATGCAAACGACGCGGCCAACGGGGACAGAGGGAGAGTGAGCGAGTTGGCAAATAACGTCTTCACTATTTTTTACATATAATTATACATCTTAGTAAAGCTGTATTAACTAATATGAAAATACACTCGAAACACTTATAAATAGGGGAGGCCGGGTCTGGATGACTAAATTTCAATAACGACGCGTGTATGATTTTGTTTTAATATTTGCACTAGTAAGAAACAATATATTCGATAGATAAACTATTAATCTCGAGAAAAAATCTACAAAAAACTCACAATATATTACGTTACAGTTTACACATCTGATACCCATCCCGTGTCTATTGACCAATAAATTAATCAGTGTACGTAGTAGTTATCAAGCCTTTTATTAAAATCATTTACTAACTTACCATTTGGAATAGGGAGTGAAAATTTGAGAACGGTGGATAAAATAAATTCAAAATACATGAGTGTTCAATACTCCAAATGTGGAAAGACGAAGAATAGGGATCATATAAAGACGGAAAGAAAAAGATAAAATAGATAAAGAAATAACAATAATGAACCAAATTTTTGACTGAATATTCCTATACTTGTCCTGTGACATACTTTACAGTAAAAGAAGCTCATGTTTGAAATATGTCCTTTTATCACGTTTTAATTAGACATTTAATAACTGCGTTTATATACATACTCGTAAGTAGATGAACCATTTGGGTTAAGAGAACAATGTCGGTTTTCTTTTTGTGTATCAGCGGAGGAAGAAGCGAAGCATCGTGGATTAGTTCTTGGAGAGTCTCCTCGCCCACCCAGAGTAGAAGAGTATATGAGTAAAATATGGAATCTGGTTTGGTTATTGCAGCGTAGGTCGCCACTTCAGCTCTCGCCCGCGCTCAATCTGAAGCAATTAGCTTCGTCGCTGGCACGCGCCCCTCGATTACGTCATTCAGCGCTTCTAACATCAGCACATGAAGTCACTCGCGGATTTTTTTTAACACGTCAAACGACTTCTACGTTCTCGTTCATAATCAAAGTCAGTTGTACGCGCAATTAGAACCCCAATTTTGATTCATTTTTTGTAATTTTTTTTATAAATGAAAGAGACTCCTTTTACTTCAAGAGTATATTCCTTCCGAGTATTACCATAGTTCCGACAGGAAATGAGACAGTGAGCCAACATGTAACCGTGTTGCAAATGTAGGACATATGAGAAAATATTGTGTATATTCTAAGCATATATATTGCAGTAACAGGATGCCATTCATTAAAAATTAATATAATAAACTCGACTTCCAAGGTTGTATCGCTATTAAACGTGTGATATTTAAAGTATTAATTATTATGTCTATATTAAGTTCTCTGAGCTATGTTAGTATTTAGCCAGTTTTCCCGAATATCTTTTTGCCAGTTTCATATCATTTATTTACATTTCCGCATCGTCTCTCTTGAAAGGAAAACGCAAAAGACATTTTCCTCTCAACGCAAGAAAATTTATCTTCTTTGAGAGAAAACTGTGAGAGAATTCAGAGGAAATTATAGAGGAAAGTAGTATTTTCTGTGATAGCAAAATCATTAATTTAGTTGGGTGCAACTATTTTCCTGTCACTAACAAGTTAGTCCCGAAACTGAAAACTTTCATCAGGTAAATATTTGGAGGACTCTTTACATATTTTGTATAAATTAATAAATGTATATTTACGTGTGAGTCCTATGTAATGAAGAAATTAACTAACACTGTTTAAGATTTTTAAGTTTAAGTATCAGTTGTACTATATATTTAATATCGTCCGAAAATTTTAATTATTTTGCTGCACAAAATTCCTCAAAGTATTATATATTCATCCATGGTTTCCTCTAATTCGTTTTTTTTTCTACACTTTTATATCTGGTGTTGTTCTTGGCAACTACTGTACTGTATCTTTCCCTACGATTTCATTTCTCAAATATACTTCTAAAAATTGTATCAGATATATTTGTATAATCCATTATGTGATATTTTTTAACTTCATCTAATCCTACTCATAGTATATGGATATACGTTTAATTCCAGAAATGCCACTGAACAAATGTAACCTACCTGTTATAGACATGAGATCAGTCAGGATAAATTAAAATGCTGAGGTCAGCAACTTGAGCCTTCATAAATTCACGTGTTCGAAAGTCCATAATATATTTATCATGACATGAAAATTACTGATACCCATATAAAGAATGCTGAAGCAATATAGAACTTCAGAAATAAACTCAATTTCGCTTAAATAATACCATCGATCAGTGATCTATTCGTTCATATACTAATAATATTTTAGAAGAAGTAAATAATTCGTTATGATCGTTTCATTATTCTCACGTAATTGAAGATTAATCTTTGAATGCTTTATTTGCAGCATTTATGAACCAATTTCATCATTTTGTCATTTTTACGTCAAAACTATCCCTTAAAAGGTAATATACGAAAACTATCTGTATTATTTAGTTCATGTTTGAATACATTTTATTTCAGGGACCAGGGTTTAAAAAAATTGCCATGAGTTCAAAGGGATCTCCATTAATTTTTAATATATCCAGTACAATAAAGAAAGTTTTTATAGTGGAGAAACGTGCATTTGGAAGTCAAAGCGGATTATAATTTGCTGTCATATCCGTCTGTGCGGAGCAGTAGTGAGACGTTTTGGAATCAATTTCATTAATATCTCGCAATTTTGAATCGATATCCTCGAATTAGAACTCATTCCCTCCCTTTAATTTCACCGCGAGACGGAAATGCCCCTCCTGGATCCGCTGCCACACTTGCCACTGGGTGAACGTCACCGCCAACAACGAACGACCCGTCGCCGGTTGCCGCCTACGTCACAGCTCAAGGCGGCGTGCTCTGTAATTACAGCGGTGGCAGCGATGGCAGTGGCAACGGGGTTGGGGAGGGGAGGGGGGAGCGCGAGGAGGAAGTGGGCGACATGGTTCGTGGGAGGAAAGGAGCAACTCGGGATTCGAAGATGTCGCAAGAGGGAGACATTGCTGTCAACATCGAATATTCCATGTTAAAACAAAATAAACAATTGTACCTATCTACCTTGAAGAGTCACTACACTTAGATACACGAATACAAGAAACTCGACAACTTATTTATTTGTTTAATATCTTATATTCCCAATACACCTAAAAAGAAATGTCTTTTCCCATATTTGTAGTCTATAGTAAGAACTGGAATCGTAAAAAAATTCAATCGCGAAGTTATTGTAAATATGGGTTACACACAACCATAACAATTTTTCTTAAAATTCGGTCTGTTCGTCTGTGCATATCGATTTCGACTAGATGAATGAGTCAATTTCACCCATATTTCGTATCTCTTTCTCATAACACAAATAAAACCCATCATTACGAATAAATGTGTTGTCCACTAATTCTGTCACTACTTTTGTATAATAAAAAAATACACTTTTTAATATAAGCCTAATATAGATGAACCCAATGGGTATGAATCAAATTGCACTGAGAAAGAATCATATATTTATATAAAAATTATATAAAAGCATGAAGAACTTATAACGAATTTACTTCATTGGACGAGATTTAGCTGAAAGTTGAATACCCTGGCATAAACACCCAGGAAAATGATATTTGAAAGCGCAGCAAAGTGGTTGCTTTGAGTGACGCAGCTGTGGGTCTCAGGTCAAAAGTTGAAAATGGAGTTTGAGGTGAGGGAGAGTGAATGAGCGATGTGAAAAGATAGTCGATAAGAGTCCAGTTCTGAAACGCAAAGGTGAAAGAGAAATTTAGGTCTGAGGTTAAGAAGAATGGTTACATTATGGATCGAGGAATGGATTCGTTCTGACGTTCGATGAAATATAGAATTATTAAAAATTATATTATATTTTAAAAGACGATAAACCTATTAACTACAAATTATTTGCCTCAATTTCTGAAAATGTCTTTTCACAGTCATCACAACATGCGATTAGATCACAGTGTAAAAACATCCTTTATTTTTATTATTTTATCATTTAATTAAAGTGCTACAATATCAAGCCACCAGAAATCGTTGGGTATCCAGAAACCCCGAGGCAACTAGCATAGTAACGCAAGATGACAAATGATAATCTCAACTCTTTCTTCCCAACAGCGAACTATAGATTTCATCTATTTCCTAGCACTTCATATTTACAAAAGTATATTCCGAACAATAAGTACTGTATTGAGAGAGCCGATACACGTAGGCTTTAACTGCCCCCCCCCCCTCATATGCCATGTCAACCACCATCGACTTCGTATTTGTGAGTAGAGAAACCTGCTGTCGGTCTGATAGTCCATTCGCCCACATTCTCCTCGTCGCTCGGTGCCGCTCACGCCGCTGACGTCACGAAGTCTCCGATCAGCTGTTTTTTTGACAGCATGCCCAGCAAGCGAGGGGCTTATGCGAAACAGGAAATTAAACGTCAACTGATGGAACTACGGCAAAAACAATGAGGATGACTCTGATGGAGTAACGATGATATAGTATCTGGAGCCACGTAATATATTGAATAACCATGATGGATGCATATCCGGTGTTTATCGTTCTATTGAGGAAAAACAGCAAACTCGATTATAGCAACACGAATAAAGACAAACTGTAAACACATTTATGTTGTTTTTACACATGGCTTTAAATATTAAATAAACCAAATCATAAAAAATACTGAACCCCAATCCAAAAATTGATTGTGAATTCAGATTCAACATCGCATGCAAAACATAACACAAAAAATGTTTATAACGAAAGGAATGTCAATTGGATGATTTAGGAATTCAGAAAATAAATTTATTATTAAAAATAATGTGTAACAGAATGTTATAAATATAATATATTATTTACAATCCAAGTCTCTCCTCAAGCCAAGTTTGATTCTGTAAACCATGCAACTAGTCGTACGTTTATTCTACTAATAGATTATACGCATCTTTCTACGAAATACTTAATACAATATTTAAAGAGGAGGAAGAAAATTTAGTTCATATGAAGTCTTCGGCAATCTTTACACAAATATATTATCTTCTTTGTAATGGGAACAAGTACAGGCATAAGCGAATCTCGAGTAAAGGGTGCGCTACACTGACCCGTAACACTGATGTCGTCGCTACAAACGAATACTATCATAATTTATTAATTTTTAAGAGCGTTGACCGGTTTACTCGGAGCACTCCTTTGCCACAAGAATCCCTATTTTCAGGTATGTTCAGTTCGCTCGCTCTGCCTCTTATTCATTTCACCTTACTCAGATTTCATGTTTTCAAGTTATTCTATAGATTTCTTACATTTTTCTTATTCACCATTTTTCATGTTTTCATCTTACACTACAAATTTATCACATTTTTCTTCATCCAATTTTCAAATAAATTCGTCTACAACTTTCACAACTTAAATTGATTTCACTAAACTGTATTTATTTTATTATTTGTGTGTTACAATGGTTTCTATAGAACTTATTTTGTAACACTGAAGATGAGCGCTACGCGGTCGAATTTTTTTTTTTCAATAAATAATCCAGAAAGAAACAATGTTTTCCTCAGTAAATGAAAACTCTTTCAATAACTCACACTCGTCTAATACCTTCATAGTTGTCGCAGCCGCTTCCGCCATCTTCTGTCTTCTCCTTCCGTACCTTTGTACTCTTCCCCTAATATTTGTTCCGCCGCATAGTATTTAACATCGCAGTTTTAAATCATGGCAATTAAAAACGAATCACTTGGTTTTAGTGAAACATTAAATTTTAGTTGCAGCATTATCGTATGTTAATTTGTGAGTTATAATAAACTTAACCCGAAAAGGGGACTATAATTTATAAACTTAATTTGTCACCCCCCTGAAGTCATCTTACTAATGACGTACTACAAGTCATTAGTACCTGAAGGCCAGAGCAAGACGGATGAAACGTTAGGTTCTTCTTACCACAACACGTCGATTCCGGGATAGCCAAGGCAAATTTACAAATTCTGGTTAAAAGGAAGTAAGTAATAACTCTAGGTCTCATCTATGTTATAGTTTATTTATTGGTTATGGCTGAGTTCGTGAAGTCAGCTACACGTCAGCAATTTGATCAAAGACACAATTTTATAAATAAATTCATTGTCAAAAAAGCAGTTACAAACTTCACATGACCACGAGAGGGAATACTCTAAGAGTTACGATAATAATTAGTTTTGAAATTCAATGAAGATACGAAGAGATACAAAATTATTAATAATCTTCTACGAGTAAATAAATTAACAGTTTTTTTCGTTTTTTTTGACTGCATATTACATAAAGAATTTGCACTCCTACGTAACTATTACGATACTTATTTAGTGTTCAAATGAGTGTCCATACTGATGCAATACTCTTTTGGACAAGAATTTGGTTTTGCTTACTTCGGAGCGAGAAAACACTTAACCCAAAAACGAGGTTTGCTTAAACATCGAACTAATGGATCAATAAACACGGATACCCAAGCAGTTGATGACCATATTCTCTTTCACTCAGTTGACCTACATACCGCGTCAAAGGAATACAAAAGAGTGCAAAGATACTACGATGAAAGAATTACAAATACAGTTGACTATTATTAGTTTAAAATTTCCACAAGAAAGAAAAAACACGACAAGGAAGAAACCTAATGGTTTTAAGATGGTATCCATAGGAAAACGCAATCCTGTAAGATGTGGCGCTGAAATCTGTGGTCCATCACTTTAATTTAGAGGAACAATACAAACTTTTTATAATTGTCGAATTTTCTGATTGAGTGAACTAAATAAATCATCATACAAACTATATTATAGTAAGTATGAGAAGAGGTGTTTAATATTATTCCAAATATTGTGTCATTTTATCATTTGCATAACAATTCTCTTAAGAACACAAAAAAGTGAATAAAAATTCTTTATTCCTAATCAAATCAATTGAAATGAACCCGTACGTATTTCCCGCAAGTCAAACTCAGACATTTATTTTGAGACATCGAACATCATTTCTTGAATAGTATTTTTTAAAATAGAAAGTACACTCTTTAGTACACTTTTTATGCACGTGTGTACTATTCTTTATATACACATGTATAATATACTCTTTTACGTACAGTTTTGTACACTCCGAACATAACTCCAGCTACACCATAAAAATATACAAATTTTATTATGACTCAAGTTGTCTGCTTTCCATAATTATTTCGGGAACTAGAAGTGTTAGTTACTGAAGTTCTTTTATTTTAACTTCTATACTGAGTTCTAAAAGAAAGCATGGACAGGATTGTCACCGATATAGAATACTCTTGTTCAGAGATGTATTTACCTTCCCCACAAACATAAAACTGTATCTACTTCATGTCTTATGGTGAAGTTCAGGCTATGGGATCAGCTCTTCCATAAAACCCAGATGAGGAATGATAGATTTTGGGTTGCTGTGAACATATATCTCTTCAATTTGTTAATGCTCCCATTTAAATCATTAATTTTAATTGAAAATAGTGCAAAATCTACTACTAAAAATGAATCTCCTAATATCTTTTAACCCTTGATCGACGTACGTATCATTCGACGTTATTGAGCATGTGTCAAGAGTAGACTTATATGGATAAGTAAGGTTCAAGTCGTTTCCACCAATCACACTAATGTCTCCGCAGGTAATGTTTTTAGGACTATATCTGATATAAACAAAGAATAAAAGATTTTGTAGATCTGTCATGATTTATTAATTCTTTCGGACTCATGACGGCCATCTTCAGCGTTGAGTCTCGTCGTAAAAAGTAGTCTTTTTTTTTACTTGTGTAGAGTCGTTCAGGATTATTTCTTCATACAGTGTGTGTGTGTATATATCAGTATCAGCACTAAACCCTCCATCCCTCCATCCGCCAATGACCTGCCCAACACAATTAATCGGAAGTCCCGGCAAACAGCTGCGCCGCCAGAGGCAATAGGACGCTCTCATCTCCCGCTCGCTGCATTCGAGACGACCTCACCTTCAGAAGGCCGTGAAAGCGCACGGAGGCGACGGCGAGGGAGGCGGTGTGTGTACGCTGCGCGCTCAAGTCGCAAGTCGGTCAGCGGTCGTGGGAACTCGCCCACCGGAATAACCACGGACGATCACGCGACACGGATGTACAGGATTGGGGAGTAAATGGACATATTTACTCCGAAATACAGAAATCCAGATTGCGTATGGGCTCGGGGCGGATCTTGATACATATTACTCTCACGCACCTATAACTACGACAAGGTTTCAAACTGGGTTTTCAATCCGAAGTCTTCGAGCGGTTCATATAAGGTGTTCGGCGGTACGCTAGTGTGCTGTAAAGGATCACAGGAGTTCCGAGAGTTCACGGACGTCAAACCTATTTTCAGACGATTAAAGCATTTTCTTTGTTTTAAAGTCAAAAATTATACAAGAGTAAGTTAAATCAAATAAATAAGAATTAGTCCATACCTACAATACTGCTAATTAACTTTATTTATAGAAGATGAGGTTGCACCAAAAGTTGTTCTATCATTCTTAGGGTACAATTATATTACAATCAGAGATAGGAGGAATGAAGCGCAGAAGGAAGCGGCGCGACTCCGCATGACTCCGTTTATGTTGGAGCGACGATAGGAGTCGTCATCGACACGTTTGCGCATGCGCGGGTGCTCAAAGCCTCTCACCTTGCGTTCAGCGAATCGTACTATTGTTGAATTAATTTCCATAGTCACACCGTCTATTGTGGTATTTTGTTCCATAATGGGACTCTTCGGTGGACGCAACGTTTATCAATTGCTCAAAATCCATCGCAGAATAATGTAATTAAATCTCGAAGCCGTGACAACAATGGTGACCCTAGCTTCGATACGTGCGAAGAAAACGTACCAAAGGGTTTCCTTTGCTTTTATCGTTGGTCGCAGTGCTGGTCGTAGAGTCGACATAAACGCCCTCATTTGTCATCACGTGAAGGTTAGCGTCGCGTTACTCTTCTGTTTCTTCTTATCGTTGATCGTCGCTCTAACATAATCGTATAGGATCCACTGCTCTAGGAGACCGTGAAGCGTTCTGTGAGGGGGCCATATAATACAAAATTGGGGCTATTTGCGCTTGTTGCCATAGGTTGCTACGTCCCGTGGACCGTCAAGCAAAAATCCTAAAAAAAGCTTGAAAAGCACTTCACAATAGTATTTATTGTACAGTCGTAGTTCATTTTATCAGAAAAAGCAAGACTAATACGTTTAATAAATTGTAAAGAGGTTCACATCGTTTATTGAGTGGTGAAAGTATTGTAAAATCTAACCCTATGTTTCAAGAAGAAAATCATATTCCAAAGCATGTAATGAACTAACATCTAGTATTTACTGTAAGGAGTTGTGTGGTTTATTCTATTCATAGACATTTTTACCAGTAAATTTTTACTTAACGTTCCTGTCACTAGATTTTACTAATCCTTACGGTTAACCATTTAGCTACTCTAACTTGACCCCTTTTTCACAGAAATGTTTTTGTCGGGATAACTTAAATAAATAAATTTATTGTCAAAAAAAGCAGTTACAACTGAGTAGCATGTGGAGGACTGTACACTCCGGAAGCAAGCAAGGGACCATCCCATGGATTCCGATCAACGGCCCTAAGCCATAGGCGGATTTAACATTTAAGCACACTCCGAAGGTAAGAATACTTCGGTATGTGTTGTAATATTAAAATAATACCAACAAATATGTATTTAATAAAACACAAAAAAATTATTTCACAAGAATATATTATTATCAAACTATAGATTATTCGGAAAATATTGTTTATAAATCGTGACTATTAAAATAACACTAAATTCGAGATTTATTATTTCAAAAGACGCAGCACTTAGCCTAGAGAGCCTGTGTAAAAAAATCCGCCTGTACCCGAAGGATATCCCGGGCCAGGATATTCATTACACTATTGTGAAGATGACATTTAAGTCTCGTGTGTTACTACAATCCGAAAGGAGGAAGGATCATAGACAAGGCTTGTAGAGAGCGGATACTCACTCACAGCGTTTGGTCACGACGAAAGACGACGAGTGGAAGTACAAGGATGAGCGCAATGAACCTCAGACTCCGAGGTCACGAGGTTGGAACATACTTACTGTCTAATGGTCTTCGCATGGGAGAAGCTATCGATGCGTCCAAGCCACACCGGCCAGTCCTTGTACCTACCTCTACGGAAATGTCGAAGTCATCCTTTAGTCTAGATAGGTGTCAATGAACGGCGATCTCTTCAAAGATATGATTCATGGAATTCATGATCAATATTTTTAATTTTTTTTTTGCTCATAAAAGAGTTTATGCGATACATTTTTACGAAAGTTAATTTCAGACGACGCAGGAAATATCAGAGTAACAATTTGTTTTCCTGATAAACCATATCCATGGATAGTTATCACGTTTTATTATTTACGCTGTCGTTTCATTATTTAAAAGATAAATTTGTAAACATAAGTGAATCACTATGTCACTCCTACATTTTATTAGTTATTTGTTCAACAGTTTTTCATTCTTTACTTCTAACATAAAATAGACAAATCAAATACTACGATATTTTCACTATTACGTGTAGATGTTCGCATTTCTTATGTTGATGTATGTACAACTTCATAATGTATCATTCCACAAAAGAACCAACAATGCAAAGTAACATGGAATGAATAAAAAGAAATAAAACATTGCATGTAATTAACAGTGCATGCAAGTTGTCCTGTAAATTAACTTAGTTAATGAATTACATTGAGTTAATTAAAGACATTGATGACCCATGAAATGATCAACTGTTGATGGGGAAGTTCAATTTAAGTGTAAATAGAGGGAGGCATAATTAACAGGCTGTCATTGTGTACACTTCATAGATAAAGTAAATAAAAGTTAAATATACACTTCGTAACACAAATGTTTATTTTTTATGTTATGTAACTGTGGTGTCAAAATCCTTTACTTCCGTTACACGACGACCCGAATAAATTGATTTTGTTTAGATTATTTGAATAAGACAAATAAATAAATAAATAATAAAATTAACAATAATTGTCTCCTATCTCTTAATATTTTCTCCATAAATTATTTTTCTGGTTTTTGAAGTTTCGGATTGGAGTTGCTGCCCTAATACCCTCCGGAAAGTGGACGGGTTCAAAACACTATTAAGAAAACGTTTAATTTTGAATAAATATAATCATGTTTTTATTTGAACTGATATATACAGACTTTATACAAGTATACAATTATAAACATCCTGCAGCATATCTTGACAAGAAATCTTGAATGATATAATGAACAAAACTATAAGTTTCACATCTTCCTCCAAAGGTAAGAATTCCAATTATGTACAAATCTCTGTGATCCGTTTCATCAGAACTCTGCATTCAAAACAATATCTGTCATAATACACAGATATCGGTTTCAATGCATTCATTGCATTGAATGATAAATTAGTAATGACAAATAACTATGCATTTCAATCTCAAAAAAATAAAAAAGATACAGACTGCTAAAAACATTTTAAATATATTTTTAAATTAAAATTTTGTATCGAAGTAATAGATCCATATTTATGAATTTTATTTTCTAACCATTTGCTCGCATCTCAGCATCTTTTATGTAAATAAATACATCGTCCAAAGTTTTGACTACGAAGGAACCTCTTATTTATTTCGGAATAAAAAATCAATATTGAAATAATAAAGTTTTGTTTTGAGCAATCTGCGTCTTATTACTTCCAATTTCGTGACGATCAACTGAGAGGGATAAGAAAAGAACGGAGTGTGGACGCGTCTAACGAGAGGAAGAAAGACGATACGACATGACATGTGAAAATACGAACAAGCCTCGGCCAAGGTGACATCCATCTTATGATATCGTTTGAACTTTCAACTTCTCAGAGGCAGTTAATTAAGCGCTATTAAGTACTTCAGGAAACTTCCATAAAGCAATGTCATAAGATATCGTATGGAATGTCGGAGATTTCTGCTTGTTTTTCCGAGAATTAAAGTCTCTGAAAATAATGGACATGCTATTAAAAAAGGTTATGGACCAAAGAAATTTATTCGAATACTTAAAAATCCAATTACGCAAACTGTATTCTTTACATAAAAAAACAATACAACTGTTAGTACGATGAAGATATAAAAAAACAAAATACTAGAAAAAAGTCAAGAAAATAAAAAATAATACGGGGATTTCGCTATTTTAAGTGGAGTTACTCTCCTGAAAATAAAAAAAAAAAATACTGGAAATTTTAGAGTAGCTATTCACTTGCTAATACCATAACGTTGTCACGAAATTACGCCTAAATAATTACAATCATGAATCCGAGTTAAGATCTCTAGTCAATCCGATTTATCAAAGTACGAAAAAAAAAAAAAAAAAAAAAAAAAAAANAAAATAAAAATTCACGTGTTGATGAATTTGATAAATATCCAAAGATCCTAAACAAAATGTATTTTAAGATGCTGAATATTATTGCCATAAGTTGAAAAATAAGTGCCAGGGACATCGAGGCATAATTATGTCGAATATTATTGTTTGATTAAGGTACCTCAACTCATTATTAGAGGATTGAATATGTTTTATTAACACAACGTTCAATCCTCGACGTTAAACGAAGGCGATTAGGTACGGTATGGAAGGAAAGGAGAACGTGTTATAGATCGACGGAAGAGGAAGCAGCACAAAATACAGTGCCGACGATTATATGCGCGCATGGCCTTTTTTTCTGAAACATCGATATACTATCGGAATAAAAAATAACATATCTTCGATCGCACATGTATAGAAAGTGGTCCACATGAAAGTTAGACTAACGACATTAAGCTTATTTTATCCTACTTTGACCGATAAGTGGGTCAAGAAGACACAAAAATTTTAGTTGCAAGGCTAGTCAGCAGTCGGCACGCGCGCGCAAATAAGGCGTCGGCAATTTATGACAACACAAGAAGATGAAACGCTGTTAAACACTGGGTATTAGAAGATTGCGATAATCAAGCATTTTCCATAGCGACTTACATCTGTTCCAGTGGCGAGCAAAGCTCGTCGCAAGCAAAAGTGCGAAGCTCTTCTTACGCGTTGCACCACGTTCCGCATGATCTCCCTGAGCTCGTCCGACGACGGCGGTTGGCGCAATCCGATGCGACGTCGGGTCTCGATGGCGAGATCCATGAAGTCTCCGATGAACACCGAGTGCCGCCAACGGGTGTCGCAGCGCATGGCTTGGAGCGCCATCATGAACCAGAGCATACATTCCAAGACGGCGCGAGCGCCATCGCTGGGGTTGCTGAAGCGACGTCGGAGACGCCGGGCACGCACGGCCACAGTGCCGTCGTGCAAACTCTCGTGCGTCAGGGTGCGCATGAGGCGTCGGAAAGAAGACTCCAGAATGTGGGTGCCGATGTCGCGAAAGGTGCGGCACACCAGGCGCACGTTGGCCACTTGGGCGAGCGGCAGCTGGCGACAGATCAATTCCAGCATCTCCGGAGGAAGATCCATGAGGTGGATGTTACGAGATTCCATGGCAGTGAGGAGCTATCGGCTGGCGACGTGTGCTTCGATGGACGGCCGAGCACTGAATGCTCTTTATGATGCGAATCAGCCGAACGATGCAATTTGAGCAGGGATGACTGTTCCGAGTAAACTGACCAAGTCGCAGGAAGTGAATGGTGGTGAGCTGGCAATTAGTGATTTCAATAGCGTATCGTTGCATTTTCTTCGAGCTCGAATTATCAAAAGGATCACATTACTTGAAATGCTTGGGAATTGAAAAGGAATGTTCTAACTACATAAAGAGCATTCCTGGCGAGGATGATTCACTCTTTAAAGCAGTATTCACACAATCATTATCGATGTTTTTCTGTCTCTTGTAATCCTGTCTGTGAAAAATAAGGAAAACATGTCTAAAGACTTGAAACATTTCTCCCTTCCCTTTGTTTATACTTTCTCGAAGTAAATATTATCGGTTGTACATTTCTTTCTAATAAATCTTCGTTATAAGAACGGAAGTACCATTTATTTCTAATGATAACGGGTGTAATTATATAATGACTGGAAAAGGAGGTGACACAAAAATACTGAATTCTTATTTTTTCCATCAATTGTCACAAACGTTTTTAATAGATTTTATTATAATAATCCAACATTTCAATTCTCCATAAAATTTATCATTAGGAATCAACAAATATTACTAGTTCATTACAAAACGAATAAAAATATTCATAAATAGAATAAAAAGGAAAATGAGGATTGATTGGTTGTATTACCATAATAAAAAACATTAAAGATTCATTACTAAAAACTTGTTTAAAATTTCACTATAGGTGAATATAAAAACTATTATATCACGGCTAAGGATTCAGCCCCTCCCCCCAAATAATTTCTGCGTACGCTACTAGTTACAATCACCATCGATGTTTTTCGGCATTTGCCACATGAAGTACACAGTTTATTAATATATTTAATGTTTTATGGTGAAGTTCAACCATGATGCCTCCTCTTCCACATAACCATGGCTCATGTGAGGAAATTGGGAAGGAGAGATGATGGGTTTGCCAATGAACTTGATACTGAAGGAGACGAAAACTCCAGGTGAAAATCCCACATTGATCTGCAGAACGGGGAATCGAACCATTGTACCCAGCATTATAATTGTAGTGAGGACGTTTCGGCTAAAACACCACTATCATTGCAACTCCATTTGCAACATTCATACGATGAATATCTTTCATGATCTCCACAATATATACATATCTTTTTTTGCTGTAGAGAAATGACGAAAAGTAATATTTTATTTCCCCAGCCGCACATTCAATTGTACTAACCTTCCACCGTGTTCAAAGAAGGTCGGAAAGCAGATATAGAGTCCTCAAAAAGAAGAAAACTGCCATGAAATATAGTGCACCAGGGGCGGAATTATAATGTGGTATTTCTCATAGTTTTTCATTGCATTTTGAATCAGCTGTACTTTGTCAAATGATTCTACCACCGCAAGTGAACGCAACGGCCACTTTCACCAATAAGAGGCGAGAACCGAATGACAACTAGCGCCAAGGGAGGTATGAGAATTTCAGCGAAGTAAATACGGCTGCTATGAGAAACAATGCGCTTAAGTTGTGGACACAACTGGCGGTTCTCTTTTTATTAAGGACTCTAGAGGAAAGGACCATCGAAGTCTGAAGAGAGGCAAAACAAGTAGGAAGCCCGTCGCGTAGATGACATCGCGATGGAGAGGACCTTGAACCAGACCACGCGTTGGCGCAGAACCAAGCAGGAGCAGGAGCCGCGCATACCTGGCTTTAAACGGACGACGCGCGGAGGCGCCAACACGTCCCGGGTAGTGACGTGGGTGCGAACGCGCGCTCGACTACCTGTCCAATGACGTCTCTCTGCCCGCGAGGACAGACGAGAGCGCTATGCTAATAGCAGCACTTTGAGGCACATCGACGACTTAACTTCCTCTCTCTACTCTCTCATTTATATTCAATTCCTTAAATTGTTTTCTTCTTAGGGAGAGTTCATAAATTACGTTGTGCAGATATTACCATATTTTAACACCCCTTCCCGCCTGTAACGCACCAATACCGTTTCCTCCTACACCTCTCCAAGAATTACGTAACAGCAGCCCTACCACCAACCTCGATATGAAAAGTTTTTGTTTCTTTCAGGAAACAATAAATTGAAATTGTACTAATATGAAAAATGTACTACTTACTTTAAATACGTTTCTTTATCATTAAAAATTAGCACATGGCGAATATTCGGGATCGTACCTCACTCGTGTGCATAAACCAATGTAGCTTCAAAAATTTCCGAAATTTAGAATTGTTATAATAATTTTGGCTTATTAATTTTTTCTAACAAGTAATTTACCATCAAACCTGATAAAGATAATTATCAAATTATTTATGCTGTACAATTATATTTGTGTTGTATAATGGTTTGAAAGTGGTTGTGTAGCAGTGTAATGGCTCATTATTGTCCACCTTTTCTTCGTTCTTGTAGTGCCTCAGGATGATTTTGGTCGAAACAATGGTGTGATTCAATAATTGTTTTTATTTCTGACGAAACTGCAATATCGTGGTCTTCTTTCTAATCATTACGGCACATAAATTCATCTATATGTATTTTCGAATGAGTTATCTTCAGATCTTCCCGTCCTCATGTAGATACGTTGATGACTCGAGTGGATGTGTAACGCCCATGTGGCATGTCATGAGTTGATTCGCATGTCATGAGTTGGACGATCGTTGTTACGTAACGATAACCTCCAATTCTTCAGGTGGCATTGCACTTGGACCAATGGCCACAGAATCAAAACTTTCGGCGATCCTCTGCTACAGAACACTACTAAGGTGTGAAACATATACTAAAGGATTGGCGAAGCATAAAAAATAGGAAATTGAGCTCATGAAGGAGTAAATTGATTTTGAATATCTTACGAGTATGGAAATAAATAATTACTAACAATACCTTATCATTTAAATTAATCATCCCTTGCAATATGTATCTTTAATTTATTCAATGAAGCAATATGTATCTTTCAATTTTCTATTTTCTACCGCTTGCTGTTGACTGTTGACAAACTGTTGAGACACGTCTGCGAGTAAATTAAAATTGCTAAATCATATAAACGGGGCACGAGCAGAAGCATTACATGTTTGAAAACAACACGCTATCCTATTTTAAAGTTACACTAAGGTATTTGGAAATTTGAGAGATTACCCTCTGTGCCTGTCGACTCGGGGGCACTGCTTGTTGATCGCCACCGGAAGTAGACTCGCACGGATGTTCGCTTGTTTCAATTTGCAAAAGTGTGTAATTGGCATAAAGTCTTTACTGCAGATTCGATGCCCCTAGGAATACTCTCTTACTAAAGGAGTGGTGAAGGATTCTAAATATTGTATGGTATCCATTTGCAATTTTAATCTAAGTTTAAACAAGTTTAACAATTTTTAAAAGTATCAACTGTTTTGTATCATGGAATCGACAATAATGTGTAATTACTCATTATTATATCCATATTTAGAAACATGGATTAGAAACATTTATATACTGTCACAAGTTCGTGACACTTGTGCCATGCTCCTTCCTTTCTCTTTCTTGACCTCCCTTGGTCACCTCTTGTTCTTTTCGATCCCGACGCCATTTGGGCTAGGGTATCTTTCATTTTCCTACCTCGCCCCAGGGGACTAACATCTAGTAAGTACGTGTTTAGCGAACACGGGGCCCCGAGCTGAGTCTAACATTACTTCCACTTACTTGTGTCATGCTCCATCCTTTCTCTTTTCTGACCTTCCTTGGTCACCTGTTGTTCTTTTCGATCCCGACGCTATTAAGGCTAGGGTATCTTTCATTTTCCTCATTCTTCTCATTTTTTGTCCTACCCCTCATTTTTCCCCCTCATTGTAGCCCCCCCCTCCATTTGATGTATGTTGTGAGATATGTTTTGGTATGTTGTAGATCAGGAGGGTTTTTAGTGGGTAGGATTGAATTATTCGACGAGTCCCACACGCGGGAAGTCATGTTGGCTCTCCCTAGTGCGTAACTGCATTTTCCCTACCTGTACAAGTTTTTCGGGCTCCAATGACCTTTGATGTCGACATGAGTCGTAAAGTCCCACAAAAAGAAACAAAGAAAAAAAAAGTTCGTCAAATTTCCTAAACAAAGGGCGGTATCATAATGAATCAGTAAATTTCATGAGCTGAAGTGTCAATTAAAGAGAACAAAGGTTTAAAAAAGATTTTGCAAAGCAAAACCATAATCAAATAATCGTAAGAACAATAATTTTGATAATGAATGAGGCATGTAAATTCCTGAATATAACTGGTTTCCGTCTAGGATTGAAAGCGTCTGGTAATATGGTTAACACCTAACGACTTGCCATTGAACATCTGATAGAGTTATCTCCTCAAATATCAAAGTGGTTATTGCGGCGACCAATTTCCACAGTTTGAGTAGACTGAAGTACTGGTTAACAATCATTTAATCATGACGAAATACTCCGAACGTACTATGCAAATTGACCAACTGTTTACTTCTCGTCCGAATACCAGACTGTTTCACTGCCTCGAACTCAGAGCGAAAACCGCAGTGCTTGTGTAGTTAGGAATGGGAATGTGGCTGTAGGAAAGCTACGTATTACGTACGCATTTGGATGCCGCAACTTAGCAAATGTCTGAGGAACGCACAGAATACGTGGCAGAGGTGTGTGTAGTGAGTTACCTTCTCGCGGTTGGATAAAACGGAAAGGGGATCTTCCCTCATTTCGCATTCAGTGGGAAGCGCACCGTATGTGCGGATCGGCCAAGTTATTTCGAGAGGTTTGTCTTATTCTCTACAAACTAAATCCGCGAATTGTTGGAAAGTTGATACCATTTCGGCAAAATTCAGCCATGTGGCTAATAACAACTGCTGCTATTCAGTCTAGAAAATTATAAATGAACATACACGTGACCGCAAAATACAAATTAAAGTGTAAACAAAACTCACTACATAAAGTAACTTAACTCAATACATAAAATAAATTTTAAAACACACAGTATAGAAGAGATGGTTACTTCGTGTAACTTTCTTCCAATGGATTAGGGGTGAAACTCATCAACAGAAGGGGTTGGAAACCAATTATAGACGAAATTCATTTTCTCAAATGTAACTAGAGAATGGAGATTGGCAGAAACATGAAAATCCGGGTGAAAAGAGAATTTAAAAAATAAAAAATGATGATCTCGGGAAAAGTATGAGGAAGACAGCTTCAATAACTCGATTCAATTGATGAGAGAACACGTTACTTGGAAAGTGTGTAGAGGACAGGATAAAACCCCAGAAGCTTACGTCGCTATCATTTATTTCCGGGTTTTCTAAAACCCATCTCTCTATACAAATCTGTGCACCTACACATGTGGCATGAATACGTGATGAATACATTAGAGTATATATGAAATCGAACCCGGAAATTCCTTGTCCTAATCGAAGGGTTGTTGACCACTACACCATCTGTTCACCGTCCATCTCCACCCAGGGTCTGTATCATAAACTTTTGCGAGGAGAGTGGGCAATACCAATGAGGACAAGAGGAGAAGAGGTTGAGGTTAATGACGAAAGAGTAGTCCAGGGAAAGAGGAAAGTCAAGGTTCCCGCACTGGTTTGTAAACGCAAATTTAATCACCTGTGGCGCAGACGTTGAGCTGGTGCCCCCACGGTCCAACAGGGTCGAGGCGGAGACGTTCACAGAAAGTGAGTCGTTACAGAAGGGAGTCGAAAAGTTCGCGCTGAGGGGAAAACTTTGAGGAACCCCGATGGAGAACAGATGCGTCATTTGCGGAGCATTTAGAGTTAATGACTTACTAGAGGGAACCCTAATACATACCGTAGATACACACGAGTAAAATGGGATTTACAGCGGGGGTCTAGTGGTAACGGTGGTCTAGTGCTAGTGGTAGAGCGTGGGTTCAACTCGGCCGAACTAAGAGAAGTTTTCAGCTGAGGTTACCCTCCCCTCACCGGTTCGGTACCGTAAATTCTCCGGCAACCCAACATTTCTCCTACTCAATTCCTTTACCCTAGCCCAACAGTTAGGTGGAAGAGGCCTCACGGCCTGAATCTCGCCCAAAAACATATAATAAATAAATAGATATTTCCGTGTTTTGATAATATTATTCAAGTTTATGTTTTTACGTAACTAGCTGCAAAACCATGTTACACTTACTGTTACAATTTGATTCTTGCGATCTTTCGTTATGCCTCCGATTCCGTAGTATAATCATAGATTTTTCGCGAAAAAAAAAAAACTTGGGAAAAAAATTGAAAAGAACTTAAAGGCAATCTCGTTTAGGTATTTTCGCGATATTCACAAGTACGCGAATCTGATCTTACTAGACACATCGAACCATAACGACTGAAATACCTGAAGTTATCGCCCGATAATGTTTAAACCCCGATAAAACATTTAAGAAACAATTTATAAGACTTTAACCTAGACTATATTTTGAGTTGAATGATTTTGCTTCTTATGAAAGAAACCCGAAGTCTATATCCCTTTAAGTATTCGTTTATGCGCAACAAATATAAAGCAAATGGTATTTTTATAAGTATATGATATCATGAGAGTAGGTATCAAGATATCATATACTTATTGATACACATGGTCAAGAATTTCGAATGAGGTATTTCTAAATGTTAGAATGATGTAATTTGGTTGGTTAAGTGCTACACAGCATCTATAAAAACTATTTATAACACAGATATATGACGGTAAATGTATTTCTCTTAATTATTAGTATTGAAAATGTTCAATTTTATAGAAAAAAATTAAAACATGTAATCGAGAAAACGTTCGATGGATCACATAAATTGGGAAATATGTCGACCGATTTTTAACGAAAATCGAACTACCTTGTTTCCTGAGAAAATCATCCTTGATGCGAAGTGGAAATCCAGTTACAAATATTGAATAGAAGATTTTCATATTTAGATCACCAACGAATATCCTGATACATCATATATAAAATTGAACGGTAAATTATGTTTGCATATAATTCACTGGAGAAACAACTCGCATAAAATCAAATCAAATATCATCATGGACATGAAACCTACTGCCGATGCAGAGACAGAAACTAACGTAAAAGCACGCAAAGGCCAAGCGAGATGGGTGAGCGTGGCAACATCGCAAACTCTCCCCTCCTCCATCCAGCAGCCACAGGCGCAAAAAAATACTATCCAACTCAAATAATAGCAGGGTAAATATAAATCCTTAAAAAATGACCTTCCTCTTAAATAGGAATTTACATTATCCCTAACTAATAGGACTGTAAGCTTTCAGAAAAAAATTTTTTTTTGAACTTTCACGACGAATACGAAGACCCTAAAACTTTATCTCTGGACAATTAAAATGTCATTGAAAATATTATATATTTGCAAGATATAATTCCACAAAATATTAACAACTGGTTTCAATGAAAGTGACAGTTCTTGTATTATACATTTTCAACGTAAGGATTGAGTGGAGAATCATGAAACTACTAAAATAAGAAAAAATCCATGATAAAAATGTTTGCTTGTAATAAGCCTACGGAGTATTAAATAAGCGAAATTTCCGTATTATTAGCTTTCACTTGTTATTCATAAGAATAAATTTATTGTCAAAAAGTAGTTACAACTCTTTATGATAACTTGTAGGACAATAAACTAAACTACTCTGTGGGAGCAAGCAAGCGATAATTCCGATTAAGCACCCTAAGGTTAAGGTGGATTTATCATTGCTATGCCCCCTAAGATAAAAGTAAAGCTACTAAGCTACATATTATAATATCAACAGAATACCAACAAATTTATATTTAATAGAATACAAAAAAGAAAAATGAACACCATAGAAAAATAACACACAAGAACAATTTAGTATTTGTTAGATATAACAAAAAGAAACTAAGGTCAAATTTTTAAGTTATTCGGAAAATATTGTTTCTAATTCGTAACCATTTAAATAACTCTATTGAAATAAGATATTCAACTAAAATTTTCAAGTGGAAACTCGGATATCTATTATTTTTATTCGTATAGTAGTCATGAGAACCGAGGCAAGTGCAACGAACAACAGGTCAACCCCAACGTGGAGAAGGGGAACGAAGTGTGGCTTGGGAGGGGGGGGTCAGGGCGTAGGCAAGACAATCGCGGAGGCGAGGCACGGCAGCGGGGCAAGGCTGAACGTGCCAGCGGCACGGGAAGGGTCGCGGCGCGTCGGCGGATAGGCCTCCGCCCCGCCCTTGCCTTAACGGGCACCCGCCTCTTCACAGCCCAAAGGCAGGCGCGGTACGTTCGCGCTCTCTCTCTCTCTCTTTCACTTGTTTACAGTGACGAGTGTTTCGTCGTGATGTGAAACACAAGCGCAGATGAGCCGAGGCAGAAGGCCTGGGGTAAGAGACGTAGCAGATACACCCAAATTACCCAGCTGGGCACACATTAATAATAAGGTGGAACTACGTGCAAATGAGATGCTCGTTTCTTTGCAGGTCATCATGCGTTTTAACTTGTGTACATTTCAAAACAGCCGTCCATGATAGATTATTTTTCTTGCGGAACTTCCATCACAAGGTTCAGAATGATCCATAAGATTTATGAACATTAAAGTTATAACTTCGTACTAAAATAACTTTTCTGTGTAGCACATTACAATAAAATACAATTATGTAGACATTGACCTTCTCAAGCGATGTATGCAGAAATAAATACTGTGAGGTCAGTTTTAAAAATAATACTTGGTACAGGCTGAACCAAATTATGTTCTAAAACTTATAATGAAGAATTTGAAATTATTACATATTTTATTTTTATTAATTAAAATGTAAAAGTATTTAAACAATCTATCACGATAAGGATGAGAAATATGCTAGGCACGTCATTGCACCCTTCTAACATTCTCGCCAGTTTCTCCGAAGATTTCAGACGCGCAATCTCACAAGCGAGAAGGAAATACCATATCACACTCTTGTACCCCCCAAGTCTTTCAAACTTCAACGATTTTCAGATGGTTTCAGCGAAAAGAAACACCACTTGTTGTTTCGGATTCTTAACGGTGGGTGATACTCAGAAATCGACTGAGGAAGTCATGAAAACCATTGTTGAGAGTGTGCGACTTTAGAAGGACATTCAATTGAGACATGAAAGTCCAGCCCTATCGTCATAATTCCGTGAGAGAGGCTGTACCGTCATAACAAATTACATTCAAATTAGATGTTTTTTTATGTGCATTAAAAGGCTTATTTATGGTAGTAACACACTTCAGTTAGTGAATTATTTTGTCATTATTAAAAAAAAAAATGTTTGATAACTTTTTGCTATTTATCTGGAGCTCACTTCCTGATAGCCTTTAGTCTACTAATTGTACGAGATCAGTTATTCGTCTTAAGTATACCCTTCCCGCGGATCAGGTTCATTAAACCTAAACTCTACAAATGGGAATAATATTTACGTAGGTGGAAAGTTGAAAGTTACAAGCAGCAGCATTTGAAAATTACCTACTGGGGAAGAAATATTTTTCCCCAGGGTAGAGAAATATGGCGCTAGTTGACTTACAACATGTGTAGGTTGGTAAAGTAAGTATTCGCATCAGCACTGACATGGCAAAAATGATCTAGCTTGGAGGTGCGAGCAATGATTCGTTTCTTATGGTAAAAAATGTGTCCACATCTGAAATTCACATCAAATCGTGGAAGTTAGTGAAGAAGCAATGAGCAGACAACATGTAGCGAAATGATGTCTCCATTTTCGAATGGACAGATGTTGAAACCGCAATAGGGCAGCGAGCAGCCGTCCAAATTTTTCAGCGACAGAAATCAACACGGCACGAGTTGAAGGAGTAATTCAAAATAATATATGGGTATCTGTGCCTACAATCGCATAAATTTTTCCGAAATTGAAGAAACACTTATTTGGAACAAGTTTCTGTTCAGACAGATATGTGAAGACTATTGGTTCAATAGGCAGGGACGTGATTTCTACCAAGACGGGTTAAACAAATCGGTCCTGCGTTCAGATAAATGCCTAAATAGATTTTGAGACTATGTGGAAAAGTGAAAGAAAAAAATTAATTTCACTTTGTATTTTCTGTCAATTGTTAATATATAATTTTTTATTACCCTAGTACCTTTTTTATCCATTCTCGTATAAATTTTGAAAATAATTTCAGATAACCGAACGAGCTACATCTCATAATATCGTCTAAAGAAAGTATCATATTTTTGAATGCTTTTACCGTTCATTCAAGTATTCATTGAAACAAAAGTAAACATCGAGATCAATAAAAATGATTACCAAGGAATGTTGCTCAACGTAGCCTTCCATATCGAAGGCAAATAAATTAATTAAATAGGTTTCACCTTCATTCGCGAATAGAACGTGATATTCTACATTTCTCGGTCAGATAAGCGACGCGTAGGTTTAAACAACCGTTAACAATAAACAGCGTAATAACATACTCGCTTCTCACTAACCCTTTGTCTCTGCAACAGATAACATATTTACGCGTGCCTTACATCTCGTTATTTCACGCCAGCGCGGCGTGGAAACAAAGCAGTATGCAATTATACACTTAACGCAATGAGAAGTAAGATAATCTTGAACTGATAAAATAGTACGTATCAATTAGAGAGCTCCGCAACTGTGAAGAAAATAGAAGTGAGATGCAAACTATTTTCTCACCTCGGATTATGGCTACCGTGAATTGTATATAACCTGCGAGTTATTGTGTATCTGTAAGTGAAAAATTGCTCCACCTTGATGATACAATCTTATTACTTCCACGCTTATAGACCGATACGTATTAATATGAATTAAAAGGTAATTATCGTAGATTATGTAGATAAGAAAACCGCAATTAATGTCATCCAGCATAAACTAACCTACAAGCAATTTGGTACTTCTGGTAAAGTGTTAACTGATGAATAACAATAAAAAATTAGAATTGGCATCTCGTTTCAGTTTTTTAAGCCTCGTTTTCAGTATATATCACATACTTTTACTTTTTACTTTCCCCTTTCCGTAAATTCCCTTTTTTGGTGGGAGCTCTTTCAATCAGACGAAGCGAGAATAAAAGGACACAAGAACGTAAAAAAGTAAAAGTATGTAATAAATATGTCTTAAAAAACGGAAAGAAAATGCCGATTCGAACAATTATTTCTGGTTGATAATATGAAGTGTTGTAGTTTTCCTCGTCGAGTCTTGATTACCTTTCAATCATTCCCGTTCGGATTCAGGCCCCCTATTTTTTACAACCATTTTTGGCGCTTTTGTGTCATTCAGACGTTAAACCTTGCGTATGGAAGAAGGTTCCCGAGGTATTCGGTGAGCGTCCTCTATCTTTATCAGTTTTGCATCATCAGGAGTTTCGTCATGTGATCGCCTGTTTCGTTATGTGATCTTAAATTTTGCGCATTTCGTGTCCATACCACCGTATACGGCATTCATGCATGTTATTTTGGATTTATGAGACTTAAAAGGACACAGTGAGATATTTGCAGGGTCACCTTTCAAACTGGAATTTTTATTTCGTTTTCACAACTCCCATCCACTGTCATTAAAAATTTAGTTATTTTCTGTTGATGTCCGACCGCAACATTTTACATTAAGAGGAAGGAAATACGACTTATTATTGCAACAATAAAGTATCCTTAAAAGAAAAACAAGGGTCGAATGTCTATAACCTCATATTAAAAATTTCAAAATTGAACATAAACAAAAAATGGATCAATATTAAGCTGGCGTACAGTGCCAACAGAGTCCCGGCCTCAGTTTCCGATTCTGTGTCGTCATCATGTGTACACAAGAGATGAAAATATCTTAACAAAAATATTCGGAATAAGAATCAGAAAACCACTGAAAAGTCCTTGTCAATAATCTTTAGAACATCAAATGATACTTCGCAACTTTTCTTAATTATGAAGGAAAAGCTGGCACATTAAAGAAATCTTTGGAAGTGCTGATGATAATGCTCAATCTCTCATGATCATAAAGACTTCGAAATACCGAGCACTACTGAGAAGACGTAGAACATACCACTACTTTCAAAACCCTGGCTCTAAGTGAGTTTCATGCAAGGTTCAGATTTGATTTGTTTTCCTGGATAAACCCATTGTGAAAGTTCGTAACTGTTGGGGTTTCAATTTTGGAAGTTTGACTGGTGTCGTGAATCAAAGCACTTCCCCATGACTCTGTCAGTCACAGCAAGTCGACAAAACTCGAAAAAACAAAAAAACGCATAAACCTAGAGGTCCACACACGCACCCAAATCTCGTTAACGGATCTGTTAACTTTCAGTTGCCGTTGGCAACGCCACTTCAGATTACTAACATAACACAGAGGGTCGAATATTGATTCTGGAAGAAAATGTCTCTCTTCGATCATCTCTCCGAATAATGTATTTATAAAAAATGGACGAATTTTAGGAAACAAAAATACATATCATTTATATTCAGACCAGTATTGAAAGATAAATTTTAAATCTACAAATAATTAAAAGATCAATTAAAAATCATTATTGAAATAATGGTGAATACATAATGGTTACAATAATTACTTCCAATTCAATATTCAGAACGTCGTATTCCTTTTAGTATAATACATAGATTTGGAAACCTTTAAAGAATACATTACTCAGTAAGATAAATAACATAATAATTAATTGTCGTATACCTTGCCATAATAAATATTAATGTGATAGTTTTTGTAAAATAACGATGGAAACAGTTTGTAAAAACATGCATTATCTGCATGTTAATATGCTTAATAATAAAAAAATGTCATTTTCATATACTTAATGTATGCCCACATACTACTGTCCTTTGTAACGATTCATCTAGCACGGGTTCATAGTTTAATTATACATGAAATGCAAGTCTATTACATTGAATAACATTACTAGGAATGTAACGGAATTTCTTAGACGAAGTGTTTTAGTTTTTAGATAGTACCTAATTCACTTCCCTACGTTGAAATTGCAATCTTTACTAATATCAAAATATTATGTTTTCCGTTCAAAAATCTAAAACTTATCAGATATAATTATACACATTAGATATAATTTCATGCACATATTCCGTTCACCTTATCACTTGTAGAGAAAGATGAAAAAAGTAAACTCACCAAAGAAACTCTCAATGAATGTACAGCCAACTTACCTGAAACAAAAATGAACAAAATCAAAATTTGTTTGAGGAACACTTAATAGTTAATTGTTAAAGGAGTTATTGTAGCAATATGGGAGCGATAATCTTTTGTAATGACTTTATCATCGTGATAAAACCAACTACGAGGAGACGCGAACTTCGGGTATCAAGACAAGATGGAGATGGAGTACGAGCTTCGGGATGCCAAGAGGATAGCGTCCTGAAGCTACGCGCGCACTGGGACGTCAACGGACGGACGGACATTCCGAGATTTTGAGAGTGCGAAAGACTGCGCGCACTGGTTCAGGAACTCCAGAACCCTGTTGGGTGAAGGGACCGTTCATTCTCCAACGCGTAGAGGATTAGGATCCGCGTGTTACCTGCTCCCCATTCTATTTTGATCACTCAACATAATAACCGAATTGGCGAATACCTGGCCTTTGCGAGTGCCCGCAGTCATAAACTGTTAATGAGTCTCCCAGGATGTTTTTCAGCCCTCCCGAACACTCCAAATGATCTTCCCCTGGGGACTTTTAGCAAACGACGGCAAGTGCGTGCCGTCTCAGTTGGTTCACACTAATGCAAAGCAATGGAAAGAAGTTTTGGTGCCGACCGCCCCAGTGCGCGCGTAGCTTAAAAAAAACTTAAGGCTAAAGATACATTTGCGTTTTCTCCGCTCAAGAATCGCTCCGTTCCTCTTGTGCAAAAAGACACACCTAGCGGAGCGTCAGCGGACCGGGCGTCGGCGGGCAGGAGTAGGCGAACGTGGGTGGAATGAACAAGGTCACTTTAGAGCGATAACATATGCTTTGCGCAGGTCTTATACAAATCATCCATGCAACTGCCCGCTAACTATACAACGCTTTTACTGTAAAACACATGTTATGAAAATGTTTAAAGTAATATTTATTGTTTACTGTGCAATGAACACAATGGTGACTATTTTTGTATCTTTTAAATAATAGAAATCGACATACCTTACACATGTCAATATACAGTAATAGTGAAATATACTTACATGAGAAATAAATAACAACACAGGACCTTTTTACGGATGATTACGATATATCATATATTGTGCATACTAAAATATGTTGCTACGTTCATGTTTATTGTACGAATTAAACGAACAAACTTTCAAATTTCGCCGTTGTTATGTCTTGCTCTCCACCACTGTTCCTAGAAATCTTCCTCCGCCACCCCTAACCCTCACACCATTTGACTACTTAAGGTAGTACTAGGGCAGATAGAATTAAATCACTAAAATTATCTCAAATCGGCGTAAATAAACAGAGTAACATGTACTTAATGTGATTTCAACTTGAAAAACATACCCTACCGAACATTTAAATGCGATCATTGCTATTGTAATTGATTTTGAAGTAATAAATAAATTTATTGTAAAAAAAACCAGTACAAACTGCGTATATCCACATGGAGGCCAATAAACTAATTTACTGTCCGGAAGCAAGCAAGGGACCATCCCATCAATTCCGATCAAGGGCCCTAAGGCAGAGGCGGATTCAAAAAATTCAGCAAAAATTCCTAGATAAGATAAAAAGTTAGCTGCGAGTTATAATACTAATAGAATGTCAATATGTTTGTAATTTTAAGCAAAAAATTAATGTAAGTTATTATCGAACTATAGATTATTCTGAGTATAGTGCTTAAAAATTGAAATAACACTAAATTCACGATTTATTGTTACAATATTTTATTGTACATAGCGTCTTATGAAGAAAATGTTTATTTTCAAAATAAGACCCACTTGTAAATCACGAAAGTGATGCAAGTTTACTTTGATTTGTTGTAAATTTTCCCTTTGTATTTATTGCATCATACTTTTTTCTGTAGGTCACCGGACATTTGAAAAAGATATTTAACTTTTTTCTGAGGTGAGATGCATAAATTACGAAACAGCCACGTTTGACCAATGCTTTTGCGCGTTTCAAACGAGTCAAGCGAGTTCCTCAATATTGTTTGTACTACATTATTAACCGATAGAAAGAAATGAAATCATTTCTTCATCATTATTATTAATATTATTTTGTTCTATAACAATTAGAATAAAAATATAGAAAACAATTATACATCTCGGGGATTTCACTAACTTGAAGTTCTCTTCCCACCTTAACGGACCTTTCGTCAACCGCCGGGCGCATTTGCACTTTTCCTTGTCCAGAGGAAGGTTAGTACGCGTAATTTACTCGCCCTGTGTCCCTTTAATGTTATTTGTGTTTATTTTGTTTATTTCTGTGTGATTTATCTCCATTTGTATCTATTAATTTTCATTTTAGAATATTGAAGATGACCGCTATGCGGTCGAAAGTCGACTCTATCAATAAAAACATGGTTGGTGAGACAACACAACTTAATTTAACTTTTAATTATCAATAATTATTGATAGATAACTACCTTCCATAATACTTAGCATGATTGACTCAATATTCTTTGTTTTAAAACAGTTAATTTTAAGTAGTAATATAAATTTTTAATTTACGCTTTAAATAATGCCAACTGTAGGACAATCTTTCATATACGTTCAAAAATTGTTAATATATAATTTTTACAATTAAAAGTAACTGTACAGACAAAATTACCCAATATTTTGAAACTTCCCTACTCGACAAGTTTCTATTAGAGTTTTAGGAAGTCGTGTTTAGTTAGTTTCAAAAACACGGAAAGTCAAAAACACAACACAATGTAAATTCACAATATGATACAAAGATTCACAATTACTTCACAAAAATAGTACGACATGGAACTCAAATTGAGGAACAAATATTACAAATAATTGAAATGTAAAGCTTTAAAATGTAGATGTAAAAATGCGCATTTCTTTCTTTTTAACAACGCCAAAATTTTTGACAAGTACAAAACGAAAATCTGAAAAGACTAAAATACAAACAGAAGAATACACGAAGAAGTCAAAAATTGTAAAACACGAGAACAAGAAAGTTTCAGGAAAACGAACTCCACTAAAAAGGACGCGAAAGGTTTTTTTAATAAACAAGTGAGGAAGCACTAGAACATATACTCAGTGATATTATAACTCAGTGTTGCAATAATTAATATATGAACATTGATATAATTAATAATCAGTCCGTAGAAATTGAAGGAAATGATATTCAAGGTAAGCACCGTGAAAGAAATCAACTGCCGTCTTCCTCGCTTTCTCAATATATCCATTTATTTACACTTGTGACCTCAACAGGCGACAAGGACGCGCAGGAAGCAGCAGAGATCTCCGCTCCGCTTTGCACCCGCTAGGTGTGCCTTTGCCCATTGCTCGGCGGAAAAAACGCTCCGCGTCAAAAACGCAGATGTATCTTTAGCTTAACTTTGCGAGCAGATCTTCGGATACATTCTGACCCATCACTATTTTTATCTTATGTTTAATGCGGGGAGGAAGCATGTATCAGTTGATTCAGCACAAAATCTTTAGTTAAACGTTTGAATACCGCTGTGATTGTTGCTTATATTTCAACTTTCTGACTCACAGGTCTACTTATCCGACTGGGTCTACATGGGACGAAGTATGATGCATGATACATATCCTTCACCTTGGGTCTCAATATCACACTGTCCCTCTACAGGTTCCAATGTGTGCCCATGGGGATCACGCACGGTAGAGCTCCGCAATTTCATAGACACTGCACTGGGAGGAGCCAGCATTTCTATCCGGTCGGTTTGACCCCTTGATGGACTCGGTACTCATAGCTGTGTACTCCTGAGACCAAACATACAGAGATATATACCCCGGGTATTGACCATGTGTTTAGGAACAGAAAATTTAGAAAGAAAATTTACAGCAAAAAAAAAGTACGCTTGAGTCAGTCTAGATGTTACGATAAGACCATGCCTCATCCGGGAACGAACCCCGGCCATCGAGCCAGCTGCTCAGAGTTCTAGCTAATAAGCTATGTTTACTCCCCCTTGGGTCCCATCCGTGTTATTCCATGGACATACCTTGTACTAAAAGTCATGTAATTTTGCCGAAAATTATACAACATGACTGCCTAACACAAATTGCCAACATCTACGAATTTAAGTAATAACTGAATAAATATTAATAGTAGTCATGAAAGCCACTATTTGCTGTAAAGAAATACAAGTTAATAACACAACGAACAAAGACAGAAGGTAATATTCCTTCCACACGCTCGAAGCAGAAAGTACAGAACAGCGCCACAAGAACAAGTGAATCAAATTGGTGTCCGAGGTTGGCAATGGATTCACGTTCGAGTGTCTTGCCATAGAACTCGAGGTACCCTTATCATTACTCTTATGGACGATGGCGAAGTAAAAGCGTTGGCTATATTGAGTACAGGTTCTACACCAACATCAAGCCAGTTAGACTGACAATAAATGAATAAATATATAAATAATTTATTACCAAGAGAGCTGTTACAAACTGCCTATGAACACGTTGAGGACAAAGTAATTTTCTGCTACTAATATACAATTAATAAACACAGTGCTTTTCCGTTCATGATTTCTTGAAAGTTGAATTTCTCGAGGCAAAGTAAGATGACTTTGAGTAATAGCACCTGTCGTATGGCGTATGAACTGACCTTTTGAAGTTTTACGATAGTGACTTACGTCCATATAGAAAGACCTCCAATCCCACTGTGCTTCGACGGCATCTGCCTGGCCAGCGACACGGCACAGAGCTAGAGAGTAATCTGAAGACGATCAGTTGAGAGACGAGAGAGAAAATTGTACGCGTTCGGAGGCCGTTGCAGCGCACGGCTTTTAATTAAGTCTGCAGGACTGTGGACAGATAGAGAGAGAGAGAGATAGCGAGAGAGAACGAAGATGGGGACGGTGAATGAGAACGAAGAGAACAGCGACACAGAGACGCGAAGGTTGGTGAGGGAGGGGACTTCGTCTATAGAGCCAATCTGCATAATCTCCTTCCTGGAATTAGACGCCGTCGGTGAAGCGCCGCCAAGGGCCAAGGAGAAAAGGGAAGACAACGAAGAATATGTGTGGAGGGGAAAGACGAGTTTGCGCCCAAGACACGGAAGATGGGCTGTCACAAGTTGAGCGTCTGATGTACTTATATATAATAAAGTAAGTGACAAAAGTTCTTAAGAACGAGGTGTACGAGGGATTTTGTTGGCGTAAGAATATAATTGTTTCTTTCGGCTGCATGAAAATTATTACTTTCACCCTCCGGTAACAATGTACCGTAGATTTATTTTAAACACATTTTATTAAGAACAAAAATTCTCAAACACCAAGTACTTCAGCAACTCACAAATGAAAGTATCAAAATGTATAACGTCCATTGGTTAGCGAGCATTCAAAATAAATCTACTGTACTGTCGTCAGTTTAGTAATCCCAAAAAATGTAAGACCTCTCGAACTAACAACTGATGTTCACTTCAACAGAATTGAAAACGAATTATTTCTGCTAGAATTACACACCAAACCTGCAGAGGACTAAGGTACATTTGTCTCTATTACTATTAAACAACTTTAGCTGCTAAAAGTAATTGAAAATTGCACTACGGGGTGATACAGTTTCGAAATGTACAAAATAAATAAACAGTTTATCCAGAAACATACATAAAAAAAGAATTTTTTCTAACAGGGATATAACATTAATCACAAATGTTTTATACAAAATTAAACGTATTAAAGATGTTATAAAAATCATATAAAATGGAAAGATTTGTCAAAACGTCTCAGCTGAGGAAAAGTAGAAGACGTAGAGGATTCAGAATCTCGTGAAGTCTTGGACACAGAATTCTCGTTCTTTGGATTAAGGTTCCAGTGAAGCGGACACACGCTCCAGATAAGGGTTCGAAACGAGGGCGTTGAAGAATGGCAAAAACCCTGGTCGTTCGGCCCCAGAGAAGAAGGGCAGGCAGGTCTGAGCCATTGGCCCTCGCCCTACGACGCACGGCCTTTCCCCAGCCACGCAGGTGTCTAGGACGAGAAATTAGAGGAGAGTCGGTTCGGTGCGGGTTTACAGCCAGCATCGCAGAAGGGGAAGTCGTCTTCTTGTATTTCTCTTTTTGCTCGCTCTTTCTCTCGGAGGGATGCTGGCTGCAGGGCCGTCTTTTGAAGTGAAATATTCCGTTCGGCAGTTCCGAAGATACTCTGTCTTACACGAAAGCAGATTAAGAACTTCCTTTGGAAGCCCTAAGGGAGAATGTGCTGCTGCTACCGCCACCCCCCCTCTCTCTCGTTTTGTTCCGATTCTCGCCGAAGAAGAGTGAACGTTCGATCAGAGGAGAATCAAAGGGATGCTCTGGACCTTAAAGGGAGCTGCTTCACACACATCTTTCTTATTCTTCAGCTACTCTATAAATGAGATTTGATTAATTGATGCATCCCCGAACAGCACAGGCAACGGTCGAGATTTATACACCTATAGCAGGATCAGAAAAATTGGGATATATTTTACTTATTTACTTCATATGTTATTTCTCTGATGTGGCGAGGTTAATGCTATCAGATCTGCTCCTCCCCTAACCACATAATTTGGGGGAAGGAATTGGGAAAGAGAGATTGTGGGTTATTGGGAATACAAGGTATCTAGCCGACATTGGTCTCGAGTAGGTGAGGAAAATTCCAGCAGAAAACCTCATCTAGTTTGGTCGAGCTAGGGATCGAACCTGCGTTCTTGTGCTTAGTAGTGCGTAGGGAGCGAAGATGCTACCTCTGTTATCAGCCATTTATTACGAAAGGTCAGTATTTTCATCACAAAAATAAAAATCATGTACTTCTCATTTACCAAGTAGGTAATTTATCCAAACTTAAGGGAGAGCGCCACTTCTATTTAATAGGATTCACATTCACACAAATTAGGAATGCTTTTTAAAATGACACAACTGTAAATTGGCCTCTTTCACTCACGTATACGTTACTAGATATTTCGGACAAGCTTTTTCGAGAAAGAATACGCAAAGATACAAAAAAAAAATTCCTTTTCGATTCACATTTAAAACTTCGCCATATATTGTTCATACAATCTGGAAGAAAATTACGTTTGTTGCACTTAAAAACGTAGTTTCAAGTTCAACAAATTAATTTGGAAAATTTTCAACGCAGTTTCAACCTCTTAAGATCCTCATATTTTTTTTACAAATACTTCAAGATGTTATGTTTTTGTACAAAAATGTTTTAACTTAATTTTTAAATGTGGACTTGCGGTTCAATGAGGTAAGTACGTAATCTTACATAATAATATTGGTTAATGTATGCATTCTGTAGTTTTTATGTTAAAAAGATTTTTTTTCCGTTTAGAAATTAGAGCAAAATACATTCTGATGAGGGGACAGAACTTTGTCCCGAAACGTTGTTGATACAACACTTCTTGTAAAGATTTAATATACCATGTGTTTGTAGGAACTGGTTGGTGAACATAATGTGATTGTTTATAATATAATATGTGCAAGTGAAATGTGTGATTGATTTATTCACAGACAATCAATATTTAAGAGATGTAATTAATAATAAACACTATAAATAATAAAATCCATTTGAAGACGCAATTTAAATTATTCATTTCTCCTCGTTTCTGAAATAATTTATTGTTCCTCGTTCGATCAAAACGATGGATTTCTGGGACAAGACAATTGTCGTGTGGCGTGAATTCGAAACCAAATTTAATTTCTGACGAAGTACTCTATCCCCATCGCCATAGAACTGCCAAATGAACGAGGGCGCATGTTGATGACGAATACGCGTAGGTCGATGTGTGCAGCAGCAGCGCAGTCGGCGGCGCGTAACGGCAACGCGGAGGCGAGCAGCGTGGCTCATACGCGGGTTGCGAGGGATGAAGTCATCTGAACGAGATAGTTGTCGATTTCCGGCGCGTACATCAGTGGATGCGCAGCAGTCACAGTCATATGTCTCCATCAGCGAAGCGACAGCTGAGGCTGGCACTTGTCTTCAGGAACGAAGTCACCCCCTCCCACCTCCCCTTCCACCAATGAGCTGCTGTGTTGGGGAGATTCTATGAGCAATCTGGGAAGCGACAGCTAATCTCTCGTGTTAGTGGCAACCATACGTATTCGGATTCAAGTTTGGTTAATTACGACCGGGCATGTAACGAATGGTAATTGGGGAAAATACAGGAAATCAGGACCCTTTCCAAAAGACTCTTTTCATGGAAAAGAATTCACTAAAACTGTCCGTAATACAAAACTGTGTATGAAATTAAAGAAAACAACAAATGAAGTAGTTATTTTATTTTGATAACGAAGAACACAATCAATGAGCGATAGGAGGCAGAGGTTGGGTGGTAGGCTACTGTTACTAGGTCGGCTGTTTAGCTGGGTTTACTAACAACTTTAGGGGTTAATCTGGTAAACCGCCCATGGGCACCCCCAACTCTTATCTTCGTCGAATTTCCAATTTAGAACCTATTACTAAATTCATCTTCCTTCGTGCCCGGAAACATACCCGGAAGGCGTTCCACGACCCCACCCCCAACAATATGTTCATAAATACTCTCGGCATCTGTATGGAAAAGTCAATCCCAGTGCTCACCGTCTGTACCCTTCTGACATACTTCAACTCCCCACTCCCTCATTCTACCCTTAACTATCTATTTTCAAATTCATCCTTTCACCTCAATCTAATCTTTCTTACCCATCACACTGTCATAACTCCCATCCATTTATCCTTCCATCCCTATCTAATTTCTACCTCCATTTCCACTTTTCCCCGCTAATGAGTGCCTAAGTCGCCGGTTTCCGGCGGACATGGCACTCGCATTCTATGTTTCAGTGGGACGTGTAACCATTTAAGCCGTGCAGCCCATCCACGATGAGCACCATCTGGTGCAGGCGTGGAACAATGATGCCACATACTCAAGATGCTTTAGGGGTTAATAGGAGTTGTTAGTAATACTTAAAGATATTGATACTAGGAACAGTAGGAGGTGGCTAGGAGAAGGAGTATTCGCTTTTCAGAAGTCATAGTTATATGAACTAGGACATTAATGTGAAAAACTACGATTTTTTCTTGCCCCACCGGGAATTGAAATCGGAATGACTTGATGAGGAAGAACGCCAACACCTGAGTCACCGAAGGGGTTATTGCTACTTTGATCAACAAGTGATCATATTAACCTACATTTTGGCAAATTGAAATTTGTTTCGCTGTTATTGGAGGATTTATGAGCTTGCATTGATATGATTAAACTGTAAATATATCACCATGGAATAGTATGAAGTGAATCTTCACTATATTTCCGGCATATGAGTGCAAGATTTTCAGATTTCTATACGTTTCCCGTTCCGCTACAAACAAACTGGCTAAGTTTTCATATCTCTCTTTGGCGAGTTCTTCCCTTTCATTCCGAGCTCTTATAATATTGAAAAACACAATTAAACAAATATAAAAAGGAAAAAATACTTTGGAGTTAGCATAAATTCAATTTTGTAAGGAAGTCTATCTCCGTCCAAAAACGTTTTAGTCCATTTTAGGCTACATGCCACGGGAGCATTCAAAATGTAAAACTGAAATTCGTCTAACGAACGTAATACCACTTCGGTCCCACGTAACATCAAGACCACTTCAGTCTATCGATTTGTGAAATATTAAGATTTTCACGCATTTTGCTAGTCGGAAATTCTTAAGAGGATTACGGGTCGGGCCAGGAGCCGCCAAATAAGGAAAAGTGATCACTAAGCCTTTCCATTCAGTGTATGGACCAGCCTCCTGCTTTTCCGGGAAGGAGCAATGCGCACGAAAAACGCCGGGTGAAAAGTGCTTTTCTTTCCTTTGTTTTGCAATATTTCTGTAAGAGGAACTTGTTCGCCATGTGTACCGAGGCCAGGCCGGAAAAATCCCTAAAGAAAGACTGTTATAAATGGAAAATTTCCACCGGATGCTGAAATAATGGCCATCCCGAGAAGGAAGCTGGCATATCGGTAAAGACACTGTTCTCAGAAGCTGAAGGGAGACCAAGATGATTTGAAATGCTCATTGCGGTAGCAAAGGCGTGATCACGTGACCTCCGCTTCAGTATATATTGGGAGGATTGAAGATCCTCGGAGACTTTCAGACTTCTGCGGAGTGTTTGGAAGTACCCAGGCTATTTGAGATGTGACCTGGCTAGAATTGGTCGTCAGACCACTGAGAATTGCTGCGGTAATTCAATTACATTGCTATTAGGCGCGAATAACGTAACTTGGAACAGTTAGTTATTTTGGGATAGCAAATTGTAAATTTTTGAGATTCGGATGATTTGGGTAGATTTCCGAATTAATTGTTAACACCAGTATTCATATCTGTGTGTAATTGATGCTTTCAGATAGCATTAACTGTGTAATGACAAATTCATACTTGTATTTATGATTTGAGAGTTCGTTCAACTTTGTAAATACGCAGATTTCAATTTAACTTGTATTAAAGGAATATTTTATTGTTATTACACGAGTGTTTGATTGCTTGGGAAACCAAGCTGGTGGCAGCGAACTCTACCATAAGGGTTGTGGTATTTATGGTTGAATCCCGCTTTTACCCAAAAAATACCCACATCGCATCTGGGCTTGTGTGGTGTAACACGGACACATTATTTTAGTTCACAGACATATCACTTCACATCCGAACATTTTTGGACTATCCCGAAACCACACTCTGATTTTTAACCTCTTCCTCTCAGACTTTTCAGTTGAAATTCAACTGAACAATTGAGACCAGCTTAAAATTTCGTAGATTATAACAAACTTAAGCTTCAAAATTTGCGATAGTTAATCTTATGGGCTAAAATAAAATCTCAAACTGTATGTTTAGTCACGTAGGAGTTCGCGTTTACTTATCACCTGGTATGTATCGTATTTTTCTATTAAGTTCTGCTAAAAAAATCTGGGACAAATAATAAACATTTATTCGATAAGCTCAAACAGCAACTTCATCCTGTCTTTACCCTCCCCCCTCTCAAGGTCTATTCACATTTTTCTCCCAACTTACAATTTCTGTTCTACGAGACGTTAAATGATTTTTCATTACGGGGAATAATCATTTTTTCCTTGGTATATGCACATTTCCCTTGTTGAACTTCATTTCCCCGCAATTACGAGAAAATTACATGGAATGAAATAAAGAACTCATACGCAAAGGAAAGCATTATTAGATCCAGCAGTAACAACGTCACGGAAGAACATTCATCAGATTCGCTACACGACCGACAACTATTTTTGTCTTCCAAAACCTTCCCAAGTTTAAAATGGTGAAAAAAGAGACATGAATTCGCAGGAGAAAACAAGGCGAGAGTGAGAGAAGAAGAATATACACCCTCACATCAAGTACCACAATCTCTAAACAATAATCCAATCAGAGAATAGGACCCTCGCCTCCATTACGCAATTACCCCCTCCATTCGCCACGCAGACAATGAACATTACAGTAATTGATGGGCGCCTGTTTCGGCTCCGAGGTATCCACGAATCTGGCATTCATAGCTTCAGAAATAAATGTGATTTATCCGTATCAAATATTAGGATCTAAATAAGTATTAATAAACATATAAGACACAAATTATTTTTTTATTGTTGTATTTGTAAATGGGAAATGTAGCGTGCTATTGAAGCTTATCTACATGGAGCGGCTATGTGGTAGACTATTGTTAGTAGGTGGGCCGGTTAGCTGGGTTTACCAACAACTTGGCCCACGTGGAGGGGTTAGTAGAAGTAGTTACAGTTGTAGATACTAGCAGGAGGTGGATAAAGGAAGGAGGGTTCGCTTTTCAGTAGTCACAGCTATATGAACTGGAACATTAATGTGAAAAGCTACAAATTTTCTGGCCCCGTCGGGAATCGAACCCGGGATGATTTGATGATGAGCGACAACACTACCACCTGCGCCACCGCTGAAGCATAAAATTCTGAGGACATGAAAAAAGTAAGGGAATGAGGATACACCACTTTCGTTATGAAAAGACACTTTTTCCTCTAAGTTGACCCCGAGTCGGAGAATAAATCCGATAAAGAATAGCGATTAAAAAACAATAAATTCTTAAAACAATTTATGTATAATTTTTTTACATTTTTCAAATATTTTTGGTCACGGAGCACTCTTTAACAATAAAAACACAGCGTAGTACATCATTCTGCTTGTATTTGTATAACTCTACTACTGACTGAATGTACTAATTTATCAACGACCTATTGATTTATCATATAATATTTGTGTTCCGCCTTCAGTAGTCATCTTATTGTGGTTAAACAGGGGTTTCTTTGAGTGCTTCGGGCATAAGCCGGAGTGATCCCCATATTGTTACCTCAGAGTGGTATAAGTGACTATTATAATTACAGTGAGTCCTCCAATCACACATTCATTTATGTCCATATTGACGACATTATTGAGGAAAAGGAGGTGAAACGTTTTATACAACAAATAATTCAAATATTTTTTCTTACGCACTATTATTATAACATTATTTTAACATTCTGTTTTAAATATTGACATTATTTACGTCTACAATCATTATTATATTGAAATTATAATCGACCTTTCAATGTAGACTATTTATTTATATTATTACAATGTTTCAACAGCATGTTGCTGCCATCATCAGGTGAACGTTAGTGAATAGACATATCAACAAATTTGTTTGTTTCATGTTAGTTACAAGCATAAAAACAAAATTAAATATATATACAAATAAATCAATAATAAAGAAAAAATAAATAATTTGAAATCACAAACTTTCAAAGTAGAAAAATCATTGCAAACAACTATACATTTTTGACAAGTTTTCTGTGTCAATTTGTAAACTTATTGTGTTATTTGTAAACTTAATATGTAACATTTCTGACATTATACGTTTATAATAATTCGGCTCCCAAACTAAAATTGAAACATTTTCCCAATCTATTCAGTGATCAAAATTTAAATGTAATGAAATAACATTATGTTGTAGTGTGGTTATGTTACGCTGATTTTCCTTGATTCGCGTTTGTAACTTACGTTTTGTCTGTCCGATATATAGCAAAAAGAACAATTTTTGCAAACAAGTCTGTAGACGACATTTTGCGTAGTCATGTGATCGATTTCATCTTTCCCCTTAATTACAAGATAATAATTTTTATTTCCTTGTTGTTCTCACCGACCATTTGTTTTCTTGGAGAAAACATCTTCTTAAAATTGATGATATTATTTTATGATATGGAAATACAACAAAAGATTTACTTCCTATCTGAGACTGAGAATTTTGAGCATTTGATGAAGGATGTTTCAAATTGGTAAGATAGTGTATTCGTGTCTTGACATACTTCATTAAAAAAATTTAGGGTAATAATTCGCTAATAATATTGTTTTTACAAATTAAATATTATCGTAATGGAAGCACTTATTAGAGAGCAAGATCGCTTCGACAACTAAATTGTAGATCATTGGTATCTTTTGCACCAAAGAGTTTTGTCCGAAAAATAATTTAGTACTCGTCCCGAATAAGTTTTATGATACAATTAAACAGCAATTTATTATAAGACAGCATAATTGAGACATCCGAAAAGGTTATTTTTCCTTCGGTTTCTTTCTCCAACGTAAATTGTAGTCTTGGATGATATACATTAAAAACATTTAACATGGACTCTATTTTATCTTTTGATATTATGCACACAATGTCGTCGACATAACGACAATAAAGCAAAGGAACGAAATTTAATTTACTAAGGCATGAATTCTCAAGATCAAGTATAATAAATTCCGATAAAAGCGGACTAATTGGACTACCCCTTGGTGATCCCTCAACTTGATGATATAATTTCTTATTAAACGTAAAATATGTAGATTCAATAATTAATTTTAAAGCTATGACTATATCATCTTTTGGAATATTGCAGTTTTGTTCAATTTTTCTCCATCTACTCAAAACATTATTAACTGATAAATCATTAAGTAGACTTGTAAAACGATAAACCACATCGAAAGAGACCATACTTAAAGTATCCTCAATTACTAAGTCCCTATTTGTATTGACAAAATCCAAACTATTCCGCAAAGAAAAATTAATTTCTTCCAGACCGTGTTTCAGAATTTGTAATATAAATTTGGAAAAATCATGTAGAGGACTATCGACTGAAGATATAATTATCCCACACGGAATCTTTTCTTTATGTATTTTAGTTAATCCATAAGCACGTGAGAGATTAGCTGAAGGTACATATAATTTACTACGTGTAATGTTGTCTGTGTTATTGTAATGTTTCCATCTATCGAGAAGAGTTTTCAAACTACCTATTATTTTGTTTAGAGGATTGCGACTAATTTGAACGTATGTTGAACTCTCCCCTAACATTAACTCCATTTTCTAGATATACTCATTATGAGAAAGTACAACAGTAACATTACCTTTATCTGCTGGAGTTTAAAAAAATTCATTTTCATCTCAAAACGTTTTTGCGAATTTTGTATTATTATGAATGTACCTTAGTACGTTATTAACACGCTTTGTTTGTCTGCTTCTCAAGTTTGCCTTTACAAAACATTCAGTGAGATTTTTTCGAAAAACATCATGTTCCTCTTTAGGTATCTTCTTAAGGTTGTACTCCAAACATTTAATGAACTCAACAATATCATTGTTTGACATTGTATTTTTGTATATTCTAAACTTATCTCCAAATGATGCCACAGAATAACCGCATCGGGAATGTCCACACTTGTATTATTGAAGAACTATTTCTTCTGAATTTCTTGAAAATCATCCGAATTACTTTTTTTCCTTATAATAACTTGTTATATTCTCTGCACTATCTTTCACATTTCGCTACATATATTCCGTTCAGTCTTAATCTTTGAGTCTCAAAATACCTGTCAATTATATCTTGCGGTAGTGTTGTTTTTAAGTAATCTTCAATATTTTTCAGTTTCCGACGAATATTATTAATGTAGAAATGTTTGTCCCTGATGTTCATATTTAAGACTTATTTTTATGAAAATTGTTTAATTTTTTTTTAAATTTCCTCTTTATTAATCCATTGCGTGGATTTATATTTTTGGATCATACACCGAAATTATATAT
>NNCF01127806.1:2018058-2031004 GCA_002313205.1 Laupala kohalensis
TATATATATATATATCAATGCGACTGCATTCCTCGATATATTCAATTTCCACAGAAATAGTTTTGTACTTGACAGATAATTTCATCCATTTTTTAAAATACAATAATAACATTCCTCACCATATTCTTCTTGTATTCTTTTGGAAAAACTTATATCCACAATATTTGGTCCTGTGGTATCAATATTGATATTATTTACGTCTACAATCATTATTATATTGAAATTTTAATCGACCTTTTAAAGTAGACTATTTATTTATATTATTATTTATATTTATAATTCTGATTTAAAGACTGTTAATTCTGATAAACATAAAAAATGCTGTGTCATTCCAAATACAAGAGTCGCGGTCCATTTGCGATTAGTTCACTTATTGATAGAACCTTCTGCTTCAAAGAGATTAAAATGGAATCGATGGAATGGACTTGTCAAGATTGGGCGAGGTTGTCAGTAGAGGTCTCTATCACTCTAGAAAAATGTCTGCTCTCTATCTTGTGTGCTCTGTTCACCTAACATCCATAAACATCACACACAACATGTGATAAGTAGAACGTGCGCACCTCGTAGCTTAAATATGGCCACATAGATAAAACAAATATGATATGTCTCTCCAGTTTTATTCACTCCAACCATACGGCTGAGAGTTTGATCCACTACTCGGCCATACTAGGATTTCAGCTGGGATTTTTTTTGGACAAATTGCAGACCAATATCGGTTCCTCAAATATCACAAAACTCAACATTTGTGCTTCTCAATTCCTTCATCCAATTCTTTGTACATGACAGGGGCAGTCAACAAGTCCTGAATCTCGACATAATACATCAAATGAAAAAAAAAAAAAAAAAAATCACACCAAAACAATCAATGTTTAAGGGCCAATTAATGTATATCAAAAGAGAAGTAAATAATTACGTTTAAGAACAACCGTTCTGGTAGATTTCTACCCAATACATCAAAACAGTTAGACGCGTACTGGAAAGAAACGAACGCCCAGTTCTCAAGCACCACGCACACCATTCATTACAGTAACGCAGCCGGTGAAAGGGAACAGACTTAATTTTAGCGCGTCGGTCGCCCACACGAGTCGCAGGTACAAGGCAATTCCTCCTTGTCGTCGTCGAAGTCGGTCGCTGCATTATGAAGCAAAGCAGTCCGCGGCGCCACACAGTCAAGGGTTCCACGCCCATTCGCAGCAACGGCAAACGGCAGCGCTGTCAGTCGACGAACGTGCATTTCCGCGAGACATGTTTGCATTTGTTCCACATGACGAGCCGACCTCTAATTCATAGCGTTACGCTTCATCACGGGTCTCAAGGCCTCCCACGTGGATACGGAACAATTCTTCGGAAACACTATTACTAACATTAAAGTAGTCCAATAACCGGCTTACTCATCGGCGGTACCGGTTGTCTCTTAAGAGCGCAAATCTGCGATCGTCTGGAACGAAAAAAAAAAAAAAAAAGCAAAACAACTATATGCTGATTTCACTGGTAATAATTCTCATCAAAATTATATGCACTTCGTTATGATTTAATTTACAGGGGTGTCCTCGTCAAAATTTATTAACGAAAAATATGCGTTCACTTGGTGTTAATTTTTAAAACTAACTAGATTAATAAAAATTTAGCATAGGTATAATAAATTTTATAATGTGTCGAAGGAGATATTGTCTAAAATTCAATATTTTAGAAAGTGAACGAATAAAATTGAAGTTTTCTAGGAAGATTAAATTTATATCTTTTAGGAACTGAATTTTATAATATTTAAATATTTCATATTAGTAAATATAATATTTTATAAAAACAATTATCTACAAAAGTAGTTTTCATACAAAAGTTATTTTCCAAAGAAAATAACACAAAGACAAATTAAAAGAAAGCATTTTTGAAGACTTGAATATTTGAAGACTTGAATACTTGAAGACTCGCAATTCGTAAGATAGCTACCACATCAGGTATTTATTACTTCTAAAACTATCAATCTAACACGCACTACTATTAATGCCATATTCCTCACAGATCTTCATAAACCTCCATTGTTATACTAGCATTTTTACTTAGTTATAGTATTCTCGGTCCTTTCATACATTCGAACTTTAGAACTCCATTTCAGCTCCGAAAGATGCATTATTTCACGAATCACTATGAATCTCTTTCTCCGTGTGTTCTCAAGCGTATTTCTCAGAGAATTTGATTCGTCGTGGGTCGCGAGTCAACGCTTTCCACGATATGAAGTCCTACAATAGAGAGTAAAGTTAGATTTTCACTTTCCCATTGTACACGCACTGGAGATATGCTAAAAGCCCGATAAGAAATCTCGGCTCTTTATAAAATTTTAAGTAGAGTCTTCGCAATCTTCAGAAGTCCTGTATTTTTTTGTTATTTATTTATTTTATGACTTTTGACGAGGTTCAGGCCATGAGGGTAAGACGTTGGACTTGGAAAAGAGAGATGTGAGGTTGCCAGGGAACTTATGGTACCGAATCATTTGTCTGGAGTAAGTGAGGGAAACCTCAGCTGAAAACCTCACCAGGGTTTGATTCCACGCACTACCCCTCACACGTTACCACTAAGCCACCGCTGTCGGTATGAGTTGGGAAAAGTAAGAGTAAATATATTGTTTAAAAAACAGTTATAAGTGAGCATAACCAATCGGAAGGAATGACCAATAGACTAATTTACTGTCCGGAAGCAAGGGTCTATCCCATCAATTCCGATCAAGGACCCTAAGGCAGAGGCGAATTTAACATCACAAATAATATAAACCAGAAAACTTAATACATCATTTTGATTCTGAATGTAGAAAAAAGATTCATTAGTTAACCGATACAAACGGAAGAGAAGTCAATAAATCTAAATAATGACTAAGACTTCTACAAGTTCAAGTAAAATTATTTACTTTTCATGTTTATCATCATATGAATACAACGTCAAAACTATCGTATCAATACGCATCCTATATACATCCGTCCTTCGTGCCTAGTTCGCAAAACGAGTGTGAATAGGCGGATATCTCAATGTTAATAATGATATGTTATTATACCTATGTTAATTAGCGTAAGAGAGACGTGTCTTTGCAAAAGTGAACCAGACGAATTTTTAAAAGTGATATCAAGATACCTCGGGTGGTCATTTTATATACATTTTATATACGGTTTCTATTGCACCAAACTAACATTGGATTTTACAAATCGTTAATGAAGGGTACTACATCGTTACTTTGAGGCTGTAACTTCATACTGAGATATTCTGTGATCTCGTTCAAGAGTCAAATCCCTAGAAATGACATTTCAATACTTTCTACTCAGTGACGAATCGTCAAGAGACGTTGAGTAATAATTCGTTTCCAAGAAAAATTGTAGAGAAATTTAGGTCCGAAAAACATTAGGGCGCGAGTCCACATTGGGTGAATTGAGTACAGTGGCGAACAAAATAGGAAAAGGACAGAACTTATGCAGGACTATCGTTGTTGCAGATCGACAAATTGTGCAACTGTTGGACCAGGCGTCAAGTTCAATGGCACCGAGAACATAGATGACAAATTGTCGTACGACAGGCGTGTCGTTACAATAGATATAATATTTCGGAATATACGTACAAGCAGAAAACAATTTGAATCGAAAAAAACAACAATTTTTGTAACAATATTCTTCTTTCAACAGACTTCTTTTGTTCTGTTCACTCAAGAAAGATAGGATTTCCCATTTCAACACGAGAATCGTATTGCAACAAGAAAAGTTCACTTTATGATCTTGTTTGGCGCATTGCTAAACAGTCGCCAGTAATACTGTTCTCTATTATTTTGTAACTGTAACTTAGTTCAAACGAAATCCTGCCGACAAGTTCTTTTACGAAATAATCTTCCAATTTTAGATTCCAAAGTTACTCAGTACATTCCAAAGTGTGAACATACGATAACGTAACAGTTATGACTATCACTTCTCGTTTATCTTGTATTTTTGAAGGGAGGGCTGTCTTTTCACAAAATAAGACAACCGCAGTTTGCTTGCACAATGAGAGATACTGAAATAAGTAAAACTTCAGAAGAGTGAGGAAGAATGTATAATGATAAAGTATGAGGTGTACTCCATTTAATGATTTTTTATGAAAGGCTAAGCGATTCATTCTTGAAATTTCGTTTAGGCAAACCAGAAATTTGAATATAATCGTACATAAATATAAAAAACATCTTTTTTGTATGTTGTGTACATTTCTTTCAAAGCAATCGCAGGTAAAAGAAAGTCACGTCGTATCTGAGATGGTTCTTTAAAGGAAGTATCCGCGCCCGCCGAGGTCTGATCTCGTGTCCCCACGCTTCCCGTGGGCGCCGGAATCCCGATCTGCGCCACTCTTTGTTCGTTGACATACGGCACGAGATCATGGCAACTGATTGTATAGCGCATACCTCCACAGCAAATGGGCAGGATACTCGAGCTGTACGGGCAGATAAGCTCACAGTTCGCTAGCAAATAATTAATCTGGTCCGCGATATTCTACATAGAATCGTCTTTCTTCACTTCTGTTTGTTGAGACTGAAGGACATTCTCATTATTTTTCAACTTGCCAGACAAAATAATACAAATAGGAGTGGTCTGAATTGCATAAACGCATCTTCCTTTCATCGCCATGTATTGTTCTCGAACAGTTACTTTTATAAATATCCCTCTTTCTTCCGTCATACTAAACTAATTTAGGAATCATTACAAGTATTATGTTCTGGGGAATAGAAAGAATCGTTATTTTACGACTTAACGTTTTACTATTTGTTTCACAAATTGTTTAAAAACGGAGACTAGAATGAGGAGGCAGATTACGAACTCTCAGTGGATCTTCAGCGACTGCTTCTTTATGAACGTGATAACAAGGGATAACTGTCTGAATAAGTGAATTATCACGTCCAACATTACCATTATAAGAGGTATAGTAGAATATTTCCAGGATTCATATGTATAACGATATTTTGTAAATTAAATTTTCATCGATTATTATATTGTGTTCCAAGAGGTTTATCTTCCTATCTGTTTGTAACCAGTATGTGTAAGGACAACACGCAGTTCCTTCATTATACAGTCGTGACCACTCGTGTTCACCTTATTTCCGCTCCTTTTGGAATTGCATACAAAGGATAATGGGAAAACTAACTGTTAGTCCTATTTCATACCTGTAGTTTTTACTTTCTTATATGCACATGGTATTAAAACGTTTGAATAAATTTTATTTCTAATTTTGTAGCTATATTTTACAGGTTAAGAAACGTTTATAAAAGTGTGAGCAAAAGAAAGCCTAAGAAACGAATCAAAGTTTTGTACGTGCAGTATAGTTATCCACATATTGTTCTATTGTTGCAGTTTTTCTTCACCAAAAATAGAATAGTATTGAGCCATTTTAAATGTACGTAAATACAAAAATAGTTTTTTTTTCGTATAAAATAGTTTAATTATACTCTATAAAATTATGAATAAATTATTATTAAATTATACACTAATATTAAAAACCTTTATAACGGATACTTTTAGAGACAATAAATCAATTTTTACTTAAATAATATCAGAAGTAAGCAGAAAATTGTTGAGAATATATTGAAATTCATTATATAGAAAGAAAATTATAGATGAGAAAATAGATTAAAAAATTATTTTGATAGTAATTATTTCGCAGTCATGATAAAAACTCACAATATGAATATAACATGGTAGTTCAAATAATCACAAAAATATTACCAATGGTATTGTTAAAGAACAGAAAACACGACTAATACCCAATTGTGCCAGATCGGCACCAAGATCACTCTGCAGCACAAGGTCAATACAAATATTACTAGAGCACGACAAATATTGAGAAAAAACTAGTGGTGCAAAACCATTGCACATACTTTCTCAAATACGTTTCTCCATCTGCAGCATAGAGTGAGAAAAATATCGTAAAAGTGTTATGTAAAAGTAATTTCCTTGCAGACAGAAACTGATGTATTTTCGCATCTGCAGTGCGTTTGCTGTCCTCCTATGTATTTTATCATTATCTTATCTTTCATTTCAGTTTACGAAAAGTATACAACCACACAGGGCACAGAGCTAGTGACCCTGCGGTGCGGGCGTAACTCAGATAATGCGTTGGCACACGCTCCCTCGCCGCACCGCGCCGGTCAACTGCCCTGGTGCGCAACCGGGGATTAGACCTCTCCGTCATTTTTTTTTCCATTTACTTTATTTTACAGATTTTAATACATTTTACACAAATAATACACTTCATGTACATTCTCATTTAGCCTTATATATGCTAAATATTATTCGATCTTCTTGAAACCGTAAACTAATGTGTAAGAGCAGCAGACAAATTATTTTACTGCGTCTATACCAAACTTTCAAGCGAAATACCGCTAATGCAGATGTAATGCATACTAATTCTATTTTGCGTACAGAAAATTTAAGCAAAATCGTTGGACCAGTTTTTGAAGAAATTTAAAAATGTACTTTGACCTTTATGTGAAGTGCCCTTTGTGTTCAAGTAAAAAGAAAATTGAAAGCACGTGCATATGTCAGAAGTAAATTCTACCCTAAATACGAAAAATGAAAACAAAATATTTTTCTGTTCGGTCAGGAGTGCTGCGCACAGACGGACGGACGTCCAGCCAAAAACAACTTTTTCGGAATCAGGGGTCTCCAAAACGGATATTTCCGCAAAAATCTCGTTTTCGAATTATTTCACGATTACAATACCTTCTATATACTACTTATATGAGAAAGTAAGAAACAACAACAAGACCTATATGAATGTTACGGTCTTCGTCTAGATCCTGATACGCACATCAGTACTCTAGTTGCTAATGATTCCTGTATATTACTCATGACAGCGAATTGATAACACGAACTAGCTATTAAATACATTTTCAGCTTCATATTTTATGAAAAAGTTTACAAAATTTAGAAATATGACGATGACTCGTAACTACATCATCAACATTTCGGTTAAGTATTATTTTTTGTTTTGTTTCCAAAATTCGGGAGGAGGGGATGACGTTGTGGGCGCTGAACGACGTGTCTCCCAGCCCCGCCTCTCTCTCTACACATAATGCTATCCACACATCACCTTGCAGTACCAGTGCAGTGTCGCCTCCGCAAATCGAAAAGTTACGACGCAGTTCCACGAAGCAATGTTGAACTGAAGGTCTTTCACACAATTTCTAAGAAGACAGCATGGTTAATGCGTTTGTTCCCAACCCCGCCACAGGGTTACGCGATGAATCAGATTATGCGAATCGCGTCTTTCCATGTCTCGAAATAAAAAATTGGGAATAGAATCTTTTTGGTATACTTTTATTATTTAAATACTTTTTCGTTAACCACACGAAAAAACGACTTACAAAAAGAAACTGAATATACTACAACAACATTGCTCATTATACATCATTAATTTGATACTCGTATTAGATTTGAAAATATTAAAACATGTTATTTTCGGTATCTGCAGTATTCATAATTACAATTGGCAACCATTTAACTCAGAATTTTCCCCGCAGAATACGTTTTTACATTAAATTTAAAGTAACACTTTAAAACCAAAAAGAAATATCCTTTAAGGGGTATTTATATTTTCCTGGATTAGTGGAGGAAAGTTTTGGCAACATACAAGATCCGATTTAAAACACATCCTGCAATTTTAACTCTCCTCCGACCTGAATAATACCTTTACTGCCTTTAAAAATTTACTTCATGCCTCTTCTTTTTATTCACTAACATCTTTATTAAACATATTTTAAGTGACGAGTACTCTCTAAAATAAAATAAAAGTATATTAACTTTTTAACATCTCTGCATAAAACTTCTGTGTTTAAATGACTGTTTCCGAGCAGTAAATTTGACGAGCGTAAACAAGATTTCCACACCAATCCTTGGAAACTCCACACCTTGAGCTATATCAACTTTTATCTCTTCGAACAGAACATTTCTTACTCTTAGGAGATATCGCGACACTAAATCTCGTGATCTGCTACTGAAATTCCGATATCAAGGTGGAGGAGATCAATCTGAATGATAAGTAATGTTTCCAACAAGGACTTTTGAAATAACGTTGTAACGTCGAAAGTGCACTTCCGACATAAAGTCAAGTTATATTACCAGAAGCCAACGAGCTTCAAAGAGGAGATGAAATGTTTTATGGTTGTAACTTCATCTATAAACCAGTTTTAGGGTAAAAATTTGTAATTTTACGGAAGGAAAAAATAAAGTTTAAAAACTGTATGCATAAACCTGAAATTTCTTTGAGTTACTGTCTTGAGTAATACTACTGTCATGAATTAATTTTTGTTCGATGCAGCTACTTTGCTCCAAACAATTTTTCAGTCTTTTTTACCTGCTTTCATCAAATTATCACTAAAATGAAAAATAACGTAATTAGGTATAATAGGAAATGTATTTCGAACTTCATGGAAGATGCATTTCGAAGAACATAAATGCGTAACTTTGATATCAATCGTGTAGAAACTGCGGAACGGTATTGCGCCTCGATTTACCAGCAATAATTCCCATAATTTATCCAAGGACTGGAATACTTCACAGAAGATTTTACACGTACATAAAAGTAATATACTTGATGAGATGTATGATAATGAATTATCATGTTCTCAATGGGCATTGTGATACGAAACAATAGTCGACCTTGACGTTAACACTTGAACTGAAATGGTTTAGAAACAATTATACTATTTAAACACCCATTAACATATTTCTCACCAAAGCATATTTTTATCATAATTGAATATTTATTACCGTGACGTACATCCCAAATTGCACTACGCCAGTTACAGGAACGACTTTACAAGTTAAATCCGCTGTATTAATTCTTTCCTCGACCCATCTAAATTCACTGCATTTAAACACCACGCTGTGTTAATTCTCTTGGATTAAGTTAACTCCTTCTTTCTAAATCCAGCAATTCCAGAACAAACAAAGAAATGCTTTTCTCTTGTGACAAAGAAAATTACGGATATCCTTATTTGGAGAAAGCAGTCCCATACCGTACTCGCAGTTTTAAATGTATTGTCCTTAATTTATTGTCCTTACATGTTGGCGATTTCGCGGAAAACGTGCAGATTATGCAGGTGCCATTAAATAAGTAATGAAGATCTCATTCTATCGGAGAGACACTATCAACAGAAGCTGGTAGATATTATACTTACTAACTTTAAAAGCACTTTCATTTAATGACGTAGGTACAGATCAAAAATTTTATTCAGCAGGAGTTTTTAAAACGGATGTAACAAGAAATTCTGATTCGATTGCCTCTGACTTTTTATAGCATAGTCAATTAAAGATAAATTCAGTAATTGTGACTAATTTTATACGATTTTCCAGGGCACCAGTAGTGACAAAAAAGATCCTCTAGAAAATCAAATGAGAGAACGTGCAGGACATAACACACAATATTTTCTAAATTTTTTTTTCATCTAAAAATTCTCCAGCTTCTTATCACCTAATAATTTCGATGTCACGCAATTAAATCACCTCTTGTTAATAGGATTTCCTCAAACGTTGCCTCTCTATCTCAAGTAATTTACAATCGAACTCCATTAACTCAGTAGGTATCTATTGAGTACTTATTATCAATCATAAATATCCGTTCATTGTTTACAACATATTAAGGTAATGATGGAGTATGATTAGCTAATTCATATAATATTTAACCAACGAAAACCAAAATAAAGGCTAGAGAGGCATTCGGTTGCTTGATTAATTTTTGGTTTTAAGCATCTTCAAAAATCTAGAAGAGCAAAAAGATGATCTGTGATTCACAGAAATAAACTTTCTCCATAATCAAATTCAAATGAAATTAATTTATTCGCAGTTTCTTCGTGATTTGATTTTTTCGCCCCTTATTTGACAAAGAATTTTGTATTAGGACAGACGCGTAGTCAAGGGTAACGGAGGTCAAGGTGTCCTGACCCCCCCCCCGATTTATTATTATGAATTCTAATGAAAAATCTGCAAACTATAAATAAAATATTGCTAATTTACAGATAGCCATTAATAAATAAGTGAAATATAAAATTGACCCACTGGACCAATTTAATATACTTCAAGAATACACCCTCCCCCTAGAAAAAGTATTAAAAATGTGTCTACAGGTCTGTGCAAATGAGTTCGTCACGTAGCCAAGGAGCACCGTAGCGCAGCGGTGGGAAGGAGAGAAATTGGGACACAGTTCTACGACGTAAGCGCGACGCTCGCGTCTCGTGTCCGAAATGGGAAGAGACGGTCAGGTCGAACAACTCACGCTTCGGAGCTCGTGCTCCACGCGACCTCCTTCCCGCGCTTCTTCCTTTGCAACACATATGCACCATATAACCAATGCTAATGCATGTGAACCCTGAAGAAATAAAGTGGGAATTCTAGCCAAAACGTTTGGGCTATACTGTGACAGTTTGCATTCGCGGAGCGAAAGGTTTGTTGGTTTGAGCCCCTCCCATCTAAGCCAAAATTTCATAAACAATTTCTTACTTCACTCCCTGTCTTAAGACTACCAAAATAGCATTTTCCTGCTGAATTTTACACGGTCATAAAATAAAATAATTATTCCCGTTTTAATCTCTAGCAATAAACAATGAACTCTTGCGCTGTATCTACTTTCGTTATAATCTCGTAATTTGATCCGTACATTACGCCGATTGCACGCAGTATACCTTCTGTCTCTGGTAACACACGCGTTGGACGACGCGGCTACAAACACAGCACTCTGATGTTGCTAGAAATAGGCAATTGACAAATTGAGAGGTCGTGAAATAAATATCGAAGATATGTGATTTGGCGATCTCCCTCACCCACCATTTGAAAGTTTATAAGCACTCGAACCATGAAACTCGTATTCATTACATCAGCGCATTATCTTGCTTGATTAATTTAGAGCAAAAGAAGATAACATATATTAGAGTCTACATGTGTTTTATATCATTCAGCCAAAATTTTAAACTGAATTTAACTTTTGTGTGTGATTGAAAGCTTTAACGAATATCATGATGATTGAAAGGAATTTAAGCTACCGAACTTGAGATATACGTATGGATTAATATAAAATCCACAGAAATTATTTCCGAGCAATTTGCATGTATTAAGCACCTGGTGTCTGATAAAACTTTTTCGATACATGCTCGATTACCAGTTTTCCTCCAACGAATATAAAACTATGAATTATGAGGAATTTTCCCATAATATTGGACTAAAATAAACGTAGAAGCATCAGTAAATATGAATCCGATAGAAGAAAAGTATGCCGTCACAAATTAAAAAGATTAAGCTCTTAATAAGATCGCGCTCTTTCAGAATTAGTAGAGAAAGATAATTTTAGACGTTCATTAAGAGAACATTGACGTAGGCACTCGAGATACTCGATGGAATATGTATGAATGTATTTAATGAGAAACGTGTCCTTAAAATAGGGAGAGAAATTCTTCGGACTGTGTACCGACTAGGACTGCAGAATCCCCGCCGGTGCGTGGGACCGGAGGTTGAGCGATGGGAAGAGCAGCGCGTGGCATCGATGTTTTGTTTATGGGTGAGGGTGGAAGCAACACCTGCGTCTGTGGCGTGTCAGCTGTTCTTCGTATGGCTACACATCACGGGTAGCAGTGCGCGATGGCTGCGGAATATTTCATCTCAGGACGCAGCGACGGCGGGTTCGCGTTTAGGAAATGGGGAATGTGGAGTCACATCAGAGAAACAGAGGGTGCTCCAGGGTGTCACTGATCACTTTCGGTCTACTCCGGATGAATTTATTTATTTATATATTTTATTATGAAACCGACATGCAGATATTAGTCAAGCACGTTAAACTCGCGGCGTTCTCAACGAATATTTTTGATGTTCAACAATTAGAAAATTATCTAAAGCTTTTTTTGTAAACATTCGAACTTAAATTTTTAAAACACATTGTTGCAGGTTACATCATCATTAATGACGACCATTTTCTAAAAAAATCGTTTTTTTGCAACCGTTTGAAACTTTAACATAGTTTCCTCATGCTGTTGTCTGCATTAGACAAAGTAAACGACCCGCATATTTAATAGAGCTCAATGTTGACATGAGTCAACATATTTAGTAGTGAGCTCAATGTTGAATAATACCAGATCAATAACCACGCACAACAAACGTGGGTCATTTTTCTCTCATACAAGACGCTCTTGGGGTATTAGAGACTCCTGAGCAGTCTCAAGCACGTCGGACTAAGATGCTGGAAGACATCTATTTGTTAAACCATTTCGGATAATTTAGGTTAATCTTTTAAGGTAGGCACATGTTGTCGCGAACTTTTCTGTAGAACTTGTTGAGGTGATAAACACTGCCACACATCTCTTCCACCTATCTCTAATCGTTTAGGCAGCGCATGCGAGTATACCTTTCCGAAGATGGATTTTTCTCGACTTCATCGCCAAAATCGATTTTTAGTGTATCCTTCTTTTCACACATTAAAAAAAATAGTTAGCCTTAGTCCTTCCTGAATATGTAAACTATCTCATCGCCAAATTTCATAACGATTACTTTAGTCGTGAAAAGATAGGAAAAGACAGACACTTTCGCATTTATATATTAGTAAGTTGACTGGATCACATAAGTCTTTGAGTTAAATATACTTGACGAAACTTTCCAAGGCACGAGCCTCTGCGTTAAAGGTTACGAGTTGGCATCACGTGTCTCTTCTATACGTGATTGCATCGTCCATTAAAATGGTTCAATTATCATTCTGCTACTATTAAAACGTTACCAAATATCATTTTCAAAATGAAGTTTTGGTGCGTGGTTGGATATCATATAGTAATACTTTCATTCGGGGAAAATAATTTAATAGCTTTCAATACTACACTAATATAGTGGGTCTCATTACACTATATATGTACACTAGTATACGTATGCACAATTTTTTAATTATATATAAAATTAAAAAATGGTGCATGTGTGTA
>NNCF01127806.1:2031034-2055884 GCA_002313205.1 Laupala kohalensis
ATATATATAATACACACACATTCTTCTGGCGTAGGTGGGTACACAAAATGTCGAAAGAGACTCACCACGATATCGTAACGACAATGAAACTCAGACAAACTCACCTGTAACAGAAGAGAAGAAAATAAATTATGATGTTCAAATTAAGATACTATTGGGTATAAAAATAAATAATACATAACACGAGAATAAAGAAAAGAAAAGTTTTGTAAAGAAACAGTAAATCAGACCTGCACTAGAACTTTTTGAAAAGTTGTTCATAGCAACACAACTATACAAGAAAGAGTGAGGGAAGTACTATTATTTTAGTTTTAAAGAAAGTAATCACTTCGGAGCGGTAGAATTTTGCCCGAGTTCGTTCCAACGCCGAGAGGATATTGGCGAAGGAACGGAAGGGGAAAATTGGAGATTCGCTATGGGGTGGGGAAGTGGCGAGAAATTGGCGACGAAGTGTCGCAGTGAAAGCAACCAACGAGATGGCTGCGGTGGTAATTGGGTTGAACTTCGAGGGCAAAGTATGCAGGAGCAGGGAAATGACCGACGATGCTGGGTTTCCGAGCGCACGAGTATTAAATGGAACAGAATAGAAAGAATTGATAAACAACAGGGGAATGTTTGAGAAATATAAAGAATATGTGACACAAATAGGGTTGATAAAGGATTTGATAAATAAGGAAGATTGAAGACTGAGCCAACAAAACGTGAGAGAATCAAAGATGAGACATACAAACAAGACTTGACTTCTTCTTCTTTTCTTTTCTTTTTTTTTGAGTGATGACAATTGACGTGAAAAGAGGAATTTAAGAAACCTCGCAATGACTGTTGAAGGTAAGATGGCCAAAGGTCAAAGGTCAACAAAAATTTAAAAAATAAATAATACGAGTATTAAAGAGGAAGAAGTATACGGAAAAATAGATAAAGAGCGCCAATATGAGAACAAGGTAGGGTGCCAAGGTGTAAAAGTATTTTTAAAGCAAAAAATAAATAAAATTATCAGTTGTCTCATTACCAAATATGTCTCTCATTCGTCAGAGATGTGTATCTCATGATAATACCTCGTTTCAATATGACGTTAAATTTAACAATTTGTAAAAAATTCAACCCGTAGGAAGAATTGAACTACAGGAACAATTTCCCTCATTTCACTAATCACTATGGAATATTATGTGATATTTATACTTCAAACAAGGGAAATATTTTTCCATCTCAAAATATTCATTAAGGCTAATCGAACACATTCACTTTTCAAGACATAAAAACGAACGTAATCCATTCAGAAGCAACACAAAAGGATTCTAGGAGAATTTTTTTCCTAGCTAATGAAATCATAGAATGAAAAAGAAATTAATGTGAAGAAATATAAGTTAAGATCGTGACAGGAGTACTTGAAAGCATTGAAATAACTGATATCGCAATCAATAGGGAAAAATCCCAAATATCCCTAAATCCATCCATTATTTCCGTTTGAAGTTTTTACTTGGTATCTTGTTGTGTAATCAAAAGACTTCGGTATTTATAAGACTGCCGGCAACAAAGGACTTTGTACTTTGTTACAAAAAATTATTTAGTATAAAAATATTGTAGTATAATATTAGTATTTGTAGTTTAAAGTAGGTCTTAATCAGAAATCACGATATCATTTTTGAGAGGGAAAAACTAGATCATTTATATATTTATTTTATTTTCCTTTTTACACCCTTCTTCAGACAGAGTCAATACAGAGTATTTCAACATTTTATTTCTTCTGCGCTGTTTACATCTTACATATATTTAGATAACAAACAAGAAATGAAGGGGAGGAATAATTGAAAGGAAGTAAATTACAAGGGTGTAAGAACATGAGTTTAAGAAGTAAACACTCAACTCTCAATAATGTCACATATTTTGTTGCTGTTATCTTAATGTATTGTATTTCCTGTGTTTCAATTAAGGAGACACATAAACGAGTCTTCAATATTATTTTATTGTTGTTTTTAAAAAAATGGGAATATTAAAGTCATTCATAGCTTGGTTTCAAGAACTCTCACAATCTTCTTCAAGAGGCGGCCGAAACGAAAAGACAACAATAAATAAATCTCGCAACTAGTATTACTCGCAATACCCGGATATACCGGAATGTTCAGGATTTGAAACGTACGTCAGTGGACCAGAGCAGTATTTTCGTTGATATTTTTTAGAAATGTTTTTGAAGAAATAACAGTGAGGGATTACATGAATGATTCAAAATAATATGAACTCGTAATTCACCAGTTACAGCAATTAACTGTCACAAAGGGAATCATTACCATGGCAGTAGACATTCTAGCGTATTCCCATTTCCACCCCTGAAGTCAATACATACCTCTTTCTTTTGCCTTCGCTGAAGTCAGGTAAATCATGCATGAAGATTCAACCAATCCATACGAAACCACCCCTGTCGGGTACACGTCACTACATAAACACGACCTTTGGCCGGGCGAGGGTATAGCATCATCATGAACCGAGACAGGAGATGAGTGCTAGCCAGCAGGTGCGGAACGGTTGAAAAGGGTAGATGGCGAAGCACAGTTACACAGAATAGGCCAAAAAATGGCCAATGATGAAAAAACGTCAAAGAAGATAAATTTATTTGTGGATCATACAATCGTTCACAGTGAAAATGTAGGGAATTATTTATAATTTATTTTTATAACACATTTTCTTCGAAAATTACATGGTCATCATGGTATAAGCGAAAAAAAAAAGTTTTCGTTTTGCATTGGTTTTGTTTATTTTAACTATGTTGCGAACTTTCTCACATAGAGCAGTGTTGAAATTCATAATTAGCACCAAGAACCTAAAAAGTTAAAATTTTAATTTCTCTATGTCTTATATGTGTTTCATCCGAACGATAAAGAGTATTATACAAGTCTTCGCAGATGTCTCCCCTCTGAAAATTATTGTGCAATTTAAACGAAAAAGATTACACAATTATATGTAATTCTGATAATTCTTTCCAATCATCGAATAAGTTTTAATACTTTATTCCTTCTAGTTTCACATGTTTAGAAGTAAAGAGGCGTATTCAAACTAAAATTTTGAAGACTTTGAGCAATGCAGAAACTTTTCGGCCCATTGTGGACCAGTGAGCGGATTGGAGTGGAGAGGCACATCGAGGAACACATACGTGATGCAATGCAGAACGGTCTCGTGTTTGCCTGGCGGTGCGTGTGGCATGCGCCGAGCGGAAAGCGGCGCGGCGGCGGCCGCGGTGGCAGACAGACAAGGTGCGGGTGGAGAGAAAGAGCTTATAAGTGATGAGAAGCAAAGAGCAAACACGCGCTGAATGCGGGATCTGTTCTCGAGCGCAACCTGTCAGGTGGGAGAGGTAGGTGTTCGCAAACACGACGGAATGGAATTGCCGGTTAGCATCTGGATGGGTTCATACATGAAAATGAAGTCATTTAACCTCCGATCCCACGGGTTTGACACTTTTCAGATGCCACGTGCACACGGAACCTTTCAGATGTGCAATTATTCATTCACTAGGTGATATCACTGGAGACTCGACCTTTTCACGGTGACCTGAATGAACTTGAGGCTATTAACATGGAAACACTTCATCTACGATCTAAAAATCCAACACCCGTGTTAATTTCATACGTTACATTTTATCCTCACCTTCAACAACAAAAAATGTTGCCATGTGACGAATTGAGCTATTTTTGTTTACCAGCGCAACTGTGAATGTGTGAAAGCACAGTGGATGGGACCAGAGATGTACCTATTAATTGAATAAGGAAATAAAAAACAAATTAGGAATCAAATTGAGTTTCGATTAACGTAAAACGTAAAAAATAATTTACTGTAACTAACTTCTTGAAACATTATAGCTATTAATTTTATCATTAATTTTTCATACAATCAATGGAAATATATATTTGTACTTTTCTTGAAATATTTAGGGTCCGATTAGCCAATGAATAATATATTTCCCATAAGTGATGTTTCCACAAGTCTTTGATTCAATTCACCACCGTTTATTTAGTAATATTTGTATTATATTTTTCGATAATATAGAGCTGCAAAGGTCAAGTTATTCCCTTCATACTTGGAACACTTAGGTGTTAATAAGATTTTAGCTTGTTTTGCATCCCATACATGTAATGTGTTTAATCATTACAGTTCAATGGTCTATTTTAATATTACTAATGAATATTTCAATGGTCTATTTTAATATTACTAATGAATATTTCAATGGTCTATTTTAATATTACTAATTCCTTTATTCAAGGAATTAAATATCTTAACACTTCCCTGCATTTATATTTATGAAACGGTCATGTTTGTTAAGACCGAATTACTGAAGCACCACCCTTGCTTTATACGAAACAATCTCGTTCACGAACACTATACACGCAATAGTAGTAATATTCATCGCCCTAGAGTGTCAACCACTCTTTGCCAAAAGGGACCATACCATTCGGGAATCGTTCTATATAATTCCCTGCCCAAGAATATAAAAGATATTATGAAATTGAATATCTTCAAATCCGCGGTTAAAAACTACCTCCTGCACCAGTGCTTCTACACTGTAAAAGAATTTATTGATTTTAACAAAAGTTAAATTCGTCTTGTGCTTTATCACGCCATTGCTGTAGTACTTTTTAAACAACTTATAACAATTTCAAAAACTATTTTCTTGCATGATTGTGTTGTCTTATGGCTCATATTAATTTAGTTTTATGTGTACTCAACATTGGCACGTTTGTGTACATAAATTCTGTAGCCCCATCCTGGCCCGGGTTTTTCTCCGGTTTTCCTTCGGGTAGAGGCGGATTTATCATACAGGTTCTCTAGGCTTTGTCTAGGGGCGGGTCTATTGTAACAATAAATCGTGAATTTAGTGTTATTTCAATTTTTAAGCACTATACTCAGAATAATCTATAGTTCGATAATAACTTACATGTAATTTTTTGCTTAAAATTACAAACATATTGACATTCTATTAGTATTATAACTCGCAGCTAACTTTTTATCTTATCTAGGAATTTTTGCTGAATTTTTTGAATCCGCCTCTGCCTTAGGGCCCTTGATCGGAATTGATGGGATGGTCCCTTGCTTGCTTCCGGAGAGTAAATTAGTTTTTTTCCCTCCACGTGGTCATACGCAGTTTGTACTGTTTTTTGACAATAAATTTATTTATTTATATTTTAATATAATATCGTGAGGAGACAATATATTTGAACTGAATCAACCATAATAAGTCAATACGTTCTATGATAATCAACTCGGTAATATGATGCTACGTAAGGACTCTTAATACAACAGTAAAAGTTTTATGAGATCGAAATTGATTTCGGAAAGTAGATAGTCAACTAAATTATGTAGTTCCACACGCGAGTCCAAGACACTTAAAAACCAATTTCTGTTTCATTGACAAACATTAAATACATATAGGCAAAGGAAAGTACAAGAGATAATTTTGCAGGTACTACTACATTGTCTGTTTTGCCGTTGCTTGCCAAGAGACTTATTATACATTGGACTCGAATCCAGTCAGAATCAACCTGGTTTCCCTGGTGACAGCATACGAGTTGCGCACATTTCATCTCACGCAAGATTCAATTGTTCTACCTGCGTGGCAGAGGGTCAAGCTGTGGTGATGCAGGTGGTAGTATGCAGAGTTGGACAAGGAAAACACTACCGTCGTCGTCAACGTGTGACCCTCCTAAATTTAATGTTAAGAAATATACCAGTTATTTCACTGCAATATGACGTGCACCACTATATTTATATTTCGTTCACCGTAGTAACATTTAATCTACGAAAATAAATATAATTACAAATATACACGGTATATTGCTAATTATACAATAAAAATATATTTTAAAATATTTTTATTTTTCTTTAGTAAGAAATGTAACATTAGAACCAAGACAGTCCAAAGGTTTGTGAATTGTTATTTTTACGCCTTTCACTGAGCCATAGAGGTGCTTAGCTGGATGCTGCCAATGAGGAAAAGTGGCGTGTGACAACCCTAAGCCTCTTCATTCATTGTATTATTGTGAACCGTTCCCCTTTAACTTCTGGGAAGGGTAGGATTGCCCTTGAAGAATGTTGACAAGCGTGTGCCTCTCCCTTTGTCTTATACTAATTCTTTGAAAGTGCATTTGTCGCCATATGAACCAGGGCGAGGTCCGTTGAGGAATGCTGGTATAATCCCGAAAGAAAGGATGTTAATATGTTGTGAATGGAGTACTTTCGCCGGATGCAGAAACAATGACATACTCAGGGAAGGGCGCGTTCGGGCGCCTGGCTGGGGTCGCCGGCGGTTCGTCCTCGCGGTCAGGTCACTACGTTCTCAGGACGGCCGAGGGATGAACGAGAGGGTGGAGAACTCGTTTTGGCAGCGACAAGGCGTGGTTGCCTGCTGGTCACGGAACCTCCTCTTCAGTATACACTGGAAAGATTGAGGATCCTCGGGGTCTTTTATGTGTGGGTTGAGTCCGCAGGGTGCTTGAGATGTAACCTGGCTAGTATTGGTCGTCAGACCACTGTAAGAGATTGTTGCGATAATCTAGTTACATTTGCTACTAGTTGCGAGTGTCGTAACTTGTAACAGTTCGTTATTTGAGAAAGCAACTTGTAATTTTAGAAGTTCGGATAACCTAGGTGGGTTATTCCGAAATAATTGTCAATAACTGAATTTATCTGTGTGTAATTAATGCTTTTTGATAGCATTAACTGTGTAATGACAAATTTCTACTTGTATTTATGATTTTGAGAGTTTGTCCAAGTTTGTAAATACTCAGATTTCAATTTTATTTGTATTAAATCATTAATCATTGTTATTACACGTGTGTTTAATTTTCCGGGAAACTGGACTGGTGGCAGCGGTAAAACTATCATAGGAATTGTGGTGTTTATGTGGAGAGCGGCAGTTGCCTCATCTCTACTGCTCCTCTCCACTGTGAATCCCGCTTCTACCAAAAACCAACACCGCATCTGGGCTTGTGGTGTGTGGTTACAGAAACCCTCATCATTCCTTGATTCCAAAAAAATTGTAAACCTGACAATAATTGTTCTACCTACTGACTTATAGTTTTGGATATTCCAAATACCAAACCAGAAGACATTCGTCCACCATCAGTTGAAAATATAAATTCCATAACAATCCCCGCCTTTTGGAAATTTCAAAAAATTTGTTGTTTTTTACCTATACTTTGCTATACAAGAGCTACAACCCGTCAAGACGTTCATGGCTCTATTACTTATTCTCTGTGTTGATGAATGAGCAGTCAAACGATCAGACGCAACGGCGTAGTATGTATGGAGTAGCAATTTTTTTTGACTTCAAGTCACAAAATATTCGTCCGCACTAAGGTCGTTAGTCTTTAATTATTTATTTATTCTGATTGTGTAATGGACGTTAATTGTAGTAAAATACCTTCAAAATTAACATCAATACATTTTTGGCGACCAGTCTGGGTTCACTCCACAGTAAATTTCTGGTCACGTGCCTGCATTTTATGCATTTCCATGAAACATTGTTTCCACAAAATGGCGGACATTGCGAACGCGAGATTGACACAAGACAAGTGATGGGTTGGAAAGGGCAAAGATTTAAGTGCACAGGGACGGGGAGAGCAGAGACGGAAATTAGCAGAGGCGAATCGATGGCTGGGGCAGAAGGATCGTCGCCCTCCAAGGGTAAGGGAGGAATGTGATTGAAAAGAGCGCGCGTGAAAAATGAACGTCGACCCCTCCATCCGCGCGGGCGATGATGACGATTTGTCGGTCGTCGCTTGGAGGACGATCCACAAGAGGGATTGGGAAAGCCATTCCCCCATCATCAACGCTTTTCACGACTTTTTTTACCTTCTTTTTCGCGTTTATCCGAATCATTGCAATTCTCAGATTAACGATTTAAACCCCAATACTTCAGCAAGTATAATCAATGTTACTTTTATTAATCTTAATATTATTGTAATCATACTGTGTTTTATTGGAGAATATTCGTAAGGAATACATGTAAAACCATAGCATCCAGAAACAAAGGAAAAATACTATGATTGGGAGAAAAGCTGTAAATGAATTAGAACTTACTTTGATACCGAAATTTTTGCTAGATTATACTTGATTGCAGTAGGGTGTTGGCAACATAATCAAAGAATGAAAAATTCATTCATTATTCCTTGATTTCTTTATTTTATTTCATTTCAATACTTTTTACGCTTCATTCAATACTTTTCATTTCAATTATTGTCGTACTTTTGTGTCACTGTCGTACTATTTTTCATGCATATGCTACTGATGATGGCTGTTATGCAGCAGGAAAGCATTATAGTGAAATAAAACCATGACCAACATAAAAAACGCCTTACAATTTATCATTCTAGCTATAGATTTAAAAAAGGTCGTGAAAATAGATCTGTGACAAAAACCGAAAGCGACATAACCCCAAACGACAAAGTGTGCGACAAAACCCCAAATCTCTTTACCAGCGTCCGAAGGGGCACTAACAGGTAGTTCCACTTTTCCTTATCTGTTGTGGTCATTTTTTACTTTATTCCCAAGTTCTAAGTCCCAGTATATATAGACGAATAAAACATAATTAGAATCACACTTTTACGACGTTCCGTTCCCCAGATTGCATTGTCATTTTTTTAAGGTTAGGCTACCATTCAAAACACAGACAAACACAGCAAAGAAATTAATTACACTGGAATTGATACTCAGGTAGTCCCGCCTTTCCTTACCTGTTGTGGTCAATTTTTCTTTACTCCAAAGTTCCAAGTTCATATTGCTATTAAATTAACTAATAATCTTATATTATTAAGTGACCGCTCATTATACTTCTGTGAGATAGACGAACAACTCAAAATTTGAATCACAGTCCTAAGACGTCCCGTTCCCGAAATATTAAACCTCCTTGTTTAACGAAATGTAGAGTTACCTTTCTTAAATAGACGAATGCTGGGAAGAAATTTATAAAAACGCTGTTCTATTCTGGAGCAAAACATCAGTCCTCTAAGTGGTACAGCGTTCGACGCCTACTTACAGTACCTCATAGAGTTTATTTCAACTTAAGCCCTTAATTGACATGAAACTAATGATTGTAGGAGGATTTAAATGGTTATACGAGAAATAAAACTAATAATTATTTTAAATCTTCAAACAAAGGATGATGTCATTATGTTATGCTCGCAATGAAATCTCTTAGCAGGGATAATGTATTTTATTTTTGTATCAAGAGAAAATATCTCGGAAATTTATGAGAGTATTCTGAATTTTGAAGTAGTTAATGAATTACACTTATACTGCCGACTACGCAGTGGAGTTATATTACTTCCCGTTATAATTAAAAGTGGACATAAATTAGAGTTCACTATATTAAATTGTTGTGCTAAAATACTGTCGGAAAACCCTTCAGTATTGAGGTTTTCGGCGGCAAATTTTCTTGGAAAGTAATTTAACTTTTTTTTTTTGCACCACTGCTTGACGCCGTTGGGTCGCAACTCAAGATGACGCGAATGAAGTTGCGAGATATCAACTAGAATATCATACAATCCAAAATTGTTTAAAGAATCTATTCATATTCAACAAAGTAAATTTTTAAACGAACAAGAAAGAACAAAGCCGTGTCTGACGAATGAATTCGACCACGAAAATATTATTAAAGCGTATTTGTTACACGAACACAATTATTCCTCTAAATTAAATCTGCATACGAACACAAAATATACATCGCAGAACTGGAATAGCAAAGAAACCGAAATGGAAACGCGACCGATATTTTTTCATCAAGAACAGTTACGAGTACTGTACCCACATTTTGCTCTGCGTAGGATCCTCAGTTAAAAACTGTAACACCACAACGTTAGACAAGCTCTTTAATATACCCCACACGCGTTAGCGCAAATGAGACGTAATCACAGAATCTAAACGATTTCTTAACTCAGTTTCATCGCCCACCTTTCGTTCGATAAGCAACTCGTAATATTAAATCATTCTTGGCAACGAACACGCAACGTCTGCAAGGTCAAGGTTGCATCGAATACCGAAAGGCGAGTGTAGAAGGATCTCTTCTCTTTGCATCAGCTTGCCTATTACTTTTTATTCACAGCTTCGCTCGCCCGAGTTTTCATTTTTCTTCAACGATTTTTTTAAACAATTTTTGATGGGTCTAATCGGTTTGGTGCTCTAATTTCCCAATTCCAGTTTTAGTGATTTGTGATGTGCACACGGTTGTAGACTTCAATAATACTTTTTTTAAATTTAGAACCTGTATAAGTTAATTCCTTAGTTTCATTCTTTTTCCAAAAATAGTTCTCTATGCTATTGAATTATGACCCATCTACTTAATGTTGATGAGTAAACGTGTCAGGTAGGGCGAAGAATTCTTTTTGTAACATGTAATTGATCATTCTGTACCTACATGGTTATAACGGAATAGCATTTTTAGTGTTGACTTCACTTCGGAATTCTTCCTCAACATGGAGAAACTTAACAGTGCGTAATTTACAGTGTCTCGAATTCTACATGTAAAAAAAAAACAATACGAAAAGATCTGTGGGCGTTTTAATAGTAGTTAAGATGATGTATATTGAGTAACAGAGACGTTCTCTTGCATAAAAAGCAAACAAAAAACAAATGCAAGCAGCCTAGTAAGAAAACGGAGAGTCCAATTCAGTTTAGAAAAGGAGTTTCCACAAAAAATGTTCAATTCAAACAAAATCATAACGACAGCATAGTTTACGAATATTTAAAGTTAAGATGTAAGACTTCTTGACCGTGAATTCTGTACTATCAAAACACGTGTGATGAATCGAAACATACTAAAACATACTCAGTTCTCATCATGATTATAATCTTATTCCATAAAGTTCATATACAATGACGATTCAAGAAGTACTGAATAAATAATAAATAAATAATTTTTACTGCCAAAACAGTAGTGAACTACATATGACCACGTTGGGGATAATAAACAAAGTTACTCTCCGGAAACAAGCCATGAAGGGTCCTTAGGCAGTGTTGGATTTAACATTTAAAAAGAAATTATTTAATAAATACATAGTTATCCATTTATTATTCCAAAATAAATACATTTATGATCGAAAACAAAATTACGACACATTATCACGGGGGGGGGGGGTTAGTATAAAAGAGAAGGGTATGATATAACTGTAAAAAATTAATAGATTAAATTGTTAAATTAAAATAGCGAAGCTAAAACAAAATAATGCATTTCGTAAAAATATAGGGAGATGTTTTAACCTGTACACACCATGTGCTCGCTTTTGCCCGATCCCCCAATACAATACAATGACCGTCACCCTCTCTTGTCTCCATGGACAAAAGTCTCGGAGGGTGACCGTGATGGAGTGTGTGCTCTTATCAGCTGCAAACGGTCCATCGCACATGAAACATTCATTCAGGAAGAGAAATATCACACGTCACGCACCATGCAAATTTATATGTCCTCTCCTTTTGAATATAGTACATACGTGGTAGTACAATCCTGGGATAACTTAAGTACGGTATACACGTGTCCACCATATGGGCCATATTCGTTAAAGTAAGATTTTTTTTGTCAATATTCAGTATGTATTGGAAGAGAGAAATACTCAATGGTACTTCATCAAAATGAAATAAGATAATTGTAGTTTTTCTGTTCTTATCATACTCATAATTTTTAAATCATATGATTTCTAATATACCATGTCTAGCACATGAATTAGTTCAACACGTAAGGTAACTAGCTTTATTAGTTTTAATTTTATTGTATACTATCATAACTACCGGTATTGCTCGGGATTTGATTATAAACTTAAATAAAACATTATCGGAATTTAACAATTTCAAAACAATTCACTTATAAATTTAAAAATATTTATTTCCATTCGTAAAAAAATCATACAAGAGAATTACATCAACATTCTAAGAAAAATCGGTACTGTGAATTCATATATCTCACCCCACAGAGGTTATTACGGAGAGGAACACAGGTCTGGATTCCTTTTTTAGCTCATTTTACCCGGGGTTCTTATATTGTACATTCAAACGTCAGTTTCCATATTTCTCTACTTCGTAGTATTAAATTTTAATTTTTGTTAATTACAAAAATTAAATATCTAAGAAATCAGACAAAAATACACAGTCTTCAGTATTGCACGCTAATCTTTACGTAATAACGAATTATTTTAAAATCCACGCAGAAGGAAAGTACACTTTACACAGTGCTTAATAAATGAAGCGCATAGTTAGGTTATGTACTTGAAAACGATGTTCTTCACAGCCTTTCCATAATTTTCCTTCTACGATTCTATCACGTAGACTGTCAATCTCACGTATCGCCATTGCACTCTGGTGGACACATTAGTAAGCTCCACAGTCTGGGCAAGCCCCGCAGCCTAGTCATGCGAGTATAAGAAAAGAGTCCTTTAAAATTTCAAATAAATTCCTCGAATACCTTTTCCGATTTCCATAAAACAGATATTCCAAATAATTTTTCTCCTTTCATTGCTGATTCAAATAAATGTTATCTCACATAATATCACGTCAGATTTGTAGATGCCTCTGTCAATGTGTACGTCACGTAATTTTTATTACGCTTTAATTAACAGAACTGTATCAATAATATTTTGTGGATTAATCACTCTATCCAACTCTTAAACTAAAATGTATATGTCACATTTATAATTAATAATATAATTTTTACTGAAAAGATGTGATTATTAATAAGCTTACTGACTCAAAATTCAACAAATTTACGCTACGAATAAAATTGTTTTTCACTATGTTACACCCAAAATATATTTCTCTCTGGTCAGCCTTGGTGAATGACCGAGCAATATCCTTGGACGATCCTACCCTCAGCGTAATGGCACAGACAGGTGCAGATAATTTTCAACCTTGATTGAAGTCCACGTCATTGTTTTTTCACTCAGCTAAATAAGCGGGTCTTACATTTCCATTAGAGGCCGGTACAATGAAGATAACTCTTAGATACGTCCACCGCATCATTATCAACGTTCTCTCACTGAAGATATATTATTGTTCAATGAATAAACATATTGATGTGAAATGTTTTAAGGGTGCTGGAAATGAAACTTCTTTGGTGTTGCTTAAGAGTAAAATTTGTACAAATACATTTGAAAACTATGCCCAATCTTATAATTTCTACAGTTTTTTAAATTATTCTTTCTTATTTAACCAATGCAATAGAACTTGATAGTCGACCATTTCAGTAGCGTATTATTAAAGTTTTACATTTAACTCCTCAGTTTCCGTTAGGAGGGTGAAAACAAATACTAACATACCTAAGAAATTTTAACTTCAATAAGCAAGTTGTCAAAATAATGTCATTTGGTTAAAAACGTTATTTCTCTTTTCTCTCGTTTTAACGTTCTTATGCTTGGGATACAATACAAAGATAAACATACGATTTTTAGTTTGTCTACCATGTGATTTGTTCCTTGGAAATATAAAAAACGAGTAGCTCTTTTACCGAGATATAGCTGCATCACCTTTTTTCCTTTTCGTTTTTTACAAAAGACGCCGGCACCAGATGAGATGTAACAAAATATTTCACAAGAAGCGAACATCAAAGAATCGAGTAAAACAATTTGAAAGACAAATTGGCTTCCTACGTTGGAGAAAGCGCTATGGAAAAAGATGTGGTATGAAAAAATATGAGCCTAGAAAATGTAGAAAGGAAAAACGGCTTCTTCTAAGGAAGTCAACTTAAAATGCACACCAAAAAAAAATCGTAAAGTAAATGTGAAGGAACTTTTCCTTTGAGTCAGAGGTAAAAAAATAACGGATATAAAGAATCTGACGAGTACATGCACTAGAATGTTTTAGAAGAATATTTTCAATTACAAATTTTTCCACATACAATTTGTTCTAAGACAATTTATTTTTATGTTACGATATAATGTACGGTAAAGAATCTTGCTCCAGTACAATCGACAATCTACTCCGGGAATATGGTAACTGAATAGACATCGCCTGTTCGAAGCCACGGATGCAACCAACCAAGCACGCCCGTTCTACGGAACATACCACAATACAGGCGTTCAATTCTTAACGATATACGTCATGTTAAAATCTAAGCAAAAATACAAGGAACATCGCATTTCATCGAGATAAAGCGAATTCCTACGTATCAGATAATTTTGTAAGAAAAGAAAAAGCCAGAACATGTCAAGATTCCTAGTATTCACTTTGTTTCCCCCACATTCTTCCTCGCTATTCAAGAAGTTGGTTTTCAAGAAGAGCAACTTTCATCTCAAAGACTGGATAATATGTTTTATTTCAGAAATCATAAAACACGAGAAAAATTCCAACATGTATTTTGGACAGGTACCTCCGGAATTTCCATATTTAAGCACTTGCGCGCATCAGCCTTCCACAAAGCATGGAAGACAGAATGGTAATATGGGAGAAAGAGCACGCGGGGAGATCCCAGATCGGAGGAGAGTGGAATCCACGACAGCGACGAGTTGAATAGTCCTAACCGTTAGAGCGCGCGCCGTATAAGGTGCCTGGAACGCTCTCGGAATAAAGAGTGATTGCTTCTGGGAATACCCATCGGAACAAGTATTCCACCAATCAGCGCTCGTCACTGTCATTTCGATCTCAACGTAACGCGCTCTGCTTCTATTCGAAACGACACACGAGTATCGCATTGTGGCGGAATGTACGCGAATCAACGAAGCAACAAAACGCTGTAACGCGACTCGGATGATAATTCCGTGTTTGCGGCCACTTCGGACCCGTCAAATGCCCCCTGTCCCTTTCGTTTATAGTTTCTAGTTTCGTTTATAGTTGGTCTGTTTAACTCCTGTTATATCTCTTCATTTAACAGCACTTCATCCAACATCAAAGATACTGCTCTGATATAAGCGAAAGCGTTTCACAAACGACTACATGAATTCCGAAGTCGACAAACATCAAAGTTTGGAGGGCTCGATTCAGGTAAAACGAAGCAAAATACATTCCGACCGAAAATTCAGCACCTCAGAGTTAGAACACTAATACTTCACGATTTTCTTAAGGTGCTACAATACTGTAATAAAATGTTTTTCATAGTTCGATAACAGCACGCATGTAGAATACGAAATGTTTTTTGTATATCTTCTTCAAAATAAAGAATTTAAGACTTTGATTAATCACACTTATAACATACTCAAAACGAAATAAATACGAAGGGGATAAATTAATTGATATATTTATATTTCAAGAATATTTACGAAGTACTTTAATGTAGATCATATGCTTTGCTCTTAAATATATTGTTATAACTTTTGTAGACAATATATCACTAAAAATTAAATAAAACAAATTATAGTCATACAATAACTTTATGTATTGTAATTTATATTCCCCATGGTACCGTTAATCATATCAAAATTATTATATCGTCGCTCAATTACAAAAATTGAATATAGAAACATCACACATTTTTCTTTAGAAAGAATACACCTTTAATTACGGTAAAAATTCCATTCTCATTTTTAAATAAAGAAGAGAGTGAGAAAAGCGCCATAACTTTGTTGAGTGAATAAATTCCCCACTTGTTTGCCTCATTACTTCAGGTTCCCAACACAATGCTCAGATACCTCAACCCAAACCCAGGTCTGTATCCTTCCTCTCCTGCGTGCTGTAACTCGCAACCGCATCCTACCCAACCAGCACAATCCTCGCGAAGATTTAATGACGTGCAAATTATGAGCACCCGCACACAACAAGGAATGGAAAAAGGGAAAAGAACCGACCTGGTTGTGAATGAAAAACTCATAGAAGGCGACGATGTGCACCATCCACCTGCAAACTCCTGCGGCAATTAACCCCACGACTCCCTATTCCTCGTCTAACAACCTCATTCCACCTGAGCTACACGGTTTCAAACTCAGCGGCGAATTCGCGGGGATCGCACTGAAAAGAGATCCTTGCGGGTCACCCATTTTACCCCTTACACCGCCCCTCCACCCACAAAACCCCTCCGCTCGATTCGAGTTGAAAGGCGATCCTTGTGGTACTCATGAGTGGAAGCAACGATTACACGTATAAAGGGTTGACTTAATGGAATTCATATTTCGTTGACGGAGGCCCGGCAACGGTGAAAAGACGAGGGTATAAGAAGGTCGAATTCTGTGTGTTGTAAAAGGGCTAGGAATGACCCGACGGAGGTTCTTGTCTGTGTGCGAGTTATGAGAGACTGCTGGGAGTTGGAAATATATTTCGGGTTCCAAGCATTCCCCTCTGAGGAGTTAGTGCCGAGGACTGAATTATATCGTCTACTGCGTGCAGCAGGTAATGAGTACGAAGACGCTGCGCACGTTGGAATCCGAGTAACTATCCAAGTTTAATTAACGAAAAGGGGGGTGTTTTAAAAATGCTTCCGTAAGAGATAAAATAAACAACAAGCTTAATGAAAAAATAAACATTATTTACAAACTTTGTTTTCAAACGAAATGGATCTGATGCATAATAGAAAAGTTATTTATCTCAATGTACTTTCAACTTTTAAAAACACTGACTCTAAAGATGGGGTTATTACAGAGATTGGCATTAGTTTGTTGTAAGGAGACTTTTGCTTCACGAGAAATAAATAAGAAATCTAAAAATGTTTAGAAATAAACCTCGTCAACAAAATGGGTTTCCGAAAATGCAAAAATGTTTATATCACAAATTGTATTTATTTTCGTACAGAACATAGTTCGCAAGTAGATCTTACGCGAGAAAGACACAGAAAAATTCAGTTATGAAGTCCAAATCAAACCGAATGAAACCAGCAAACATAAGTATATCGTAACTTTGATTAAATATTATGACCCGGATAATATGGGAGCGTACAATCATATCTCGGAGTAAAGGTCTATGGAAAAAAATAATTTCTATTTTAATTCAGTCTATTCAGAAATTATAGAAAATCAACTATAGACGAAAAATTGCAGGAAAAAATCAGTTTATGGATGTTTAGAGACAAAAACGAAAAGTGGAAAGAAACGTGACACCACAATATGATGTTCCAATGTGTCAGGAATGTTCGATTTAAATAATTTCACAATTCCATAAAAATCAAGCCACAATAAATAACAAACAAGCCGTCGTGTAAAATAATTATCCATAAGAAATTGTTTCAAATTATTGTTTTATTTAAGTTCATTAATCCATAAATCCTCTGCGTGCATGCAAACATACGTAATATCCACACAGTGCATCAGAAATCCATAGGGAGGGCTCTAATGAATAGACAGCAAACAGTTCCAAAGGGGTTGTAAATTTATGTAAGCATAGGTGCGAGTTCATTCATACACAAGTGATGGGGAAAGTATTTAATGTTTGACACACCACCTGAGGATTTCTAAAGGGATTTGTTTCACCAGTCGGTCAATATTTGTGACTGACGCATTCACCCTCATTTCCTGAATAACGGAGATAATTGTTTTGACACATTTAATTCCTTCGTTACAAATTTTAATAATAAAGTGATATTTGTCCCGTATTTATACAAACAATAAATCTAAGTTTTCTCTCAACTACATTGGTTGATATTTATAGCTAGTTTATATCTATTTCTTCTGCAATAGCATCCAGAGCACTCATCTACTCTTTTCACCTTCTGGAATATTTAGAATAGAGCTCATTAAATGATTGAGAAAATTTTACAAAAATGTTCAACTACTCCATAGAAAAATGAAAAAAAAAAATTTTCATCAAAAGATAAAAAAGAAGAGAATAAGGATGTCCAGGACTGTCTTGAAAAGCCTATAGTTACTCAGACTTTAAATACTTATTCATCGGGTTAAACAGGAATTGCTGTAACAACTGTTTAATAAAGTTTGAATTCTATGGTAAACGGGTTTGTATTGCCCATACTATTGGACATACGTCATTTAGACAGGATAATCAAATGTGTGTACTGCGTAGTTATGTCTGGTAAATGAAAAACTTAATAGAAACATATTAAACGTATGCAAAAAGTGTTAGTGGTTGTTGTAGATAAGGACCAAACCTTCTATTTTCTTGAGGTAAATACGAGATTACAGGTTTAATATGTTCTGTATCATTATATTCGTAAATAGATAAATACGTTACTTGAAAAATTATGTCAATAAAACAAAATTATTTTCGTATTTTGTTTTGAATAGACAATAAAGATTTTGAAAAAGTTGACAGCCCCAAACAGAAATAAAAATAGTAGGTAAGCCAAAATGTTGGGCTAACTAGAGGTTATAGGTCTCAAGAATTTTAGATTCACATTGCGACTGAGGTCTTGGGAATCCCTCACTCGCAGTCAACGTGCCCGTAACATTTCGCTCTCCTCGAAGTGTTTGACCGTAACGCGGTGGGTGAGCTGCAGCGTCGTCACCGCAGGTCAAGTCGATACGCAGGCGGTGAGCACGTCCCACGACACGCGATCCGCTCGTCAAGGCGCACACGCGCCACTCATGCCGCTGCCGCCCACATCGCACTGCGCCAACAAAAGAGGAGCGTGCTGACATTCCAGTGGCAGCCGGTGGCGGCGCTGCTGTCGGCGGCGGCCAGAAACGCGAGAACTGCTCTTTGAGAGCGGATTCAATAACATTTCTCATGTGGCGTTTCAGCTTTTACGCCCAACGGTCACGTATCATTGGGAACTACGAGTTTAATTACTACATATGAAAGATATTTTACTTTATATTGTAATTACGTCGGTAGAACTTTTCTAAAATGTTACCACTCCCAACACATCAAAATAAACTATAATTTATGAAATTCACCGTAAAGATTGCAACACGGGGCAATTCAAACGAACAGATTAAAGGAACACATTCATAATATAAAAAGCGATAATCACAATGTAATTATCATAATATCATAATTATCATAATATCAAAACACACAATTAACTTTAAACACGTATTGAATTGGGAAAATATTAAAATTTTGGATATTGAAAGCAACTGTCATAAGAAATATGTCACAGTAATGTTGCACATAAAATCCAAGATTCACAACTTAAACCTGCAGACTGACACATATATTGTCAAATATTACAACAGTATTTTTAGCAACAATTAACCTTAGACGTTCAACAGATTTGATTTTTATTAATTGAAAATCGGCAATGCTTTAGATACATTTTTGATAACATTTTGTATTTTTGTTCTGTCTATGCCACTTTTGTTTCTATGTGTATCCATTTTATATTATTTACTACTTATTTTCTGATTTTGTTCTCTACAATTTGTGATTCTGTGTCCCTATACTCATATTATAAATATTCTGTGTATTATTCTGCGCCTTATTCCTTGACTTTGTACAAAATTCATGTTATTCCATATTCTGTGATTTGTGTGAACTCTTTGTCTCATTTCCAGATGTTCAACAGTTACAATAATATGTGTCAGTAGTTGCTTAAATGGCCCCCTCGGTGGGGGTCAAATTGTACTTAAGAATTGAAAATAAATTGTGGGTGAATGTAGGGTCGTATAATCCAATAATTTGATATTTTACTTGCATCTCCTTTTCGAATTAGATTTGTTTTTAGGAGAATTAGAGATAAAGATCTAAGAAAATCTTTCTTCTTTTAAAATGTAACCTGTGGTAGCTTGTTCTCTTTACATACATTGGGAAAACCATTGCCCCTTCAGAGACTCAGACTCAACACCTTGGGTTGCATGAGATGATTCACGATCATACCCAATGGCTTAGGGGGCTATAGCGCCCCGCCATTGGACCTGAACTCTTAACTGGTAAAATTGAAGATAATAAATGGCACACTTTGTAAAAGTGTTACCAGATTAATAATTGTCATTAGTTATTATGGTTATTAATAATACCAGATTAATAAAATTAATAATATCATATTAATAAAATTGTTAAATAATTGTTACTAATATTACCAGATTGTTAATGTTAAATGTGTATTTGATGCATTTTACTTAACGGTAATATTTATAAGAGTTATGTCGTAAAACGATAATTTTAAAATACAATTGCTCTCCGGATAGCCACCCCCTCCGGTCTAGATCCGCCAATGATCATATCTCATCCATCCAAGTCAGCATCTTCGACCAACTAAGGAGCCATTCATCAATTACTTAACGCATCTCCGGGGAAAGGGAGGCATTTGATAGTGTTAGGCTACGTAACGATGGTGTTAGCCTCGGTGTGACGTACTGTTACATTTCGTAGGTAATGATTTAAAGGATGTATTTAATCTAGAGTTTGTCACCGAAGCTCGTGAAGTCAACCGCTCTGAGAGAATAGTTCTACAGGGCAATCAGGATCGAACATTAAGTCACTGAAACAAAACTTTTCTCAACATATTCCAAAAAACAAAAACAAAAAACGTTTTCTTAACAGGGGTGGAAAATAAAGGTAACATTACATATATAAATGTGGGGGTAATAAGTAATATTAAATGTGTATCACCGAAGGGATAAGGGTGTTAATATATTGTATTTTTTGCATAGTGTAATTTATGAACGAGCCCTAATCCACAATATTTTAAGAACTTAACATAATGAATTTCCGATCATCGGTTTTCCGTCTCTAGCTGCACAGACTGTCACCCCCGCCGCGAGTCATTGCACTTACGTCTCCAGAGAAACCAGTGGCCAACACACGCGTGACAGCACGTGTCTCGATGGAGCTGAGTAGATCCTGTTGCCAAGGCAACATGAAGAATGCTTACGTCGGGAGTTGAAGTCATGCTACAGAAATGCTTCGTTGCGAAGCGCTTCATCCAGCCTCGAAGCTGACATCAGGAAATTATCTCTATCTTTCCAATGCTTTCGCCGTAATCGCCTCACAACTCGACCTGACTCAACTTTCCAATAACAATGCGTTGAAGATAAATGTGTACCAACACAACAAAAGTATTCCTGGCAAATAAGCTTACGATTAAATTACATCCAGTATTTTCCTGGAGCTCTGCGATAAGATGGTATAGTTTCATAATAAATTCGTGTTTTCTAATTCTAAGACAAACGAATGCATTCACCAATTTCCAGGGAAGTAAACGTTTACGGATTTCTCTATGTTGAAATCGAATCACATACGACACCAGACATTTGAGGAGAGTAGGTACTCGTAAAGAACTTTCCACATCTAAGGAAAACCTGAATATTTTATTTTTATCACTTACTGTAATTTTCAAATGCATCAATAATTGGGAAGTAAAATTTTGGAAAAAATGATATCAATAAGTGAATTGAATTCACATTGCTTAAAATTGCTTTAAAAGTCATAAAAACAAGTAATAACTATTAGAAATATGTCACGAAACTCACCCTCAAAGGTTCAGTCAATTGGTACATTGGACAGACAATTACTCTGTCGGATTAAGGAGCGTGAAGTTGGATGCAAGGTTAAAAATTTGTTATATTTAAAATAAAAGTTAACTACGTTTTTAAATTTAGATACGTATATGCATTGCAAGAAGCAAAGGAGGAAAGGAGGAAAGGAGGAAAGGAGGAAAGGAGGAAAGGAGGAAAGGAGGAAGGGAGGAANGGGAAAGAGGGAAAGAGGGAAAGAGGGAAAGAGGGAAAGAGGGAAAGAGGGAAAGAGGGAAAGAGGGAAAGAGGGAAAGAGGGAAAGAGGGAAAGAGGGAAAGAGGGAAAGAGGGAAAGAGGGAAAGAGGGAAAGAGGGAAAGAGGGAAAGAGGGAAAGAGGGAAAGAGGGAAAGAGGGAAAGAGGGAAAGAGGGAAAGAGGGAAAGAGGGAAAGAGGGAAAGAGGGAAAGAGGGAAAGAGGGAAAGAGGGAAAGAGGGAAAGAGGGAAAGAGGGAAAGAGGGAAAGAGGGAAAGAGGGAAAGAGGGAAAGAGGGAAAGAGGGAAAGAGGGAAAGAGGGAAAGAGGGAAAGAGGGAAAGAGGGAAAGAGGGAAAGAGGGAAAGAGGGAAAGAGGGAAAGAGGGAAAGAGGGAAAGAGGGAAAGAGGGAAAGAGGGAAAGAGGGAAAGAGGGAAAGAGGGAAAGAGGGAAAGAGGGAAAGAGGGAAAGAGGGAAAGAGGGAAAGAGGGAAAGAGGGAAAGAGGGAAAGAGGGAAAGAGGGAAAGAGGGAAAGAGGGAAAGAGGGAAAGAGGGAAAGAGGGAAAGAGGGAAAGAGGGAAAGAGGGAAAGAGGGAAAGAGGGAAAGAGGGAAAGAGGGAAAGAGGGAAAGAGGGAAAGAGGGAAAGAGGGAAAGAGGGAAAGAGGGAAAGAGGGAAAGAGGGAAAGAGGGAAAGAGGGAAAGAGGGAAAGAGGGAAAGAGGGAAAGAGGGAAAGAGGGAAAGGAGGAAAGGAGGAAAGAGGGGAAGAGGGAAAGAAGAACAAAAACTGCCACTGCTTTGGGAAAATAAAAAATTACGCTGTATGTGTTATCTCCCGTGGGAGAAGAGTAACAAGGTACGCAACATCCATGATAATGACGAGTGGAATGGGATACACCCTCAAAACGATTGTCATTCCACGTCAATATAATTTTGTCTGATCTGTCAACCGCAAGCCCAAAAATGATCCGCACTTTGAATCCGAAGCTCAATAACAATTGTCGAATTCCTCTTACTGCAGTGATATACTGATTTTTATGATGAATGTTATAATACAATTTTTTTAGTCGGTTAAAATAGGCTTCACTCAATGAAACATTTTAATAATTTAATTTCTTCCTGCGCCAATAAATGATACCAGTGGTTGCGATGTATTTGAAGGGAAAATTATTTGGTATGTTTTTAGCCACTACTTTTTTCATTAAGTTCTACAACATAATTTTACACCCGCAAAACCTATCCTCGTAATAACAAATTTTTCTTCCAATTTTATAAGTCTGTTTTTTTCTCTTTTGATATTGGTTTATAGTGCATCAATGTTCAGTTATACTTGTTCCCTTCTTTCGAACTACCAAGCTAGATCAAATCTAATCATTCATTTCTTATCAAACGATGTATAATCTCATTATTAACAACTACTTCACTATGTTCGCTCTTTCCAAGCAAATAACTGATAAAATGAAATGCCATTTCGTTTCGCACTGGTAAACAATAATAATAATAATATATTTATTGTCAAAAAAGCAGTTACAAACTGCGTATGACCTCGTGGAGGACAATAAACTAATTTACTTTCCAGAAGCAAGTAAGGAATCATCCCATCAATTCCGATTAAGGGCCTTAAAAACAAGAGGCGAATTTAACTTTTCAGCTTTACACTCATCAGATAAGAATAAAAATAGTTCGGTATGTGTTACAATATTAATAGAATACCAACAAATTTGTATTCAATAAAACACAAAAACGTTATTACCCAAGTACTATTACTATAAACTATTGATTATTCGGAATATATTGTTTATAAAGAGTAACTAATACGTAAAATAACTCTAAAATCGAGATATGTAATAACTTTTATTTAGGCTTTATCGTAAGTGAGAATCGATTAGCAAAGCCACTGAAGTTTTTAGACATTCTGACCAAAGGAGATGATATTGTTCCATGCTCCCACAGAATAAAAAAAAAACTGCATTTAAGGGGAAAAATATTGTATACTTTAATCATCCTCATGAGGAATTCTCGACTGAAGTTGGGGATACCTCCCAGCGCGAATGTTGTTGCAGGCGTCGGTGTGGTCGCAAGCTTCTCCACGTCCTCAGCTGCTGAGGAATGAAGAGGTCGGGGAAAGAAGCGTGGGGAAAAGCGTCTGTCACACTTGCAGTTCCTTGTCATTCGACGCGTAGGAGGGGGTCAGGAGGGGGGGGGTGCCAGTTGGGTGGGAGAAACCTCTCGTGCCAACCACGTGTAGAAGCCGGTGTAGTTCTTCGCGAGATCCAGAATGTATTTTATTAGTATTTTATTAAATTAATAACACAAGAATGGAAAAAAATGGGGACATTATTGAATTGAACAAATATAGTCCAAGAAAAAATATGATAAAATATTAATAGAATGAGAACAACGATTATGGGTACTCAAGATATTTTTGAATGGTATACCAATTCATCAGAAAAAAATAGAACAAGATGATTCGATGAACCCATTTTACTTACATGCACGTATATCGCCATATCTTAAATGTTTCACTTGCATTATTAAAACAAAAACATAAAAGTTACTTACAAAAATTAAAAGGATAAAAAACAGAGCTAATTTTCATAGAGTCGTAAACGACGCTTCTGAATGATAGTTCGAAATGCGATTCATGATGAGTAATGAATTATTATTCGTCAAAGAGAAATGATTGTCCAACTAATATAGAACTCGGAATGAAACGAATAGTTTTCAATTCTGAATTGCAAGCTAATTTATTGCACTATCGAGCGGAAAGAAACTATCAATATTTATGTTTTTATTTATTCATTTATTACGTGTCTTAATTAACGATGAGACAAATCTCATGTTATCAGGTGTGTTCTTCCACCTAACCATGGTATTTGGTTGGACGATTAGGGGAGGAGGAAATACATGGGGTTGCCGGGAGCGAATGGTACCGAAACGTCATAGCTCTCGAGAAGGTGAGGGGAACCCCAGCTGAAAACGTCACCCAGATCGGTCGAGCGAGGGTCGAAGCCACGGTGTGTGGTAAGTGAAGACGCTACCACCACGCCACGGCTGTCAGCAATCATATCTTACAAGATTAGCTTTTTCGGATCACGCACGCAGTAGAAATCATTAATATTCTGCATCGTTTAACTTTGATTGAATGGGACTTTAAGCAATTAATTCATATTAGTTTTACGTTTCGTTTCCATTTGCAAGTTATACCATTTATTACCAAGCAATTATCGGGAGACTGGGTGACCAGGTCGATCCCCGATAAAAAAGTGCCGATATCAAATAATAAAGTATGATCTAAGTCAAAAGAACTCACCACTTAGAACACGAATAAACAGCATTAGGAATAACTCACCTGCAACAG
>NNCF01127806.1:2056196-2077479 GCA_002313205.1 Laupala kohalensis
ACATTCTACATTTGTTAGTAAAACCATATTTTGATCAATATTTTACTCGATTCACGACTTTCCTGATACTAAATACATTGCTTCAGTGCAGAACGATTTCCTCCATCAAATTAAAATTAAATTAACGATTCGAGTCTGCTTAAAAATAAAAATAGAAAAATTAATATTTCCAATAAGCAATCAATAAGAACAACGAATCTACCAATAGTGTCTATAGAGTGGAAAAGTGAAAGAAAGAAATTATACAAAGCATGGAGACGACATTAATAAAACAACTTTCATACGCAATTTATTGAATAAATTTATTGTCAAAACAGCGAATGACCACGTGGAGGACAATAAACTATTTCCAATAAAAGAAAATTAACGTTTCGGATCAGCTAAAGTACCAAAACCGAAAAATTAATATTTCCTAAATCCGGACACATCATTTCCTATAAATCAATCAAGTCGTCCAATTCCGTCTATAGAGCGACAACAATTGAACGAAAGAAATGATACAAAACAAATGCAATTGAATGGAAGCGAAAGTAATAAAACAACTTCCATACGCAATTACATCCCCATTAACATACAGATAATTATTTCGCTTGCGTAAACGGCAGCGTTCCGCTCAGGCGACCATTAACTATGTGGAACAGCGACGCGTATAAACAAGCGCTAATGAAACTCCTGCATGGAATCCCGATCCTAAGCGCACCGCGTGGCGCCACCGCACCGCGACGCGACGCAGCGTCGACAGCGCCGCCGCATGGCAACCGCTAGCGTCACGCCACATTGCGTCTCAAACGCAGGGTGAAACGGTTGCTCGAACGCGCGCTCCGTGCGTGCCCGCCCGCGCAGTGTTCGCGAATTGACTACATGGCGCTCGTCGACACGCTACGGCTTCGTTGCTGCTGCTGCTACGGCGAGTGTTACAACTCACGATACATGATGCGCAGTACGTGCAAAATTACGTTCGAACATCAGAGAGTGAAATTAGTTGAGATTAGTGGAAAATTCACTGGAGGTGGGGGTGGAGATTGCGGGTTGAAGCAAACACCCTACCAAATAAGCGAAAAAACAAACAAATAAATAAATACAATCTTGTATTTTGTATCTTAGGTACGTCGACTTCTTATTTGCATTTGGGTTGTAAAAAAGACATTCCTAAAGAAATGGTAAATTGCATGATTTTGCTCCTAAAGGTTTTCTTTTTCTACATGATTTTCCATTTTCTCACACCCGTACCCCCCCCCCACACACACACTCACTAGAAAACCACAAAAACATGGATCTTCTACCTTTGAGACTGTACTAATCTACATATTTGGATATTGCACTATATCATAAATAAAAACTGGCCTCTCTAGTAGTTAAATCAGAACAGTATAATTCGAAACGATTTTTTTTCGAAACGTTTCTACTTGACTGTCCCGTGAGGAATTTATTTTGATGGTAAATGTTCCCTAATTTTGAAGGTGTACTCCGAATGTGGACTTCGGTATTTGTGAAAATTAATGTTTGATTTTTGCAAAAAAAAAACAAAAAAACCCCCACTTAAAAATACATACACTTATCATTTTCTTAGGGGATATTACTTATATTATGAAAACGAATATGCTGATGTGATACAATACTTGATCTAAGTTGACCTTTGATTAAAAATGAACAATCGTAACTTAAAGAGAACATTTCAGAACACGTTATTTTTATAATCAAGACACGAATGTGGATATATTGGGAAACAAAAATCTCTATGAACTAGAAGGAAAAGGCAATTAACTTATTTTTGGCATGTTTTCATTTAGTTCCATTAGTGTTTTGAAGATCAATCAACAAATTATGGCAAAGGAAATTTCCAAACCCTTTCCCTAAGCTACATAGAAAGAATAAATTCTTAATTTCATAGCTTAAAATCACCGTACAACATTGGTCGTCCAACGTACCTCACAGGTGGCATACTTGAACTTGCATGACTTACTGGTGATTACTTGATCGTAAGAAAATTCATCCATCTATCATGACAAGTTACAGATCTAAAAAAGCTCTTATTATCATGAAGATATAAGAATTCATTTTATTATTATACACTACAACCTGTCAACAATACAATGAACAAAATATAAAATAAATAGTTTTTTTCACATGTAGTCACTTGTCCAAGAGATACAGCGTTAGAAACGCTGTAACATCCGACATTACGAGTAAAAGTACGCACATCTGTATTTTTTTAATATGTAAAAACAGTATTTTATTATGTAAACGCAGCAGAAAGAAGAAATATAATATTTTCTCATGACAAATAAGATATCAGACATTCTATAATTTTCAATGAAAAGTAAAATTTATTGTCATCACATCCAAGACTTTACAATAATAGAGAATGTTTTTACTTCGAAATGAAGAGTAATGTAATATAAAAGTAAGCGAGGTCCCCGTCGTGGCCACGGTGTCAGCGTGATCGCTCGTCACCAAATCATTCCGGGCAAGATAAAATTTGTAGCTTTTCATTTCCATGTCTCGGTTTAAATAACTGGGATGTATGAGTCCTCTGCGACAAACAACCGCAGTTGCAATGTTCGGATACAGCAGTCTGGATCATATCTGGACGTTGTTCCTCCGAATTCGGTAAAAATCACGACGGGTCTAGTGAGTAAACTCAAATCAATAACTGAGCCTTACTGGTACTCGTCATTCGTGGTCCTTAGTTGGGCGGATCGATATACATGTATACAAACTAAAGTAAACGATAGGGCACGCTAGGGAGGTTACGAATGTTTAACTCTACGCTCGCAGTTAATTTTTTTTTTTCAACGAACAGCCATACCACTTGAATAAATTTTTGATGAGAAAGAGTGAGACACTTCATTAGCAAAATATATCTCATCCCGTTAACTCCCAATGAGATCTAACATCTTGGAGTCAAAAATAAACGAAAATCATTTATCAGAGTAGCCACCATATATAAGCGATATTTCTCGGAGTGAAATCCCCAACTGCATGAAATTCCAAATCTGGAAAACGTAGACATCAATCTTGCATCACAATCTGTCATATCTCGCACCTCACACACATCAACCCTCTGAATCTTTCATTCGGGGAGAGTTTTTCAGACAGGGTGCGATGAGGTGTATCATGCGTCCGAAGGGTTGGCACTCCTGCTCCGTGGTTATCCCGTACTTCCACTGCCATCACCTTCCATCAGAGACAGCTATGCTCGAGGGGATAGAAGCAGCTGCCAACGATGGAAAGGAAGTAGCGTCTTCCAGAGTCGTGTTTTCCACGGGTTTATTCCGTGTCTCTCGTAATGAGTAGGCTTTTCCGAATGGACGTGGAGTTAGCGGAGAGCTCTCTTTCTCTTTCCCAGAGACAAATGTTGCGAGGGAGGATTTTTAGGAAGAACGGGGGTAAACAAGGTAGCTATGACAGCCGGCGTGAAAGCAGTTTTTATTAAAGAAAAGCACGACGCTGCGCTAGTATTGTGTTGAAGGGAAAAGAAAACACGGTTTCTGAGGCACCAAATAATGAACGATGTTTCTTAGATGGCGCGGGTTTTTGGAAATGGGTTGAAAATGAATTCCGGAATAATTTTCAGACTGGTTTTAATTCGGATTCGTCTCAAAAAGGGGAAAATTACAGTCCTGCAAGGTTCAAGGAAACATTTTTTTTTATCATTCTCTAAAATTATACGGACTCGGGTTCATTTCATTCAGGATCTTACCAAATAAATAAACTAGTTATTATCAATAACAATTCAATGATAAATCTCCCTTCGCATCTAATACTAAATTAAAGCTCTCATGTAATAATTTCAGAATAAGATGAAAAACAAATTTTCTACAAATTCCTGAAGACGGGATAGGGAACAAACAGCAAGTGAACCATATCGTTTGCTTCTCGTAAACACAAACATCATTTATGTGTGTGTATTGTCTCAAGTTCTCGTGACATTTGCTCACAATTCGCATCACAAAACATCATCTCTTCCCCCTGGTTTTTATCAACATCTGCTTTGTCTGTCTCCTCCTCCCGTAAACTACCATTCCCACCCGACACTACTTCAACCGTTGGCTTCCAACACCGTCGATCAACATCAATACCCATCAGTTATCACCATGACCTCCATCAGTCCCCTCAGTCACCAGTTGGTGCTGTCGCCGTAACCCCTCCTCCACGCCACGCTACAAACATCCGCTGTCATCCCCACCCCCAGCGCAGGTGCCGCCCCCTTCCACCACATTCCGTGGACGGCCGTGCCTTGTTTTCAGTGAAGCTTATTGCACCACGGACGGCGAGCAGTGGCAGTGGTCGGAGGACGTCGTCCTTCCAGAGGGAAGGAGAAGAACGCCTTTGAAGAACGAGCCTCTGGGGAGTCATTCACGAGACGCAAGGGCCAGCGGAGTCGACGACGTTCGCGACACGCTGGTGAGGGTGGGAGATAAGCGAGGTGAAAGTCACTGCGAGCGTGATGGCCAAGACGAAAGGTGAAGGAAGGGATGTTGTATGTTGCTTTTAAAAGTTAATTTTAAAACATTTCATGATTTTAAATGTGTTATTTTGTTCTAAAAACGACGTTATAACTACGTCGATTTCTTTTACGATTTGTTTCAAACCACAAATTGAATTTGAATTGTGAAACCTTAGATTTTCTTCCAGGTATCGCTACTCACCGCTAGATGATTCGATGAATCGAATGTAGTTCATTTCAGCCTTCCTTGTGACGCTACTTCTATAAATTCCTCAAAATTAAAAGTAGTAGTTTTGCCAAAGTAATTTAATTACGTTTCCTTTTTAAGATTGTTACCCAATTCGTCTTAAATACGAAATACTAGATAACCGTTGTACACGACACTAACTGCTTTCGCGATACGTGGATCAATTGATAGGTTCTCTACAGTGTTCGCAGTGAAAGAAAAGCAACGAGGGAGGAGCCTAAAGACCACGACTACGAAAAGGAGCCAATGTTAGTACGACGAGATTGCCGACCTTCCTCTCGCTGCATACACGCGACGTTTTACTGCAGAATGTTAGTGAGTTTATGTTCGGATGCTGTGTCATCAGCTGATTCATAGAATTGGCAATAATTGATCCGTCAACTATGACGGAGGGTTTGATCACTAACCTTCGGCCAAAAGGACACAACCTGAAATTAACTTTTCCACGGGTTATAGCAGTCATGTGTGGGTGCCGTGGCATGCCGTCTGGAATGGATGGAACTATGCTACGCTTCCTTTCGCAGTAGATATATGACAAGGCCGCGATTTCGCTCCTTTTGTTTACGTCTCGTTACTTTTCTTTTACCACATGGACTACAATAATAGAATGAGCGCGAAATCCTCGCATGTGCCGTAGTACTACACTCACAAGGACACACAGAAATGATTTCACTAATTGTGAATAGTCGACGGCAGTCATATTTCATGTCATGAGAATAATCTGCCCTTTTATTCCTTCACAGTTTCATTCCTTATTCAATCTTCGACAACAAACATTTTTGTATCCAATGGCCTTGCACTTTCTCACAGTACATTTTCGAGAATGATGGAATGTTCCCGGGTAATTTCGAATTATAGCCGATAAATGAGCGGTAAAGAAAATGACGATGATTTACTTGAAAACACGGAAATGATGGCTGCAGTATTGACAACGAGAGTGAAGAAGGCAAAATCGAAATATTTTCTGACGAGGAGGACGATCATCAAAAGAAACTAGATGACGAAAGAACAACACACAGATTCCACCAGCGACGCCTGAGAAGTGTGAGTGTGTGGGGTGGGAGAGGTGAGGCGTTTATGAGTGGCAAGTGGCGACGGCTGTGCGAGTCCTAGGACGAGTGGGGAGCGGGATTCAGGGTTCCGCCCACGCGACTCGGGTTGCGCCCCCGTGACAAATGCACAGCGTGACATAGCGCAGCCGCTTCACGCCCTCTGCCTCCACCCCACCCTCAACTTCAGACCCTAGCACAGCTGCAGGTGCGGAAGATGACCTTGCTGCAGGAGAATGCAACGCTAAGCGGAAAAGACACGACCGAATTATCTTTTCACTTCACCTAACAACAACTATGTGTCTTCATAATTAGACAATATTTTGTAGATCACAATTACGGGAAGAATCCGATCATAAATGAGTAGAACAACTCTCCTTTTATTACATTGATTTAAATATAATAAACCAATAATAAATCTACAAATGATTGTCTAATTATAAAGATACATAGTTGTTGTTAGGTGAAGTTATTTTAATTATTTCCGTTTTTTTTATCGTTGTGACAAACTAAATTGTTACTGAAAGTAAAAAAAAACTACAACACTTTGAAAATCAGTTAATATCTAATGCAGAAAATTTCAATAACATTAAATTTATGTCTAGAAAAATGGATTCAAAAGTTTTAATTACATCGTGTTAAAAACGTTTCCAAAATCATTCGGATTTCTTATTAAAAAAAAGGAATAATTCGAGGTTTTCGCCGAAATCAGCAGTTTTTTCGTATTAACTTCTATAAATTTTTCGTACTCATAGCAAACATTTGGTAGTGTTACTGAAAGGAAAATATTATTTCAGCAGAAAAAAATGATAAAAAACATTTTCAGAAAACTGGGATGACAAGAAATAATATTTAAAATACTACTAGATCAGCGTACATCTATTCACAACTCACATTGTACAGATGAGTATATGTTTTACTCCAAAAATCACTGCTCTTGTATTGGTGAAGAATTTTAATTTGTTCATAATTTCTTTTTTCCCTACATTTTTTTATTACGTACAGAATATTCATGGTTTCTAGGTTGAAGTCAAGGTAGGAGCACAATGATTTTAATTTCCATAAAATGCAAAGTCATGTATGCATCAGATATAGAAATACGAATTTAACTTAAGGTAAAGAACCTAGAGGACTAAGAAGAACGGAAAAAGAAGTCCGAACCGAGAAAAAGTAAATAAAGAAAATTAGAAATTAGTTACTACTAGTTACAATAACACTTAATTAATCCTTGACATGATACTAATTTCTTGTAGTCACGCTGCACAAATGGCATTTTACATGATCCGAGGTGCCGTAGCAAATGCAACGGGAAAAGGAAGGTATAGAGTGAAACACTGCAGGTCACCAGAGTTATCAGAAAACGAAAATATATACACAAAAATAGAACAACACTCGAATGCCCTCCTAAAATATATTGGCATTGATAAACCGGTGTGATATTTGTTATCAGATCAAGCACAATTATCGATACGAATCTAATCGAGTTATTTATTGTTTTTCCCCAGGGAATGAAAAAAGGAGATTTTTTTTATCGAGAGTCCACTATCGAATAAAAATGTAATCCTGTTTTTGTCTTTCGAAAGAAGGCATGTGAAAATAGTCAGTCAGGCTCGCACTTCCCTGAAGAATCCTGCCTTACAGAGATGCACATCTTATATTTCAAGCACGCTCAAAATCCTACTATTGTAACATGAATGGAGACTATTTGTGTCAGAATTGATTACCAAATGGTTTAAGTGGGAAAATACTATTGAATATTATTTTTGAAAATGAAACCAAAAAAAAAAAAAAAGAAACTTTTATTTCGAAGAGAAAAGTGTGTAGACTTTGTTTATGCATCTCAATAATGACTGCTAGTCAATGATAAGTAAACCTAAAATGATAAGTAAAATTCCACAGTAGCAAACTAAATAGCATGAGATAAAATTTTAATTAATAAAATGTAATGGGGATCAAATTTCTCAATGGTTTGGCCTGAAGTAATTTTTGTTTTATGATTGCCAGAACAACAAATACATAATACATATACTTTCTATATATTTACTTCCTTTATGCTTGTTGGTTCTTATCTATACTTGCGAAAGTAATTAGTATGTATATCAACGTGTTCTCTTCTAAGTATGAGAAAAGCACGCAATAAAAATACTCTTGTGTAAATAAGAAGATCGTGAAAACCAACACTTCACATCTTCGCAAGGACAGCTTAGACAGCGGATGCGTAAATCAGCAAGAGATGTCGCCAACCAAAGCGACAAATAGTTTGCTAACACGTAAGATAGTGTAGTTGGTTTGTTCTTTTACATCACGTGATTTCAACAGGATTTTCTAGTCCACTCAGAATAAACACAATTTTGTTTCTACTTCAACATTCATCGGATACTATTGGCTTCATTACTGTCATGTAGCCCGTAAAATTAATCAAAATCAAAACTCTTACTCCCATTTTCGAGAACAACTAATAATATGTATAACTTTTATATTATGTGTAACGAACGTGCTCAGGTTTGAAAAAAGCAATGTTTGGGTTTTTCAAGAATAAATCTAGGTGGTAATATGTAAAATTCTGAAATTTTTGGATATTAAATGGCTGGTCTTTTTCCCAATCAAATATGTTTCAGTAATTACAACATTTGAGAAATATTTTACTCAAGAGGCTCTTACAAAAATACGTTGATTTCCTCATTAATTTTTGAATTTTGTACGGACATCTCATACGTACTTGTTATTAAAAGCAAAATGCTTCCTAATTAGCTATAAAGATCACGAAACCTCAGATACAAGATTTTAAACAAATACTTGAAGGCTCTAGGGCAAATTGGATTTCACTTTTTAAAACCATTGCTATTCTTCTTTCGCATAGCTAATCTGCCGTGTAATGGAAAAGTAAAAACCACCGCGAAAACGTTCAAAAGAGGGAAATTCCAGTCTTTTTTTCGTGTCACGTTTCTGGATTTCGTCGAGTCAACGCCATTGAAGACGCACCTCTTTGCACATCGCTTTTTACGCGCCTCATTCCTCTGCCCCTCCTCCAATGACATTTCGAACTTCCTACTAATGCTGCGCATCGGTGGAGAGCGGTGCTAAGCGATTACGCGAACCAACTTAGTGCCATGGAGGGTAGAACCACGGAGTACCAGATCCAGAGAGGAAATGATCTATTCCTGAGTCTACTGTTCCGTGTTTTTTGTCACTTCTAAAAACAAGTAAAGGTGCATCTACTTCAGCTAATCACATCTTCCATAGCGATTCCTCCACTGGAATAGAGTTTCGTGTAAACAGAGAACTCAGTATAGAAACCTATTGAAGAAGTATGGGATGTGCATTCATGTGATTGCTGTATGAAACGCAAATAATGTGGTAGAACTGTATTCCACCAATATTTTTATTCCGAGTGCAAGTACATTTTTGTGTTGGAAGAATGAGTGAAAGAATTCGAGAGAAGCAGTGCCCTCGCCATAATACCCGGTGCTCAGGTATTCCCCGATGTGCAGCGCTCGATCAATTTTATCTCCAACAAACAATACCTTTTCTTCCAAATAACTTATCTACAATTTTTTTCTAGAACATTTAAACTACCAAATTTTTATTTTGTATTTGTTATTTGCTCTACTTCTGACTGCACGAGAACAAATGCAACGGTGTCGCTAGTGTTGCCAACTGCTTGCAAATGAAAATAATTTAGTGTGTTCATTCTTCAACTGCACTTCGACATGATACCTTATTTACATTGGTAGAAGTGGATGTCAAAAACAAAACGAAGATATACGACGTGAATGATATATAAAGTCTAGCTGCTGTACGAAAAGTTACCAAATTCGGGAGAACTGCCAACCTACTCAATTGATTCCACCTATGTCGTACATTACTCGACTTAGTGGTATTTTCATCTTATACATTGTATTCACTACTACCAAACTTCACAAAATACCTCTAGGAGAGTCTGTCCTTAAAATGCTCGTTTTTTATCCTTTGCAGAGTAATACAAAATTAATATCCCTATTAAAAAATCATTGCATAAATTATCCAAGAAATCTTAATTTTTTAATTTACTTTCAACGAAATTCATTTTATGGTAGTCTCTGTGTTGTTTCCATAGCGTTGGTACACCCGTAAGGTAGTGTAAGTGCTACCAAACGATGATTCTAATATCAAACGACAATCTGAGGCAGTCCAAGTCATAACGGGTGTCGGGGTTTTTGTTCTAAAATACTGGTGGTGGCTGTCCTGAAACACCACTCGAGTTCGCTATATTGGTTCTTTTGGAGTCCAAAGTCTCGATAACTTGAGTATACTACACTCTCCTTAACACACGATATTGATATCGGTATTTTTACACAAAACAGTATTTAACTCTTATTAAATCCACCTCGCGCATAGTTTTTCATCAATAAACAATGTAAAACGCGACACAGTAGTACGCTCACACTGATCGACGCGCCAAGCGCCGCGGAATCATCAACTACCAGCTTTCGCCTTCGTTGATAGTTCGGAACATTTACTTGAACCGCACCTGGTCTTTCCGAAGTCCTTACCTCCGTGACACAGGGAAGGAAAATGCGCTATAGCGTGCAAGATATCTGCGAGCGTTAAGTAAACTGTTAAAACTAAACGTATTGCAATTAACGATAAGACACGGGTCTGAAGTGATCATTACGATTTAAAGTAAATGAGAGATAGTAATGATAGTTAAAGCGTATTTTTAAATTAAACTGTTCGCAAATTTTCGCACAGCGAAATGAGATAACTGCAGAAACATGCAAACTCATTAAGGGAATAGAATTTAACTTTTGTTCACACGAAATAGTCTTCTAAGTTTTGGAAGGAGTATTCCTAACCTGATGTGATTGAATTGCGAATTGTCCCTAATTAACAAAGAAGAGAAAATAAAACATCAATACACGAGAAAAATAAATTTGCATAAGACAATTTGCAGGGAAAGCGTGATGGATTTCAAGAAAACTTGAAGATATTTCATAAGGACAATTTTCAAGACCGTTTCTACTGACTATTAACAAAAATCACTTTCTATAACAATTCGTTAATTAAAATTACCCCATTTGGGTTTGTGATAAAATTTGTGAATCATAACAAAATCTATAAGATTAAATAGGAGGGGTTCGATATTGACGTATGTATTATCTTTTATTTGTTTTATTAGAACCTGTGATGTGCCACGAAATTTAATATAGATAATTAATTCACATATGATGAAAATATCAAGCAGAAAACAATTTGGGGGTAGGGAAGTAGTAAAAATGAAGTCTGCCGCGGAATAAGGAGAGAGTGAAATGTCCGTGCCATTGCGTCGTGTGCGGGATAAGTGACGTGTCTCCGCTATCATCTCCACCTGCCGTTCCTGACAAGGTCATTCCCTATCACTGCTATCAGCAGAAGCCGCCATTGCGAAGCGAAAGTCAAGCACGCGCGCAACACACGACTACGCTAGCACTCCCAGCACAGTGGGCCCAAAGGAAGTTTTTATGGACGAAAAATGTAAAGAGGAAACTCAAAAGATAGATGTTGATAGTCAACTGTTAAAATTATACGTATTGCAGATAATTTTATTAATTCTTTTCGATAGCACCAATAAAGAGAAATAATAACTGTATACATACGCAGATATAAAGTTAACTCTAAAAATAAATGTAAGACTAGCGAAACAATCAACACTACTTTTATTTATCAAAAGATACAGATCGAAATTATTTTTAAATGAGTGCTTCACCAAGTTCGGTGCTCATTTTTTCGCTATCTCGTGAAATTCACGAGACCTTATATTACGTAATAGAGAAATTTTGAAATCGTTTCATTATAAATATAGTGGATCTAAAGAGCAAAATGAATCAAATAGGAAACAACTAAAAAAACAAAAAACAATGAGACATTTGATTAGAAAATTTCGAGCATTTTGTTTACTAAAGTTTTATTCGCTTTACAGTATAGTTAAATGAGGATCATTATGTCCTAAAAAAGTCGAAAAAGGAAAGTGCAAAAGAACCATAATAAATGAAGAAATAGTAAGACTGCCACAAAAGTTAACTGGATTAATGATGTTAAAATAAAAAAAATATTTAGGTACAATTATTATTTGTGGTTGTGTAAAAAATAGAAATATGCAGACACTATAGAAATTGGAAACATAGATTTTCAATTATGACCAACATTAGGGTCAGAAACTCCACTGCGAGCGTCCTACGTGATAGTAAATCCCAGTTGCTGTCATCACGGATGTCGCGTGTTCAATGTCTTTAACCTCAAACGATTGTTGGACGAATGACATCATCGAGAAGTGAACACCGCATTCTTCTTCGGTACATAAAGTTCATAATACGAACGATGAAAGAAAGCATCGTCGCGTCGTCCTAAGGGTAAAAAAGAGGCATTTAAAGTCTGATTCATACTGTGAGGTCCAGACAATGAGGCACGATGTTCCTCATGACCTCCAAATTTGGGAGAAGTTAAGTAAAGATGGAACGTTAGGTACCGGGATTTGTTAGATTTTCATCTGAACTAAATCCTGGTACATTATCCCACGGTTTCTTTTCCAGTTGGTCTCTGGCCACTACAATCAGAATTGATGTGATGATCCCTAACTTGCTTCTGGAAAGTACATTAGCTTAGCACTCTCCGTATGGTGGTCTGTGACTTGGACAGCGCCCAGCATTAGCTTATTGTCCTTCCCGAGGTCATTCGCAGTTTTATAGAGATTTCTGTAAACAAACTTATCTCTCGTAATTGGATTATATACGATTTAAAAAAAAATTATTTTCATGAACTCTCAAAACCGTGTTCCCTGATTATATACGTTATTTATAATCTATGTTAAATTCTGATAGAGTGATTAAACTCTTTTTCATATTCATGTACAATATCTGTAACTTCGATCGCCAGTCTCATATCATCATTCTTGTCGAGGTTTTTCTCAATTTATCTAAAAAGGAGACACAATGTGTAATCATACGATCCTATTTTTTTTTCATTTTGCTTGACTGTTTGCAACCTCCTTGTCTATGTTGCCTGTGCAATACAAGGAACTATTTTTATTATTTACTCTTATTGCGTTTTAGATGTTAACGCAACATAACTCCACATTGAGAGTATTCGTCCCCGCCACGAGGAGGCGTGTGTTTATCTATTTTCTGGTCTATATGTCTCTCGGAGCCCTCCTATTTTACTAACATACTCACTGAAAATTTAAAATTTTTGTTCTGTCGCAATTAGAGTGTTACTTATCCTTGTTGTCTGTGTGTCGTATTTTCCATATTCTTTTATATAACTCGCTCTTTCTTGTGCATATAATGGACAATCCCACAGAAGATGTTGCGCTGTCTCTTTTTCCTCTCCACATGAACAAATTCCTTTTTCTGTTAATCTAAACCGTGTCAGGTAACTTCCAAAATCCCCATGTCGTCATAAATCCTACCATTACCCTAGGAGGTTCAAACCATTTCTTGTTCTTTTGTACGCATTTTCCATCCTGTATATACTAATATGTTTGCCGTCCTTTGCCACTATTCCTCCACCTAATCTGCCATAACAGGAGGAATTCTGTTACTCTTGCCTTTGGTTTTCTATCCGTTACTTCTAGTTCTTTAGCATTGATAATATTTTCCCCCTCGTTTTTAGTAGTACCTACATTTCATCTTTTGTATGTGTAAATCCAATGGTAGAATTCTATTTATGTTTTGGGCTTCGGTAGATACTGTCCTGCAAATGTTCTGTTACCCTATTATAGGTAACAAACATTTTCTCTCTATTGTCTTGAAACTCCTTTCAAATTTGATATATACAATTTTTGCCGCCCACACTATATTACCATACGCTATTGCTAGTCTTAAGGCACCTATACACAAAATTTTCAAATCCTTACGCTCTTTGTCTTAATAAAACATACCTACTCTCATCATACTATTTACAATCTTCTGTATTCTTTGTCGTATGTATATGATGCGTGGTAAAAAATTCATCCGGTCATCAAGAAAACACCCAAATACTGTTTGTTTCCCACTATTTGTAACTTTCGTCCATTTATCCACGTAATACATTTTCTTCTGTTTTCTTTCGGGAGCCCAAACCACATTAATCTCGTTTTGTTTGCTGACAATGTTAAGCTGTTTTTAGTACATAACTCTACACAGATGTCAATCACTTCCTGCATTTTCTTTTCTAATTTTGTTCGTGAGTCCGCAAATACCAAAACATCCATATCATCTGCATATGCAACTGTATTAATCTCTTTTCCCTCTAATTCCCATAATATGTTATCTAGTACTATATTCCAAACACAGGACTATTGGCGGAACCTACTATTGCATTCTGAATATTTGTTGGCCACCAAATTCCAACATCATCACCCTATTCTCAAAATATAACTTGACCATATTTAAGAGGTATTTCGGACATCCTTTTTTGTTACTGTATCTACTGTTATCAGCCATTTTGCATTGTCGAAAGCTCCATGTATATCTAGAAATACACATGCCCAAGATTTCTTATCTCTTTGCGATATTTCTGTTACTAGTAATTCCAGTGCATCGCTCGTGGATTTTCCGAGCATGAATCCAACTTGCCTCTTGTTCATACGTCCTTCCATTCAATACTTCTGTAGCCGTTTTGCCATAATTTTGTCCAGAAATTTTCCTAAAGTCGGAATTAGAGTTATGGGTCTGTATGATGTTGGCTCTGTTGTTATGTGTCCTTTCTCTTTTAGAAACAAATGTATTACTCCAATCTTCCGACATCTTAGAATATATGATTTTCGCAAACATTCAGTATATGTGTCCTTAATGGTGTCCTGTAAACTATCATATAGTGTTCGCAATATCTCATGGGTTATTTTATCGTAACCCGGCGCCTTTTTTGGATTCATCTCCTTAACATATTGTGTTATTTCTTCGTATTGTATCTCTGGAATTCCCTCCCGTATCATATTTCCACTCTATTTCTTCATCCTTTCGGAATATTTCATCCATTAACACTTCCGTTTCCTTCCAGTCTCGTACATCCTTTTTCTCTTGTTTCTCTAGTGCATCCTACTCCACTCACTTGTGCCATCCATGCTTCCTTCCTACGTATCCTCTCTGCAGCTTCCTTCCTACGTATCCTCTCTGCAGCTTCCTTCCTACGTGTCCTTACCAAGTATGGCAAACCCCACGTAGATTTTTGAAAGGCCTATTCTACAAATTCACGCCTTCTTTTTGCTAACAAAACTTCGTCCTTAAATTTTTTCCGCATTGTTCTGTATGTTTCTAATGTCACGTCTATATTTCCTCCCCTTCCTTTGTCCTTTTGTAATCTATGCCTGACCGTATTCATTTCTTTTTTTCCTACTTAGTTTGGTGTCCACCATAGTATCCCCTTTTCTTTCTTTTTATTTTGTCGAATGTATTTTGAACAAAGTCGTAATATTCCTAACTGTAACTTATCTATTTTGTTGTCTAAAGATGTGTTTTCCTCTTAGTGTATGCTTGTTATACTATATTCTATTCCTATCCTATCACCCTTTACACCTTCCTCAAATCCACTCTTCTGTATTCCATCTGCTGGATATCTTCTTCCTACATTATTTCTTTTATTCCAATAGTTATGTCGATTGCACAGTGATCACTTTGCAATCCTGTGCATATATTCCAAGATAACACCTTTATATTACATCACTTGTTCACTATACTTACATCAACTACAGATTCTCCACGTACCCCTCGGAACGTTGTCTTACCATACTCATTCAATATTTTTCATTTTTGTTTAAAAAATTCCCTTTATTATTGGTTGTTTTGTCTCCCAACCATTTTGTTCTTGCATTCTATCGAAACATAATATTTGTTAATTTTTACAGCATTTATTTCCCTTAATATTTCTAAATAAATTCTAATATTTTTATACACTGACAATAGTAATTAAGTATTATAAGCTATATTCCTCTCCATTTATACTTTACCACTTGACTATGAGTGTTTAAATAATGTCCCATTACCAAAACCTCTCCAGGACCACGTACGATAATTGCACTCCACGGCTCATCTGTGGCAATTACTCTATATCCTAAAGGTATATGTTTCAATTTTCTTTTCACATGACGTTTCTTGAAAACACCTTATATATTTTTTTCCTCATAAATTTTCCTAACTCTAATGATGATAATTTTGACCTCTGTAGATTCTGTTGCATAACTTTAAGCATATGCTATCCGTATTTTTAATACTCTCTGTGATGCTAGGTACTCTTGACATACTAGACTTAAAGTGCTGTGTGTACTGTCTAATTCCCTCCTGGAACAATTAACACTTCTTGGTGTTTCTTTTTTTCTTTCCACACTCTGTATATCAGTGGCCACTCTCCCCGCAATGCCCAGAAGTATCCTTAGTTTCTCTGCACACTGCTGCCACATGGCCGTACCTATGGCAACGGTAATATCTAAGTGGTTGTAAATCCTCTTCTACTCTATGACACTGCATCCCTATGTATTCCTTTATCTTGTCTAACATTTTTCGCAATAATGATCCATCCATTTCCAATACCCAATTTTCATAGCGTTGCTGACGCTATCCTTCTTTATACAATATTCGTGTTGATACGATCCTATAAAGCATACTTATCAATCAGTGTTTAGACTTTGTTGCCTCAATTTTATGGAAAACCACAATGTTAGTTCTGACAACGGAGAATTAAATCTTTAAAATGCTTTAAAATCTCACAGTTTGGAATATTTAATTTTATTCTTCGACGATTTCGTCACCACCACCATTGCTAAGTGCGTCAGGGACTAATGACAGGTCATGCTGCTACTGAACGGAGTCAACCGAATTGTAAGTTCATATTAGTTCCTTCATACAAATTGGATGGTCGCTTTTAGTTCTTATTAAATTCAGTTATTAAATCGACCTTTTTTTGTAGACAATTATTTATTTCTAGTATTACAACGTTGCAGCAGTACATTGCTGCCTTCATTAGGTGAACGTTTGTGTGTGGACATATCAACAAGTTTGTTTGCTTTATCGTAGTTGCAAGTATAAAAACTACATGTACAAATAAAAAATGTCATAGAAAAAATAAATAATTTTACAACACAAACCTTCAAAGTAGAAAAATCATTGTAAACAAGTATACATTTTTGATAAGTTTTCTGTGACAGTTTGTAAATTTAATGTGTTATTCATAAACTTTATATGTCACATTTCTGACATTATATGTTTATAATAATTTGGCTCCCGATCTAACGTTCGCCTGTTGATGGCAGCAATATACTGCTGGAACATTGTGATACTAGAAATAAATAATTGTCTAAGGTCGATTTAATAATTAAATTTAATTATGATTGTAGGCGTAAATAATGTCAATACTAGTTCCTATTACTAATAAAACTAACATACAAATCAATTGAAATATTAAAAAAATAGATTTTTGGATGATTGGACTATTATTACCGGGCAGAATGTTTCTCTTTTATTCTCTCATACGACACCTGGTATCACGAAATTTTGATACTCTTTTAAACAATTCATTGTCGCTATTTTGGACTACTTATTTTCATAATATTTCGATACATATAAGGGGGGGGGGCGTAAAACGAATTCTGCTTCATTTGAATATGAGGAACCCCGTAGTTCTCTCAACGCAAGTTTAAGACCCTCAGCTTCCTCCCTCGTTGCTAAGAATGAATATTCAACTGCCCTCCCCCTTGTCACAATGCTGTAGCGTCCAAGTCGCAAACGCTGGCATAAAACCCGGACCGCGCTGGGGAAGTACCAGGGAGAGACAGATCACGTGGTCCACTCCAGCAGGTGCCTCTTGTTTGCGCTTTGGATTGAACAACTGACGTATCTAGATAGAGCCGGTTAAGGGTAATAGTACAATAGATTTGGCAAGAGAAAATCATTAAATATTAAATAATTTCTTAAGTATTCGAATCTATTAATTTATTTATATTCGAGTTCAATTTTGAATGTGGCGTTGACCACATCATAATAGCAGCGTTATCACCTCATCATTTGGAATGAAAATAAAACTTGTGGGAGGTGAACTGATCAGATACTAGAAACAACCTTAATTCAAGTGCTTGGCTGTCTGGTTCGTAACACGTAATAGAGAATAAACTTCACGTTTCGGCTGCAATGCTGAAAATTGCGGTGGACACCACCAACAAACTCTTCTCCTAAACAGGACCTCAAAAGGTCGCCAAAACATTACATAAATGTTTTATGTGAGGGCACCAACTGTACAGGCAAGTACTTCATAAAGAAAACCACGGAGACTCCCGTAATTCCTAGTAGTTTGTATGCAGAATTCCTAGTAGTTTTATTTGTATGCAAAGAGAAAATTATTTTTATTTTTAATTTCGTAACTATTTATTTCTTGTTTCCAAATGATTGTTTGATTTGCAAAAATGTGAACGAAAATTTGAAAGCAGATGTTTTGAAATTCCTTCATGATAAACTTCACTAAAATTGCTGTTGTCAATTGAGTATATTTAAGTCAAATTTTCCATATCGTCTTTTTAAGTATAAGTAAATTTTCTTTTAAAAAAAGCAGCACTTTTTCAAATATTGACAAACGAAGACTGATAGGGCAGTAATCAACTCCTGACTGTCACCGCTCAGGGCGATAGCAGAATCCATACCTAAGCAACATTCTTAGGACTGTTTTCGATTAATTGTTCCATGTAATAAATATGTTGTGAAGTAAGAAGAAGTTACCCTTTCGGACTCGTTCTTTCCCTTCCAACATTCAGAATCAGTTTTCAAAGCAATTCGCGTATAAATCAGTATATCCAATGTGACACTACCTCTGCGTAATTCAGTAAACACATTCCCTCGCCCTTACCTTCTCATGTCTTCCAAAACACCCTTTCCGGAATTTCCTTTCCCACGTATCACTGCTCCTTCGGCCATTCCCGCTCCTCTCGTCCCGTCCATTCCCATTTGTGTCCGCCACCCCCGCGCATCATCCCACGAAGTCACCCTCCCCGGCTGACTCCCTGCAGCGTGAAATTTTGCGTGTCCTCGTCCCTCGTTGGATGCCCAGGAACGCAACGTCGCAGCTCCATGCAAGGGTTGCCAAATGCCCTTCCACCCGCGTGCGTATAAATCTTTCGAACTCCCTGGGCACCCGAGGGCGGAGCGGGGAAGAGCGAAAGGGGAGGTTTTCATGGCCTCGTGGTCACCACGTATCTTCTGGAGGGAGTTCGGAGGTATAGCGCAGTCTTGGGTTTTCGAGTGTTTCGATAGTGATTCTGCTATATAAGGATTTATTCTTGATGGTATTGGTTGAGTTCCCACTCGGTGGGGTGTATTTCCATTCATATGAAATTTTGGAAAAATGGAAAGCAAATGGCATAGAACGAAAAACTCGTACCAAAACCCGTAATTGACGTACTTATTAACTAAAAACATCATGATTTTGTAATTTTTGTAAAAAAATAAAATTATTAATAATAAATAAAAAGGAGGAACGCTGTCAATGATTACAATCAATCACCCATAGCTCGTCTGATATTCTGAAACAAAAAAGTTGGGGTACAAAGTTTGTCTTTACTGATTTAGTCTCCTTATCTGAATTACGACACCCTTCTCTGAACAACGCTCAACAATAACAAACTTCACAAAGTCCTGGAACGCAAACTAAGAACAAAGCCGCTCTTTTCTCTTAGGGAAATTCAGACCAAACATGCACCACTCTTTCATCAGTTGCTCTTCACCCTGTGAGAACCTCAACAGTTGGTAGACCTGTAGTCCCACCCGAGATCGTCATCGTCTCCGTTGAACAAATTAACACGGTTATAAAGCAGAAGAATATAAACATATTTCTTTCCTACGCCGAAAAAATATTTAATTTCTGGAGCAATCCCCTCCCTCCTCCTGTCATGAACAAAGTGTCGCAAAAACTCGTTGGTTTGTTGACACGGACAACTTCGTTCGTCATAAGAGCGGGAAAGGATAGAATGAGATATGGCACGGTTGAATGTGGACTCCATTTCACGCAGCATTACGTGTAAAGTGGACGCGCTTTCAATAATACATTTATTGTCCCTAAGATCATGCATGGTGGAACTTACATTATGGACATGTTCCACGCAACCTTAACGATTTCAAAGCAAGAAGAGGATCACACTGTACAATGATTCGTAAACATTTTACTTGCAAATGCAATGTTCAGCATTACGTCATAAATATAACGATCTTTTAATACATGTAAATCCATATATAAAGAATATTTAGTCACGTATGGGTCAAATATGAGTCTTCCTACTATTAATCTAACCACGCAAAAATATTGACTATGCAAACAATTGCATGCATAAATTATCAAACACAACGATGAATTTTTATGTGCTGGCATCTCCCTATTCTACCAAACATCTTTGATCACCCCTTTCTTTATTCATTTGTTTATTAAAAAAACATAATTTATTTAACGATACGTGTTAAACAGTTTAAGATTATATTGCATTAAACTGCTATACTATGTGACATCAGGTCGTATCAAACAACTATCATACAAGTATGTCGAACTAAAATCTCCAACACTGTTCAAAGTGTTTTCAATATGTAGCGAAATATCATGATTAACGTCAAGCAAGTATATCTCTCAAATTCTTAAGTAAGTTCCGAGGACTTTGTTGTCGTCAAATATGGTCGTTGAAGTCTCTCTCTTTAGTGAAATCGATATTATTGAAATACATCATTACCGTCCAATAAACCAAATTTCTCACGACTGTCGTTTTCAATGTTCCGCAACGATTAAAAGTAAATAGTTAAATGTCTCAAAACCAATTCTGTAAACTACCTTCGTACAACAACACGTAACGGAGTCTATGAAAATATAATTTTCCTTTGGTCACCCCTTGGAAGAACAGACTTCTGCTAGCATTCACAGTTTCCTTGCGGTAGAAGACTCATACCATCCCTCTAATTTACATGCACAGAAGGCCCTTTCGCGGAGGGCTTGTTTTGCGAGAGGAAACTCGGAAAAAACTTTCCATCGTTGAAAGGGCTGAGACTAAATTCGTGAGACGCCAACCAAAATAAATATTATCTTTTGTACACACCAACTTCGCGTCAAGTGATATTTCGAGATCTCAAAAAAGAATCTGCTAAGAAAGAAACCTTGTGTTGTACGTACGCTGGCACGGTGCGTCTTCTCGGAAAAAAAAGAGAGAGATAGGAAAAAACATCTTGATGAAACAGTACTTGCGCGAGTGACTTTGGAACAAAAGCACACTGTCACATCTCGAAATAAACCTGAGAGTGTGGCAGCTCACTTATCTGTCACGTTACCATCTCCGTTGAATTTACTAAAACTACTCTTAAGCTTCCAATAGAAAAAAATAATAATGTAATAGAGTATATTACGATAATTTCCCTCCAAGCATTCTCACAATGAAGTCCAACTAAGATCGTATTAACATTAGATACTTGAAGTGTAGATACGAAATGGACGTTAATAACATAATCTCACAACAACTTTTCTTCCAGATCTCCTTGTTAATCCAAATATTACTATGCTTTGTATTACAAACACACACACACGCATATATAT
>NNCF01127806.1:2084854-2154973 GCA_002313205.1 Laupala kohalensis
TTATTAATGCTAGGCACTTGGTGGAGTACAGACCAGCTCTCGATTGCTACCGCTTGCATGAGTTCGAATACTTCTACTACACTAGCTGAATTCAAAGTAATTGCCAAGTCAGTACTTCTTCGCTTGCAATTGCACGCCACAAGCAAAACTCATCTCGACGAAGCTTCACGGCGAGTCATTCTCACAACCCTGAGGCCCGCCGTTACGAAGACACTTCTTCCACCCGGAACGACTACAATTTGGGATCCTGCTGCTTCAGGAAGGACTTCACGCCACTCCTAGAGGATCCTCAGCCTACGTTCCCGGCAAGACACAGAAAAGCAAGTTTGACGTTTATATGCGTCTGTCATACGGCTTTCTATAGTCGTAAATTACGTTCTGTATTATCTATTCATTTTAATTCGTTCTTGTATCGCTTGCCTACTTGCAAATCACTTATTCGCCACGAATAAGATAATTAATCAACGCTAATTAAAGCATTTTATGAGATCTATACAATTTATTTATTTGGTTGAACAACGGGGAATATTTGAACGGAGTCTCACCATCAAATATTCCCTCGCGCAAGACCACAATGGTAAGTAGAGTCACCTACGAAATTTACTATTCAAATTCAACTTGTTGTTTAAAATAAGTTATAAGAGATATAGGGCATAGTTAAAGTGTAAGACTGCGATTTTTAAAGTCCAAAATTATGTTTTTGATTGTACCTCATTTGTAGCAATTATTTAATGAGAGAAAAATAGATATTTACGAAAAGTCAGTTTTGAGAAATATAATATAGGGTTATGGATAAAGATGCTCATGCAGAATGTTTCATTTAAAACACAAAAGTTGAAAATGATAAGAATGAAGAAAGAGAGATACCCAGATGAGCAGGAGAACAAATAACACAAATAAATGTACACAAGAAATTCGATGTACTGGTTGTTCGAAGTAATTAGAAAGATATTAATGAATTGACCATTGGTAAAGTTACTTCTAATATCCACAATATCACAACATACTAGTACAATAATTAAGAATGGCATATTGCATATTCTGAAGTTCTCTGAGTACATTGTGTTTTTTCAAATATTACGTAGCTCACATGTGATAGGTAATGAGCGGGAACATTTGTGAGGTAGAAATAAGGAAAATGTACTACATCAAGTATTTTATCAATACTGTTATCTGGGTTTACGCAACACTATTTGATAAGAAAGTCATCATAATCAGTAACTCATATAGCTCAACCGCAACGTAAGTGAGAATATACAGTGAATCATCTGTAGTATTTACCTGTCATACATCGTACCGATAAACATTTCTACGAAAGAGAAAGAAACAACCAACAAAAAAAATAATTCAAAATTGAGATTTCACTTGATTGTGCATTAACAATGTCAAAAGATATTACATATTACTCATGTTTAACTAATATAATAAAATTGAATTCATGATTTGAGATTAATAATAATATAAAGTTTTAAATAATAAAGTTACAATTTTTTATATAGAGAGATGTATAGGAAATAAAATTAGTTTTATTCGCAACAAGGGAAAATACCCACACACGTTGTGGAAAGTATAGCACGTGAAGTGAACAAATTTCCTCATATTATCCAACACAATCCTTTAACAAATCTGGCCGTTCCTACGATCAAATTTTGATCGATTCGGATGTAACAAACTTTCCCTTTGATAAGTCGATTAATAGTGGTGATGAAAATCGGGGAGATTAAAGTCACAAAAACCGATCATGAGGAAGTTAAAACAATCACAGGAAATGAGTGCTTTCATGATCCGCTATCCGAACGGAACACGACCCGATCAACAGGGTCAAAACGAAACATGAACACGAAAATAGACCCGACGCATCCAACATGCTTCATTGTTCCGTCACGTGACGTATGTAGCGATTCCAATAACAAACCTCGTCCGGGGCGAGTACTCACACACTACGACTGGAAACCGAAAAAAAACAAGGCCTCTCATGTTGGAAGCAATGCACCAAAGATCAACGACAACCAAATTCCGCAGAAGTCAAACTTTATAAATCCGGATGCATGACAACCGTTGTCATTGTTCCAGTCGACGAGATGTGTCCCACAACAAACAGATTCCCTGGTCTGATTTCGGAAAGCACACGAGAGAAGGAAGATAACTCATTTTTTTCTCTGCTACGCACACATTCAATTATCCTTTTTCGTTGCAAATGAGAGTTACATATGGATCAGACAGCGCGACTTACGAGGCGCGCTGGCTGCGACAGCCACACATCTGATAGGAGACTCGCGCACTGGACAGTGGCAAAGGGCGGGCGCCACTGCGACCCGCACCAACAGACGATTTTTTTTCGCGGTGATTCAATTTAATCCGGTCGCCTCTCGTCTGGTAGGCCAAATTAAACTCTCTCGACTGGGCGGGCTGCTGATTTTTCTTTCTCTCTGGCTTCCACCCATTCTTCCGGTTCTTCTTCACCGGGTTTTCATTCGTTCACACCTCGCTCCTTTTGTGCTTTACGAACATTTTTTTCGATTTCTCCTCCACCCATCCGCACATTTTTAACTTTTCCTCTCATTTTCTTCCCCTCTCCCTGATTGCAATTCTCTTCTCATTGTCCCTAATCTTCACTTTCGCACACACTACATCCTTTTTAACTCCTTCCTTTCATCACCCAAGGTGTCGCATTCCCATAATATCCACTCCATAACTCTCTCCCCATCAACCCTTTCTGAATTTCCATCCCATCCCCGCCACCATTACCCAACCTCGTGCTACTTCCGTCTCTGTCCCAACGGCTCGAGGCACTGCCTCGCACGCAGAATAAAATTCAACTTTACAATTCCCTCCCGGAAATAATATTCGTGAATGCGCGTTCCAATTAACTGCGAAGGGGTGGCAACGGAAGAGAAAGCGCTTTGAAGTGCTTGTAGGGGTGGGATGAGGTGGTACGGGGTGGAAAGGGATGGAAGCAAGTGTCTATAACCGCTGGCGGACGACGCTGAGGAACGTCGTTGGTCCATGATGGCGCATCCGTTGGCGCAGATGAGTTTTAGGAAGGACGCCATCACGACGAAATGCAGACCTCAATGGACACAACCACTGCTGCCAACTTGACAGTTTTTATAGTATGAGTATATAGACTACGACTGTGACGAGACAGTTTATTAAGTCCATCCTTGAAGACAATATTAAACATGAGTGCATGCACAACAAAAATGGAAATTTTACCAAAAACTGAGGACTAAAACATTAAGTACCCTTTATATTACGCAGATTTAACATTTGAATATAATGTTAAAATATGAGATTAAAAAAATTGGAAAAGATCAGATAAGTGTGTATTCAAGCGAATAAAATTCAATGGCACATCTTTAAGAAATAAAAATATTTTGCTATTCCGGAAAGGTCTAACTTGTTTTACAGAACCGCTACTGCGCTATAACGAAAATTTGTAACCAACATTTTAAATGGTATATAAATAATAACAAAAGTAAATATTTATCAACAACGGCAATCTACATTATTAATTAGATTCAAAAGTCACAACTTTTTCGCGGCACAACAGAAATTCATTTGTCGCGCAGGGACGGATCCAGCAAGTGATCTTGGGGGGAGGGGATGCGAAACTTCGTCAACTTCTCTCCCCCTTCCACCTCGATAGTTTCGTCTTACAAGGAATCACTCGTTTTATTAATAGTGTAAATAAAATACATTTATGGCAGCGGAAGTATATATGTTTCCAGCCTTGTACTTGCATTTGCGTAGTTCTTTTGAAAGACACTTATGTACACAATAACTTTGCGCTGCATATAAAAATCCTTTACCACATGGGACGAAAAGCAGTGGAAAGGATAAGTAAAGAAAAGTAATGAAAAAATATTTAACGAGTTGAACGCGCTCCTTAATGTATTTTACAGTCATGTCCAATTCCCCATCGCCTTCCCCTCTTTTGTCCGCCATTGCCTTGGCCAAATCTTTGAAAAGCCAGTCAAAGTATAAAAATATGTTTTTAACCACACAATGGAAAAACGATATCAACACTTAAAAAGGGGAAGAAAACTCATTGACATAGGTAAAACATTTATAAATCATTAGATTCATTGCCAACCAGAGAAGGAATAAGTCATTTTGATGGACAGTTGGCAGATATAAGGTAAATTGTCCAGATTGCGAAGCTGTCGTGTTTGAGTGAACTCGATGCAGTGAGTAAAATGGAAGAAAACTATTATTTAGAAATTATATACGTAGAATCCATTGTTTAAAATGCATAGCGTATCTAGTGTAACAGACTAAAGATTCTGAATAAATTTTGCTAGAGGGATTCAAATGGGAAATCTCCAGAAGCCGCGTGTAAAATCCGCCACCGTTGAGGGAAAAGGACAAAAATAAATAAATTCTCGGTCAAATGAGCAATTACAGGCTGCGTATGATCACGTCATATCTGAGACTTTTAGTGCATCCACCTCCCACGAAATTATCAAGTAGCTTCCATCATCTACAATTACGATCTGGCAAGATTTAAATAAGTGGTGCAAAGAGACTTATGGATATTAAGCATTGTAAGTTTTCAATAAATTGACAAACATATTTTCAAAGTCAGACAACACAAGCAACCGAAAATACCAAAAATGCAAGGCAGTAACCTTGATGTAAGTAGCACATAGAGTAAGTGACGTAATGATTATACAAGTGCCATAGACCTATTCTTCCTTTTTCCATTCATAAATCTATTCAAATCACAGGGATTCCGAAAGACACTGACTACCCAACTGTTTTATTCGAAGCGGAAAATACATTTAAAATTTTGTCGTTTGCTTAAACTTTTCCCCTGGCATCTCTTCAAGAATTTTTAAATTCATCAGGAATTCCATTAAAGAGGTGACATAAAATACGACTTATTCAAAGGCCGACTTAATAAGACATTTCAAACGCAGAATAAAAAATGCGAGTTGGAAAACTGAAAAATTGTTATTTTACACAAGAGCTACTACGATTAAAGGACTTTATTTGCCCCTGTTCCTTTAATAAGCTATGCATTGCGGAAGTCAAAAACCGAGTAGGAACATTAGAAGATGTACAACAAGACTTTACCAAATACTTTAATTCACAAATACAACATTATTAACCACCTTCACAAAAGAGAGTTATGATTCAAGAAATGTATCATCTTTTCTTTCGTAAATTTTTTAGTTAACCGTTAACTACTATCTTCGGGGTAATAATGACCCTATCATTTGTTTTTGTAAGATTTACTTTTATTACAAAATTACTTTTTCTTTCCTTTTAGACAGCTCCCAAAAGGAAGTCGGGTCCCGACGATGGCAGAGTTTCGTTCGGAACATTTTTGATATGGTTCCGGTACGAAGGTATTAAATGACAGGATGATAGAGGACATGGCAAAAATGGATAGAAGTAAGGGTTAGAAAATGTCAAAGCAGATGATAAAAGTAAAGCACAAATAGATTTAGAGTAACATTTACGAGGACATGCTTTGTTTATCGTATAGTTCGTTTTGTTTCCTTTTTCGGAGTTACTGCAACAAATAATTTAGATAAGTGTTTGAACTTCGTGCAATAAAGAACAAATTGTGTAAACGCAGTAAATATTTTTTTAAAAGTTTACTGAAATCTTCATGTCTTTACCTGTTCTGGGTACACGTAAGAAGGCCTATCGGTCAGATTTGTCCCAGTAATAGTACGTACGTTAGAAAAACAGACAATAGTAGTAAGGGTGAATACAATGATAAAATAATCAGTAAATCTCTATTAAGTCTTAAACATACAAAATAATTATAAAATAATGAAATTAATTTTGAAAACATTTAATCTACATGATTAGTAGTTTAGTCTCTTTTGGCAACACAGTTTTCATTTTTAAGTTACAAGATAACGTTTCCTCACTAATGCATTCCATCTTCTTCTTTTAAGTTTTTACTTCATCTTTATTAACATGATATAAAAGTTGGGCTAAATATTATCTAAAACCACCTCCTACGATTGCAGATCATTAAGAAGACGTTTTACATTTTCTGAGAAATTGCTTATTTCGTTCTTGTCACCACGTCTATTAAACCACCACACTTAGGGTTAATTAAACTGTTCGTCGAACAACACTTTAATCCCACGACGGTTGTTGTTAACGTCCACATTCTACTTAGGTAGGCATTGGTCATCGGACCGCATCGACAAAAAACAGGCGGAGGACCGGTCATAAAGCAATTAACGTGAACCGTAAACCGGTAATACGTGCAGATGGGAGCTGCCTTTCAATAGACGGGAGCACTGTCACAAATCAACACACGACCACAAATTCCGCGTCGGCCAGGGTTTCGAGGCCTTTGACCCCGAATAAGGAAGCATGCTAAGAATGGACGAAGAGGACTATTAAAACTTCCAGAGAAATAAATCCCGGGGAATGAGATGTAAGTGGAAATGACTGCACCGCACATGTCACAAAACACGGAGCTTACACTCCGGGCTGTAATTTTCCACCTGTACTCTTTTGTGTTTTATTTTCTTCTGAGCAAACAAGGAAGGACTCGGCAAACTGAAATGTCACGGTTTACGAACCGAAAATCATGAGCCATGAAACGATAAAGACGAATAATTATTGTACTAAAACTTCTTATTTTAAATATAATCATTTTTACATATTTTCATTTTTACATAGAACGATTAAATGCTAATAAAATGACGGTCTGCACATGAATCGTTCATAAAGAGATACCATTGTATGTGAAACATTACCTCCAGTAGAAGCACTAAGAGAAAATTTAATGTTAAAATAAAAATGTTCTTGAGCTAGACATCATAATATTGCGTTGTCATCGGGTGTGTCAAATGTGCCAAATTCCAGCTCAAACGGTTGGGGAAAACTGGTTTAAAATTTAGTTGCAAGATTTGGTCGCAACATACTAACACGTCAAGTTAAATGAAAACTTGTAGAAATATTCATCCAAATTCTTACCCAAAACTATTGTTACGGAATACGACTGAAATAATAAATTATTAATAAATTAACTAACAATTTATTGCAGAATTAAAATAGTTTTCGAAGCTATTTGGCATATTTTACAAGTCACGATTACTTAGAGAATGTATAATGGTGACTAAAAATAATTTTTGTCTATATCTCTTTGTTCCATCCTTCAAACACAAAACTCTAGGGCAGAGATAAAAACTTAAGACACCAGAAGATATGTCAATATATTAAAATTAAAATAAATAAATCTTTTAAGAACCGACCAAACACGAAATATAATAAATTAAAACGAAATTTGGGATGAGAATAAATGCAATACATACAATACAGGATAGACCAAATTACTGATGTGAGAGTCATTATTACTCATTGCTGAAAGAGGTGGTTAATATTCTTTATAACCTTTTATAATACTAGAGGAGGACATGATACGAAGCTCAGTATATGGTAGGATTTAGATAAAGTAACAACAAATTGCCCATCCTTTTCATTATAGTACTCAGGTATACGAAATTGACCATTTTCTTAAAAATTGTACAACGCACAACAATAATTATGAACTAGGCCTTAAACTGTAAAAACATATAATCGAGGAACTATGATTATGATCCATTAGTGAATATTCCAAAATTTTAATACAACTCATCTTAAGTATTTGTAAATCTTTATCTTTATCTTTACAACGGTTTATAAAATATTGATCAATCAAAATATTCTTCAACAATTTGTTCATTTCTGAAACTCTTTTCTCTATATGGCACATCAAAACAGTTAAAATTATTGCAGGTGCCTAAAATGCTGGAGAAGCAATAAAATTGAATGAAATAACTGCCTGAAATGAAAATTAGTCTCGTATGTTAAATGTTCATAAATATGGATTGATTATACTACGAGTGTATTTGTTTTCAAACAATAAGTGTAAGCGTTGAGAGAGGTGTTACCCCCGCTCAGAAATATAAACTCTCCACTCTCCAAAATAAACAATCCGTTTTAAAAGTGCGTCTATGTACAAGAGCCTGGTCCAACACCCGGTGGGGCCAGAAAAATTTGTAGCTCTTCACATGAATGTCCCAGTTCATATGGCTGTGACTACTGCAAAGCGAATCCTCCTTCCTGTATCCACCTCCTCCTAGTATCAAAAACTCTAACTATTACTAACAACTCCTACTAACCCCTACACGTGGACCAGTTGTTGATAAACCCAGCTAGGCGGTCCACCTACTAACAATAGGCTATCACCCAACTCCTACCTCCTATCGCTCCAATTAGATAAGCTTTAATAGCACTCTCCATTTCCCATTTACAAATACTACAAAGAATATATCCTAGAGCCGTTTTACCTGTTGGAGTTCTGCGTCGCGGCGGCAGCAACTGGCTGATCCAACCTAAGCACAGACGATCGCCCAGGGCGACGCGCAGTCGACTGGAGAGTGGTCGCGGCGCCCTTTCAGGGGGTTCCCAAGCACGAGGCATTGCTTCAGGTTTTTGAGTCACTTCACACGAATTCGAAAAGCTCACACGCTCACTTGGAACCAACAAGTGCTTTTCTACTTCGACAAAAAAATTCGGAATATTTTTTCAAGATGCCTGTGTTATCATTCGTTTTTATTTATTCAGTCCTCTGTCGTTCTTTCTTTATTTTCCCCTAACTCACTTTCGTCTCTCCTATTTTGCTCCTTCTTCATATATTCAATCCCCTCGCTTTAAAACATTTCCAACCTCATACTTTTTCTCTCTTGAACTTCCAGAGTTCTCTCCTCGCTTCGCACCTCTCAAAAAAGCTTTTTCTCTAAATGCGTACACTCGTATTCACAGGTCTGTCTCTCAGTCGGATGCGTTTGCCGAAAAGGCTTTATGTCTCTTGTCTCCCAGAAACTTCGCCCGCTCCGAAATTTGCCGGCGGCGATAACTAGTTCACGACTCTCGCGTTGCTCACGAAAACAACTGCCGCTGTAGCTGTCGCGTCTTGTTCTTCTTTATCTCGTCCTAGCACCTTCACTTGACACATTAAAGGCGCTCCGAACACCAAAACAAAAACGCCGCTATCGCCGCACCCGAGTGTCGACTCGCACTGAATGAATCGTTAAAATGTCCGAGCACGATTATTCGGTGGTCGGATGGGACAAACAAACGGAGATGTGATGAGAACACGACGCGCAACCTCTGAGCTGGCAGAGGTGGAGGACGATGCTTCTGCAGCCTCCTGCCGCTCTCGCTCCTCCAGCAAGCCGGTTGGTTCGCTGACTACTCCGGCCGGACGCCGCGTACGGCCGTCTCTGCAGGCTGTGACGACGGAGGAGGCGGCGGAGGCGCGGCGCGCGGCGGCCGCGACTCAGTCGGCCTTGCCCGCCGCGCGTTTGTTTTCTCGCAAACAAAAAGTGCTCGGCGGGTGAGCGAGCGAGCAGTGGCGATGGAGGTGGTAGTGGTGAACACACCGGTCACGGTCCCGTCGCCGGCGAGCGCATAGACGCTTCGCTTCCAACCGAGCACGCGGGCTCGCAATTGTACTGCGGTTTTCGCGGCCTTGCTGACGTCACGGAACGACGCGGAGGGAGTTGCAGGTGCGCGAAAACAAGCTCTATTTGGCTGGCGGATTTGCTCTTCGCGAACCGCACTGTTGAAAGCCCGAGTTAGCGGCCGCAACTGTCGAAGAACAGAGATACGGACGGGAGGGGTGACCGGTCTTATCGCACAGACCTGATATCGACCGCGTTTGACATCAGAGTCAATACAAGGACGACAACATGTGTGTGGCCATCCGTATTATCTCCCACCGGTCGCCGGGAGCAGTTCGAGACAGGTGCTTCTAGTTCAGCCGATCCTGCAGTACTTGACGAACAGAATCCAGTTTGCCTTCACCTTTCTATTGGCGGGCAATATCGTAACACGATAAGGGAAATTCCTTGTTTGTAATATCTTGCACAAAACTACGCAATCCTCCGGTAATTGCACGCTTAATAAATTCACAATCTTACGCACTCCACGGGAGAAATAATTTGCTTTGTATCGCGACTCAGTTATAAAAGATGTTCAGGAATTAGGTTCCCATGAAAAACAAACTTTAAAGAATAGAACCCAATCAGTTGTATCAACTTAAACAAAATAATTTATTATACTGTTGAGTTTAGTGTTACTATATCAATTAGACAGAAATACATCATACTCAATTTAACAAAACAGATCGGTCACAAATAATGCAATAAATTTATCTAAAATAATTAATCCGTTTCCGATAACTACAGTACGCGATATGTTTGAAAGAATCGAATACACGACGTCATTTGGAAGCAAGGAACAACCAATGGGAGTCAGAATGTGGTAGCTCGTCGTCATTCAATTCCTCTTGTGGGCTCGGAAGCATTGGACCTCCAGAACAGAGGGCGATCGCGTCACCGAAGGACCCCGAGGACCGACATCGCGTCCGTCAACGGGAACAAAGGGACGTGTCGAAGCGCAGAGGACGCCCGAGAGGGTATTCGCTTCGATCAATGGCCCTTCGTCCTTAGGGTCTCCGGGTGCTCGCTGCGTTCGAACGTTCCACGTCGACTACGCTGTCACCAGCTTAATTTCTACCGGTCAGTTTGTGTCGTGTGAACAGAGAACAGACTAATTATTCATCTTTAGATTTTAGGTCAAAACTTTCGATGGATTAACTAGATACAGAAATTTTAATAGTTGAAGAATTATCAAACATAATATCCAAAAGCACTTTTAAGTGAAATATTCCATATCCAAATTTTGTAATATCTTTGCTAAGTTGTATCTTGTTTTACGCATAGATACGACACCACGTGCTTCAGAGTTCCAAGAGGTCAGAGTAGCAAACGCGTCCTCGCGATCGGCTCTCAATAGCTCGGTCCAACGAGCCCTGAGGACACTCGAAGCCCTTCGCAGCGAGGGCATCCACACTCAGGCGTTTTGTGACGTTCTGCTTTCGCGGAATCGAGTTTCCTAAGCGAGTTCTTCCTCTGGAAGAACAAGGCAAGCGAGATACTGTCCACCACCGAATGGAATCGTTGTCTCGTAGTAGGTGATCCCACTCTGTCGTCTGACTCCCACATTCAGAGGTTGGCAAGTCTCCCACTCTTAAAAGAGGATCTTTACACTTTTATGTCTCTAATAATTTGGGCAGTGACGAACAAGACATTAAGATGGGAATAAGCACATGCTTCCAAGTTTAATGTTCTGGAACAACATGGGACATGGGTGACACCAAACTGTTTTTAGAACACTCACGAGTTGGACGTTTTGGAAAACTGAAATATACTGGAGTGCCAATTTCGGATATACTCGGTTCACAGAGATAATTCAAACTAATGTACCAATTAGATATAACTGAGTATAGTAGTGATGAAACTTGCCACCGAATTGTTGAACACTGCCGTGTTAATGTTATGATAATGTTTACTGGTATTAAACGAGTTATGCACGGAATATTTGGATTCATTAACTCTAACAATCGCTTGTCCGAACAACAGCACTTAACTGTAGTCACTAGCTCCAACCATCTCGGAGCTCACGTCATACACTATAATATTTTCCACGCAACATCTCACCTTGAAGACGAAATCGGTGATGATCACGCGGGTCTTGACATCGACTTAAACACTCGGGCACACAAGAAACCCAACCTCCCGCGTCTGTTTCGAGAGATTCCGTCGACGCCGATGACCGCATACAGAACGGTCTCTGTTGCACCGGGGCACCCACGCGGGCGAACGATGGTTCGCCAACACTCTACTGTGACGGACTGTGCGAGAGCAGTGGCTGTAGCGGAGCGGGCTGTGGGTGAGCATGTACGAAGGGGCGGGAAGGGGTACAATACAGCGGCGGTGGCGAGCCCGGTGACAGGACCTCGTTGGGACGACGGCCAACGACGTCACGAGCGGATGGGAATACAGAAACGTGACGATGGTTGCGACATTTCAAGCTAGAGCAGCACAATGGGAAGGATTACTGCAGAGAAAGCGAGAAGGCGGGGTCTCTTTTCTCCACCCAAAACTACGAAACTCCATCTCCTAGAAAACAAATTATTGGACAAGGAATTAATTTGCTGTGCCGCTATCCTCGAAGTTTCAGCATGAAATAACTTCACATTCATTTCGTAGCTCGCTTCTAACATTCTAAAAATGGCAAGGACATAGCGGGAGAGTAATTATGAAGCACGAACAAAACAAACAAGCTGGCATGTTGTTTATGATGACTCATAAGTGACTGCACTCTTGATAGCAATCGGCAATTTCGAAGGATTTATTTGTTTATAGACTTAATTGCTGTTGAAAGCGTGCCTTCCTGGGAATGAATACAAATGAGCAAACAACTGCGCTCTCAAATAGGAACACACATGGAATACGTAGGAGAGCTTCTGACTCCTCAATGGGTCAATTTAGTGAAAATATATTTTCACTAACCATGTACATACTACATTAATTATTTCGAATGCACCCTACGTATTATAGTTTGCATACAGTTCTATAACATTTACAAACACCCCAGAAAAAAATCCATAGGCAAGTATGACACACCCTTGTGGCACCTCTGAAGAATGGATTAAATAGAGGCGAGAATCCAGAGCAAGGTGCGGTCCCGGAAGTGGGCATCACTGATTGTCAGATGTGAAAAGAGGAACGTGGTGGTGAGAAAGGGGGCAGAGTAGGCGTACGAGTGGGAGGAAGGGGCATCGGAGCTCACGGACAATTTGCTGCAACAGCGACGGAACTCCCCTAACGTCATTGCTCGCTTGGCCGGTCGCAGTAAGGAGCGGGGACACGAGAGGGACTGGTGGCTGCTGCGTCATCCTGCAGCGTCCGAGACTGAGCGGCGCGGCCTCGCTTCTAGAGGTCTTGGCTGAGTGTCATGGCGAAGGGTATAGCCCGCGACGTCATCCGCTCGCGTTGGAACTACCGAAATGATCCGCCTCTCGCTTTTCAGGGCTGAAATGGACAAGTGCAAGTACTACATGCCAGGACACCATCGTTATTCCAAAACACCCATCATACTCCGAAAAACATTTCAAATTCGGGGTAATTTAGCTTTCACCTATGCATATCAACATAGATGAACTCAACCAAATCTCATATTTGGGTAAAAATTTCTGCGTACAATTTACTTGCATATTTCCCCATTTATAATATTTTCGAGATATATCGACAATTTACTGTCTTTTACTCAAGAACAAGAAATATTTTTCGTAAGAGAGATATTATTAAAATATCGTTAAGTCAAGTAGGAAACATTTCATATATTTTAAAACAATGGAGATTTATAAAAATAAAGGTTCTTATTCCGGGAAAGATAATGTCATCTAGATCAGTAGAAAAGTTCTCATAACTACACGGAAGTTCTGTCAAATAATAATTATACTCTGCAATGCGTAATTGAACCGATAGAAGAACTCTCAACACACCCCTGCCGTACAAAGACTGCTCACTAATCATCTAGAAACACTCAGTTACGGTTTCCAAATAGTGAGTGAGCGTAAACTATTTTCAATCATCCTAAGCTTTGCCGGTTCCGTAAGTGGCAACGTTATGAATTTTTTCATTCAAATTTTGACCCGCAACATGCAACGATGCAGTATCTTCCCAGAAAGTGGAGCAAAAATCAAACAAAAATAAACACGCAAATAACGTTATCTTTCAGGGTTTGTCCCCTAGTTATTTCCTAAACGTACTCTCTATCACTGAACTTTACTCGTTCCGAGACAACGCACTATAGAAAAACGTAATCCAATTTTTGTGAATCACTTGTATACCTAGCTTATGAAGTGTTCGCTAATGCTTAGTTGTCAGCAAACAACTACAGAGAATGATAATGAATCAGAATGAACAAGGTTGGAACTCTATTTGAACAATAGTAATAACGTCATTTATTATAAATTCAATTCCATTCTATTAGACTTGTCAATTAAATAAAACACACACTCAATGTTCGTTTCGATAATGTTATTACACATAAATCAACATTCAAAACATATATGGTCCACATTAATAAGAAAAATCTACAGAAGGTATTGAGTTGCCTTTACATTCATGTGCCAGAAATTCTTGGCGGCGGTTGAATCCAAACGATACGTTTTCCTCACAACAGACGAGAATGAAACGAATGGGACAGTAAATCCATGTCAGTTTTATTGGAAGACTGCCATCAACGTAGTTTTTATTGTCTTTTAAGTAATAAGACTCATTATCGCGAAAACTAAAGCGTATTTGATAGGTGAGGAGAAAATGCAATCCCCGTTTTCGTTGTGGGTCGTATTTATTTGTGAATAACGGCTGCAAATTATGGGATTAACGAGTCAAGGTAATTTGAACAGTATATACCAGAATTTTAACAATTCATCAAATTTAACGTATTGTTCTTTAATAATTAATATACACCGAATTAATATACACCAATTACTATTGTAATTTATAGTCTCTTCGTATTCAATTTTTTTATCATTTGAGAAATTCTTCCCACAATTATTTTATCATGATTTTATTACAGAAGAACATTTGACTTTGTGTTCTATATTTCAAATTAATGAATTCTTTAATTATCCATTTTTAAAGTATAAATAAATATTTACAGGATTTTATTTCAACAAAATACCAACTTTAACTCACTTTTCATACTTCTTGGATTAGTTCTGGAAGCTCCTTCGAAAATATGGCTAATTATGCAAGTGTGAACTCCTCCCCTATGTTTCCATTCGAACTTGGTACTTCTGTTTTAGATGCTTCGGCATAACAATCAACTCGACAAGTGCCAAGAGAACCATTAACTCCGAGGAACAAGTAGCATACGGATTAATTCTCGGTGCTCTCGATTACATCGCGGTGAATATGAACGTAACCGATAACCCGTGACACCCGCGCTCCGAACTCCTAATGCTACAACAGAACCCGTCAACAAGCACGGGAACAAAAGCGTGCGATAGGGATGCCGAGCATGTAGGACACGCGAAGCACGCGCACGGACGTGTTCACGGAACAACGCGCACGTGGTTATCCCCCCCACCCCCGCCCCGCGCGCGCTCCTACGTCCACCACGCAACACCGATGCGAGTGGTTAACATTTAAATCGGTACAAGTATAGGGCAATGTTTGCTAGATACCGCTTTCGTCCTCAAAGCTCGGAATGTTGTTTGTGGGTTGTGAGCGAGATTGAAGGTTTCGTGGAATATTTGGGATCGTAGAGCTATTGTTTACGTTCCAGATGAATTCCTGCACCAACGACGTGAGGTGTTTGTTTATAAACGTCATTGATGAACTTTAATCACCCTTTCGATGTGAAATTCAATAATGTTCTATGCAAATTTCTGATTTGTATTGTATTGGATCATTAATTGTATTTCAGCTCGTGTTTAATAGATCGATTAGAACTGTACTCCTCACAATCATTGAAGAATTTTCTGATTTACAATTTCCGACTTAGCAAAGCACTTCTCAAAAGCGAAAGTTCTCCAACATATCTATTTATGTATGGGACCGGGAATCGAACCAAAGTTCGAAAGTTCGGGGTTCGAGTCTCCGTCCGTCGCTTTTTCACTTGGACGTAGACGGTGCAAACTTCCCTCTACGAATCGGTACTCGGAGATCAATATCTGTTTATATTTGACAATAAAATAATTTTCCAAGAAATATTCTCGCGAAATTGTTCAGAGCACAATTGTATGATGTGAATTTAAGATTACTTCATCTGATGTTTTAAAAAATGACACATAACTTACGAGAGAAGAGGTTATTTGAGCATGTTCAAAGTCTAAAGTGAGGACATTAGAAGGTTGACGCAGATTTACTTATGCTAGCCCTTTGTGTTTGGAAAGGATAGGTATTATGTGCGTATTAAATGAATTATTCCTGTTCCGTATCCCTTTGTATGTTATTTATTTTTATTATTATTATTAATGTCCTCTATTATCACGACTGGAGGTTGTGGTAGTCGGATAAATCTAAGAATATCTCCTGGTCACAACCAGCTTCCTAAGGAAATGATTCACCGTTTACAACACTTTGCGCAGAATATTGGCAGTTCCACGCATTGCTACACCCTGGTGGCTGGTTGTCCCATTCATTTGCATTTCCAGGGGACTTCTTTAAATTATTACCAAGACTGCATGGTAAAGTACCCAATGTGTCTTATTATTATTTCATTACACTGAAATTTAATGCAAAAGTACTATAAATTAGTAAATATAGGTTACAGAAATTCTTCAAAGATTCTTAATTATGCCATGTGCGTGAACAAGAACAGCAAAGTCGGAACTCGCGTAAACGACAGCATGGTTGTATAATTTACGGAACTCAATTTTAAGCGCGCGCACACATACGACAATCGATACCAATTTCGAAAATATGACCTACAGGATCCCCCTTGTAATCTGGTGAAAACCAGAAAATTTCATTAATGTATTAGAACATTTTTCTATGGAAGCGTGTAACTGAGAAGAAATTAAATTGCAAATTAATGAAATACCAGCTCGGATAACTCAGTTCATTGCAGTTATAATGACTGAACATTAGAGTTTCGGGTTCGACTGATGGGTACACAATGGACATTTTCCTCTGGTAGGGTCAACTAGAGTAAACAATTAGTCTTAAACAAACAAGAGACAATGCATATCCTAATACGTAGTTCTTGTTGCAAAAGGACTGCTATAGAACAGCAGAGCAAATGCATCTTGTTTTGAACGGAAGTTCTATTTATGTTTTGGTTCACGAAATTCATTACAATCGTCTCAGATCTAGAAATGATCTTGTATAGACTTTCTTGTACATTCCATTTGTCATATTCCATTAACAATAATTGTCATATTCCATTAACAATAATTGTCATATTTCATTAACAATAATTGTCATATTCCATTAACTGTGATCAGAAAAACAAATGTTCACACTATTAGCAATTGTTTGTCATTTCTAGTTTATCAAGACTAAGATAAATTGCGCAAACAATTTGTTTTGAAATCTAAAATGATGATAAATCATTGAAAAGTTTCAAGCTCCTAATGTTTATATGTTAAGTACTACTTATTGTTGTGCTTATTAGAAATAGCTGGAACTTAACTTCACTGAAAGTACTTTCAGGCTATTCTTACATGTTCCAAAAAGGATTTATCAAAATTTTAATGTGAAAATTTGGACTGTATAATACAACCACTCCCTTGCGAAAAAGAAGAAAGTATGAATATAGAAGACTGAAATCTTTCTTATTCTCGCATATTTTTCATACATCTCTGTAGCTTTTCGTTTTAATGAAACATCATTAAACTTTAATCACAATATTAAACTTTATTTCATAAACGAAAATATTTTGACGTCGGAGACAATGTCCTCAATAATTCTGCTTCAAGTGAATCAAAACTGGCAAAAATTTCAGAATAATATATTTTCCCGAAATTTTGCAATATCCTCTTAATACAAAGAAAGTCTAATCGACATTAAAAACCTTCACGGAACCTAAAGAGTTCTCGATAATTAAATAAACAACGAACCGGTAATATCTTCATTATTATTTTTAATGAAAATCCATTAAAAAAAGTAACTCCATCCAATGAAAAACGCACAAGTTAAAAGAGAGGATGGGGTAGAGTGAGGATTCAACATAGAAAGCAGGTCAAACCAGCTCCAGGTCACATTACCACCAAATCGAGAAATAAGATCTCGTAGCGTCGAATAGCGGCGAGCAAAAGCGCCATCGTATAAATCCTGCGTAACTCTGCGGCACAATGGCACTTTCTTTGATTCGCTGCGGCAGCCTTGCCAACCGTCGAACCCACACGTGGCCCATAAAAGTCTCAGTGCGTCTGACACACGTCGAAGAACGAAGACGGGGAAATACGACGGGAAAGTTCAGATGGCGGAAGAGGATTTACAAGGTCGGAACCGACGATAGAGACGATACGAAGGTTAGGGGTTCGATTCCAATGTATCGCATAGAAGTTTGGTAAATTGGAGCCATTCACTTTTCCCAGTATAATCTTTGCCATCCTTTTCATCATCTTGATACTTGAATCAAAAGTGACTGAAGAAAATTGTGAAAGTGGGACAAATAAATAATTATGTGAAAGAGCAGAACAAAATTTTTAAGTCCTACGGCAGGAAAAATCTGACTGTTGATGGAAGTATACACATAATGTTCACATCACTGTTCAGGTTAAACCAAATAATAATGAACAATAATTATCACATATTAAAAAATCATAATCAATTAGCATTAAAAGTTGACAACAGTGGTAAAATAAACAGTGTATTGAAAGAAAGTTTCAAATTCACGTTATTATACACAGAATTATTTTGAATAATTATTCGTAGGGATGTACTTCGTTAAATTAAATCTTGTGAGTAAGGCAATAACACAAAACCACGTGAAAATAAATAGCGACGTATCATTTTGCTAAAGCAAAGTCCAGATTACACGAGAAACGACGGATAAAATGACGAAAAGGAAATAGAAAAAGATGTAAATGATGAGATGAAAATTATAACACGAAATATCATTTTAACTTATCGATGAATAGGCGTTACACATACATGTAAGTCATGTACTTAAATTGTAATTTTCAAAAATCCAATTGTCAAAGATAAATCGGCCCCCCCCCCAAAAAAAAAAATGTTCACGAACACAAGAGATACCTGCAATGAGAACTTATCACTACGAAGATTCGACACGACCAAGTTTTATATAATGTAACATATAATTAAGTTGAGAAATACTCCATTTCACGTTTATTTCGTACCTAACTCGAACCATCAAACTTTTCCGTTCAAAAGTAAACGTTCAATAGTTCAATAGTGTTCAGCTGTAAACTACGCTAATTTGGAACTTATTTCGTAATACTAAAATGACTCTTTAACTAGACCATCACCCGGAGTTTAATTCGTTCTATACATTTCAAATTTATTCACCACCTTCCAGAATTGATTAATTTTTGTATTCATGAGAGTGCTAAATTAAGATATTCAAAACGTCATCTAGTGCATTATTAAAGTACACACCAGCATATTAAAGCGCTAAATACCTGCAAATGACTTGTAGAGTGTCGGAGGGACAACATAATTTAGCAAGTCCTCGACGCACGCCTTTCTCTCAAAGTACGTTAACAAGCGCACTTATCCAGTCGCAGATGTGTCTCACAGGATTTATGACTCTGTGAAGAGACAATGATATATGTAGCTGTCGAGCGCGGCTGGAGTAAGATTCTAAGTAAGGCGGGCACCGAGAGCGGGAAAGAACTTGTAGTACATGACTCCGTATGTATGAAGATCTAGCGACATGAATAATATGGTCTTAATGTTAAGCATTAGCCAAAATAGCTAACGAATTATATAAAAAAAACGCATAATAAACAAATCCCACTTTCATCCAGAAGTATGCAAGGGATCACTTTACATTACATCTTAGCAGAGAGAAGAAACATTTTTTTAAAAATACAAAAGAAAGAAAAAACATAAACATGTTTTTGAGTGCATTTTACAGTTAACGTAATTGTTTACAATTTAAGTGATGCATACACTGAATTCTTACGTAAAACAAAAAAAAAAAAAGCCAGTGTGGATCAGTGAGTAGAGAGCTTTGCTGACTAGATCGATCACACCTCAGTATCCAGATCGACTCCCAGGTCTACTCAGCCTGGTGTAAGATGAGTACCGGGTGTATTCTGGGGTCGAATCGCCCGGAGCGAGATGTTGGCTACATCTCCCTCTTCCAGTGCCGAGGCCTAGTGATTGCGGAGCTCTACTCCACGTGAACCCCTTGCGCACCTTCGGGGTCTGTTATGACTGACATCAAACAAAAAAAGACAGCAAAGAAATGAAAGAGAATCATTCAATTATTTCAAAACCTGAGAATTTAGGTTTTTGTTGTAATGTATCTGAAAAAATAACGAATTTCAACCAGAAAACACAATTTTTTATAATTTCTTACATTGGTTTCGATTATCCTTTACTAATGAATGAATCAATACATTAAATTGTTATACATCACATTTTTTACCCACTTTTGATAATACACGTCAGATTTAAATTAGGTTTGTAACGCCAATTCGTTGACGTTTAATATTTGGTGATTCACTCCTTTCTCGACAACTTTCTTGACACCACACAAAAGTATTTCAATATGAGATATTACATGTATTTCTTATATAGTAAAGTAATTTCGAGAATTACATCCTGACGAAAGAAAATTTAGACACGTTTCCTAGTTTAAGAATATATTAATTCAACCAGCTATTATTTTAATAAAACCGATTTAACTTATATATGCAACATGTCCCATTGATATTTAGGTAATAAACACCTTTCACCATCATATGTAGTTAGTTCTAACATCCAAAGATATCGTATCCTATCCATCTCACCCACCTATAACGACTTGAAAAGAGGATTTCTGCAAATATACTTTCTCTTCGTGAAGAATACATCGATGACGAAATAACACGCAACAAACAATTGACCTTCGCGATAACCTTCCTTTGTTTTATGAAGACACGTAGAGAATCCTCTGAGTTAATTGTTGATTAATAAAAAATCATTGTGTGTCAGAGGGTATTGTGGGTAGGAAAGATTTCATAATAACGCTAAGCAAAATGAGCCCTTCTCAAGTTTGAAATCACTTCAAAGATGATCAAATAATAAATGAATAATTTGGTATGGAAGGGGTATAAAGTTAAAGGAACAAATTCAAGAAAATAAGAAAATCTTGGTTATTTTTCCTTGTGGTAATGTATCGCGATGGGATTGGCACACTTATTAAATCACAAACCTCTTCAAGAGGAAGTAAGTAACTATTAGCATGTAGAATTGAAATGAGAATCGTTAACAAACTTGTTTTGTTATAGTTATATGCATTAGTTTTAAATAGTTATATGCATTAGTGCATGGTTTAGTTGCCTCATAAACATTGCGTGAGATCTTATTGAAAATTCTCAATAATCAATTAACTATAAGAGGTCTTTCAAAACACACGACATTAACACCATACTTACGTTAAAATGATAAAGCTAATTAGCTGGTACATTCCTAACAAAATAAACTGTTAAATAAATAAGTTTCATAATCTAACGTTTCTAATAAGACTATTGTCATGACTTTCAAAGTTAACTTACCCGTGTTTTATTTCAAGATGAACATTAAAATCTATTTTTCTTTAAAGCAAAGATTCAAAAAAGCTGGAAGTCATTAATTGAAAGAAATTCTTTTCGGAATATTTTTTGGTTCCGCAAAACAACAGATTTCTGTGAACAACGCAAATACTTTATATGTTTCGGAATGCACCCAAGACTTCTCGGAATCTCTCAGTGGAATATTTGTAATTTGTTGGGTGGTAGGTCATTGTTAGTAGGTGCGCCGGTTAGCTGGGTTTACCAACAACTTCGCCCACGTGGAGGGGTTAGTAGGAGTAGTTAGTTATTGCTTCTAAGAGGAGTTGGGTAGAGGAAGGAAGGTTTGCTTTTCAGTAGTCACAGCTGTATGAACTGGGACATTATTGTGATAGGTTACAAATTTTCTGGCCCCATCGGGAATCGAACCCGGGATGACTCGGTGATGAGCGACAACACCATCACCTGCGCCACCGGTGGGGCTACATTACTCAGAAGAGCACAACAACCAACAAAACAGAAAAGAATGGACGCGGAAGTAATAAACTATAAAATTAAGTCCACTGTAACATCAAGTCTGCTCTCGAGGAATCAATAGATTTTTTTTGTTACGGATCAGAGAAACGACGTTGTTTTTTTACAAACATGATTACATTTCATAAAATAATCCTTCTGCTCCAGACAACGTAACTGGAGCTATCATACATGTAAAAGAGTTGAATCTCATTGTATATTTTAAGAAAATTATAAATATATGTCCTGACAGAAACATTCTTTCCCATGGGCTCTAATGACCTTCGATGTTGGCGAGCCCTAAAGCCCCACAAAAAAAACATTCTTTCCCACATGGTAGGCATCGTATGTAAAACAAATGAACATTCAATTTTGAGGTCGATTAATTAAAAAAACACAGCCCTATTTCTTTTCTATTTCATTTTATTTGATTAATATACAAATTAAATTAACAAAATGAGGAATTTAACACACTATTCCTTTTGATATTCTTCCCTTTATACAGAGCTAAACATTTAAAGTCAAAGCATGCTTGATAAATATTTCCAAACGGTGAGTTGATACCGATGAAACTTAATCCATGACTCTCTTTGCCTTAGCAAAGTACTGGATGAAGTCAACTCCTTCCCATTCTCTTGGTAACATAAGCGAGACATCATTTTGCAACTTACATAATTCTTCCATAAATTGATATCGGAGTAATTACCGAAATTTATCCATACTGCCAGCGAAACATTATAGTATTCATATAATTACCTATTATTTTTTGTTAATGAACAAATGAAAATCGGACTGGAACAAATGAATTAATGAAATATATTAAGCGAGAAACAATTGTACTTGTGTATATTTCCGGAATGTTGCTTGAGAGAATTTTTTCCCAATTTTGCAATACCACCATAATTCTAAAATTTTCTCCCATCCCGAATGTTTTTTCAAAATGTTTCTTTCTATTTCACATACGAAAAAGGTGAGACAATAGACAAACACATTTATTGCTATAACGCGTTGAAATACCGTTCCTGGGTGAATACTCCAGAGCAAGAGTAAGTGACTGTGAGCGCGTATACCCCTCAGGACGAAGACTGTGGTTGCATCTGTTGATGACAGCACAGCCATGGTGCTACAGCCGCTTCTTAATTTCCACCGATAAAAACAGAGTGCGGCCATTAGCACTCTCGTCTCCTCAGGGTGAATTCTTGGCCAGCTGCATTGGCGAGCAAAGACGGGAAGGGAGAGGAAAGAGATAGGAATAAAGATCCACGGAGTTGGTAGTAAGTGTGCACGCGAAAGTGTGGAAATGGCACTCGGTACGATGCACTCGAAAAAGTTACAGAAGAACAAAGGACCTGAACATGAAGATGTTTTTAGAATAACGAAAATATGTCTAGAAATGATGGAAGTAACCTTTGTTACACCAAAAAATTCATACGAGGGAAAAGATATTTCTTAAGAACAGAAACATTTAATACTTTATTTTCGTTCAAATCTATGAGTTTACATAGTGCAAATAATATCAACAGCATTAGTTGGAACTGATAAAATCAGTAAAACAAGAAACAATATATCTTCCACCTATTTCCCACAACTTATAATCCTTACGTACCGGAATGATCATGCAATCACGTACAGCAAAATTAATAAATGAATGCAATCAAAGATTACAACACAAAACTAAAAACAAATATGATAAATAAAAAGCTCTTGAAGACTAATGACTTGAGTTGGAATGCAAACATGACCGTAAATACACATACATAGAAACATACGTACACGAAATACACAGAATAATGGACTCAAGAGTTCCAAGAAATGCAATTCTGGAAGTGTGAATGCTTCAGGAACACATGTGAAGGAAGAACCATTGGAATAACGACAGTGCGAAGACGATGTTGGACGGAAAGGATACAGAGTTTTCGCAGCAACGCAGATCGTGGTGATGGGAAGTAAAACCGTCCAACGGGTTGCTGGCGAGGGAGAGGTGAAGAAGTCGCAGTGGAAAGCGAGAGCCTTTTAAAAAGAAAAGAGGAAAAAGTAACCACAAGGAAGGTGGCGAAAGAAGTAAATTGCTAAAGCTCTCCACACAGAGAGAGATGCCACGGCGCAAAAGGGGAGCTAGCAGCATCGTAGTCAAAGGCAATAAAAGAGTTAATGGTGTTGGGAATTTCGGATGAGGTAGACATTCGAGGTGGGAGAACAATGGAGTAAAAGCATTGAGATGGAGTTCCAAAAACCTTTGAGACAGAGATCTGGAGTCATAATAAACATACTAATTTCGAGACATGGAGGAGATGAATGACATTTGAAGTTATCGGAGAGTTTCCGATTATTCACAGATAATAGGAGAAAATTGGGTGAATTGTAAGTAATTCAAGGAGACTACGAAATTGGTGTAGTCATGTGAGTACATTTTGTCCTATTCGTACTTTCATCCCTCTAAATGATTTGGATCGAAAAGTAGGATAATTCCAGAAAGTGTCGGATCCAGGATTTTATTCTACGGTAGGGGGAGCTTAGATCTGCACAGGATTTGGGAGTTTGCAAAATTTGGTTATTTTGATGCATAATGATGCAATTTATCATTCTTTAAGTGTGAATTTTTACTACCCAATGTGAATAATAGGCATACGAGTCAAACATAATCGATTTTATTTTACAAAATACAAGAATTTTTTTCACTCATTTTGTTTTGTAGGGCTGAACCCAGAATCACCTCTTTTTAAATCCACCACTGTTTGGAAGAAGTGGAATAAAAAGTGAAATTACAAGAAAAAAATACAAGAAATAAATCAAAGCAAAAGACTGAAGGGAATATGATAGATGGAGGTGTAAAAGCGATGGAAACATTAAGCAAACGCAAGGTCAGAAGAGGCGGCAATATCCTAAGGGCCGGAAGGGTCAGCCCTGGAAGGCCAACGTGACCTGGTGAACAGGAAGCCGGGCAATTAGTGAGGGCGTGTGTGGGCGGGGCAGCAGGAGGTGCCGTTTCAGGATGAGGAGTGGCCAGGAGAGGCGCAGAAGGTGGGGAAGGTGTCAGAGCCAGTCGATCCTGCCACAGCGTTGCTTCATTCGCCGTCTGCAATCTCACACAAGATTCTTTACGACAGCAAATCAGACGGATTTCCCAACGGAAACGACGACTTATTCCCTTGAATGAAGTGCAGTCTAGATATTTCAAGAGAACTTTAAACCTCTTGACTGTACTTTAGAATTGCTATTCCATGAAATTATGGTAACGCATTACCGTTGTTTACTTCATAGCTCTCTCATCTTTGTAAAACTAGTTACTTGATATTTTAAATGAATTATATATTTAGTAGCTTCCTATAAAAGGCGACCAACAATATGATGCCAATGTTTTAAATTTTTGTCAAAAATATTAAAGAAATTAACAGTTTCAAATTATTCTTTATAAACTGGCTCAGTGAAATTAATTATATTAACCTCCTATCTTCCATAGTTTCCTAGTATTTATTATTTTTAGTATATTTATTATATTAAGTTTCAGAGTTATTGTATTTGCGTTTAATATACAATACAACCTATGTGCAAGTATTTTGGTGAACTCTTTTATATTTATACCTCACACGCTACAAAGACGCTGTAGATGTAAAATAAGTAAAATGGAATACTGCTATGAACTGATGGAGAGGAAAAGTTAAATTAATTTTTTTATTAAGTTAATTTAATTTTTTTATTCATTAAATTTAACATTTCTTTTTATAAGCTTCAATTACAGGTTGCTTATGGTTAAAAAAGTCCAGTTGTATTAGTATGTGCAATCTTAATTTGTAATAATCTTGAATAAAATGAGATTGAAAAATCTGATGACAAAATGTCTTCAAATTAGTGTGAACGACACACTTCAAACTCCCTCGCATTTTTTCTATATTGGAGAAATAGAACTTCTTGCAAAACCAACTAACGAGAATGAGCACAGAGATAGTAAAGAAACATACCTTAAGCGACATGTTGAATCTGTTACTATTTTACAATGAATGCATTCTAGATATGTTTCGTGGGATAAAGTTCTAACCCACATTAATGCTGCACATAATTTACTTTGACATTAAATCCCTCTTTTGATTCTCGAGGAATGGAAAAGCATCAATGATCGAAGAACATATGAGTAATAAAGAATTTCAAAAACTTTATTAAATACGAGCTCTTCGAAAAACAAATCTCTCCTATTCAGTGTCTCGATGTAAGTCACGCATCTCATAAGGATTAATAATAAATAAATTGAAATATAAAAATTATCAAAACAATTATGCCCCATTTATCATAAGGTAATTTATCAATTATGCCCCATTTATCTACACTGATAAATGTAAACTTTTCATAAATTTACAGTTATCCTGAAAGAAATTGTAATAAGATTATCATACAACGACCACTCTCCAGTTAACTCTGTTGCCTTGCCCACATTCTTCACATAAAGCAGATAAGTTGGCAATAGTGTTCATCACGTGTGGAAATTGTGGCTCTGTGCCAACGTAATCCTTAGAGATGGCGTCGTCGAAAAACCCCAGGCGAAGATTTACTCAGCCCCATACATACTTCTTGCTTCAAGAGTCAGCAACAAGACCACAGACGGCCTTGGTACCAGGCTGCTGTTTATTACCCGGAAGAATTATCACGTCATCTCGAAAGAAGCATGCACCAAATGTGCACGCATGAGAGGCTATCGCGAATACATGTGTTCCAGATCTGTAACATATTGGAGTGATAGCACATTAATAGGAACAAAAAATCAATGAAGGTACACATGTCCGGAAATGTATCCCGGATGAGATATAATGACACCAAGACAGTGTAAGAAGACAAAACAAAAAAGTGTGTAAAGTGCCTTGTTACGGGAAGGGAAGTAGGTGTTCCAAGATCAAGAACATACACTCTCGGAAAAGGATAAAAGAACACCACGAAGAAAATAACTGAGAAATACCAAAGTTGCACAGAACCCTACGAGAGGGTAGTTAATGCGATGATCAAAAGCGCAGCGCTGCGGGCAAACCAGGAATCGCGTTATCAGCCGTGAAATGTTGCAAGCTTCCAAGCAGTTGACCTTCAGAGCCAGTAGCAGCCAGTTTGCCTTGTCAAACGAACCTCCGTCTGTGTCTGCAACATTATTAGCATGCCGCGACAACCGTGCACCGTTTGTGCAACTGACGGAGTTTGAGCGAGGGCGTATAGCGGGTTTTCAGGAGGCTGGGTGGTCATACCGCAGAACTGCGCAACACGTGAGGCGAAAGGTCTCTACAGTGCATCGATGTTGTCGCCGGTGCTCAGCAGAAGATGCATTGCACGTCAGCCTGGGTACGGACAGCTACGACGCACAGGTGTTCCCCAAGACCGTCGCATCTCACGAAGTGCCTTATAGGACCGCACCGCGACTTCACAACAAATTAGGGGCACTGTTGCTCCGGGGGTGTCAGCGAGAACCATTCGCAACCGTCTCCGTGAAGCAGGGCTACGATTATGCGTGCCATTCCGCTCACGCCCGAACATCGTGCAGCTCGCTTCCAGTGGTGTCGCGATAGGCGTTTATGGTAGGACGAATGGCGACTTGTTGTCTTCAGTGATGAGAGTCGCTTCTGTCTTGGTGCCAATGACCGTCGTACGCGTGTGTGGCGTCGTGCAGATGAGCGCCAACGTCTGGAGTGTATAAGACAGACACACAGGGCCAAGACCTGGCATCATGGTGTGGGGAGTCATATCTTACAATGGCGTTTGGTGATCGTAGGGAGAACATTGAACAGTGCACGGCACATCCAAAACATCATTCAACCAGTCGTGCTACCATTCGTGCACCAACAAGGCGATGTCCTTTTCCAGCAGGGCAATGTGTGCCACCCAACTTGCTCTCCAAGGTGTACATCAACTACCCTCGCCAGCACGATCTTCCGATCTGTTCCCCATTGAGCGTGTTTGGGACTGGATGAAACGTCATATTGCACGCTCGGCAAGACCGGCAGGAAATCTGTCCCAAATGAGACATCAGGTACAAATTGCATGGCGGGTCATTCCGCAAGACTACATTCGTTACCTCTACGATCGTCTCCATGGGAGAATTGCAGCCTGCATTGCTGTAAAAGGAGGGTATACAGGGTACTAGCTCCGACATTTCGCACGCCCTGTAGAATATACTCATATGTATACGTCCTCGAGAATGTGTCAATAAAATTTCCTTCTGGTGGGTCCACGAATTCATGGTGTTGTTTTTTCATTTTCCAAATGTGTAGTTCTTTTTCTTACGTACAATTGATTTGTTTTAATGTTAGTAGTTGAAGTTGAAACTGACTGTACTTGTTGTGTATTAAGTGAAAATCCATGGAATTTTTTCTCTGGAACGTTTTTCTTCTATTCTATTAGATGTGTCCCACCGATGTCGCGGACGAGTATGTTCTACCGGGAGTCTCGCTATTCCCTGGGACGTCGCAGCAAGACCTGTTTCGTTGTTAAGGGGCATAGCCTTTCAAATATATTTTATTTGTTGTTGTCGTCAAACTTCGATAATATCATTTTCTTTATTCGTGCTTTATACACCTTTTTTTCTTTCGTTCTTCTTGTCTTGGTGTCATTATATTTCATTCAAGATACATTTCCAGACATGTATACCTCAAGGATTAGTTTTTCCTAATAATGTGCTCTATGATCCCTCCAATATTTTACGTGAAGTTCTGGGACATTCTGTATACTGCACGAGTATGAACTCCTCGATTCTACGGTTTCTCTCTCGAGATTAATAATTGAGACAGGAAGTAAAATGTTTCCCCGGACGTGGTAATAGGAACAACAAATTTCGTGGATCAGAAGCAATTTCATTAAATGATTCAGCTTTGTTCATCATCTAGCAGGTGAACCTTTTTGAAGAACCAATTCGGCCCTGCATTAAAAAATAACTTTTGAATCATCACACTTTCAAGTGGTGGTGGTGGTATATTCTTTTGTGTAATATCTTTCATTTGTAGTGACGTAGTAGTATAGTTGAAATTTATGAAGTCCAATACAACTTGCTTCCAATTTACAATATGTTTGAAAACATAAACAAGTCTTGACATCATATATCTCCTTGTGACCACCAAGAAATGCCAAGTCGAAGCAAATTCAATTTTGAAGATAAAATCTGAGACGGCTGCCACCTACCAACAACATGAGGTTGTAACACGCCAAAAACAAAAAGGTGTGCACGTGCATAGACCCACCTTCTTTCTACCTCTCACACTATCAACATCTTGCTCGAAGAAATATAGTCCTTTCGAGTCATTACGCAGCGGGTGGTTAATAATATTTCGCTATCTCTTGGAAGTATGGTAAGTTTATATTATGCATTTCGCCGAGCTAATTACCACCCACCAGAGCTCACCATTAATGTCCTGTTTATGATGAAATACTAAGCTCTCTGAAGATATATTTTTAATAAATATTTTGAAAAAATATGGACACTTTTAGTGGGTGTAAATGTGAGCCTTTCGTACCAAAATAAACTCAGCAACTGAAAAATATACTTGAAGAAACACACAAGGAATGAGTCACGTACATAAATATACTGAAACAATAAATTGTAAAACATGATGCATTCTGAAGAATGTTTATTACATTTTTTCACATTCTAGATGTTATGAAAAATAGTTTCACAACGGTTTAATTAGAAGCAGAGGTAAAAATTCAAACCCAATTTTCATGAAACTGTGAGAAAATAGGGTAATAATAAAGAAGCATGCAATTTTCACGTTGCTCACATGATTATTGGGAATGAACTGAATATTCTAGCGAAGCTAGAGAGGGAAAATGCATGGAGGGTGTTCCATTTAACTTGCAGGTTCTCTTTTAAACGCAATATAAGCAGCTCCGTGTAATAATAAAAACTTGGGAAGATGAAAGGAACGGGAGCTATGTCCTGACTCTACAGAAACAATTTCAAGAGCTAGCGAGAGGGAGTGTGTTGTAAAGAGGCGCCATTGTTTAGAAAGCTGATTGAAATTACTTTTATTTAAACTGTAGTAACAAAAATTTATTTTCATCGATATTTTCAATTTTGGTTACATTTAGGAATATTTCGTAAGACCCTTGACCAATAAACTGTTCGTTCTTATCAGTTGACAACTACAACTCGTCAAAAGTACTAGTTACCAAAAATGTTAAAAGGAGGGACTAGCGCTCCAAGACAGTCGAATCACTTAGAAGTATAATTGTTTTCTTCATTTTCATTGTCATTTACAACGCAACATAATAAATTATAATGAGAAAAACATGATTCTATCAGTTAATACTACAGTACGAACAATATCCGGGAACTCGCTTGACTAGTTTAATAAGCACAAAAAGATGAATAATACGTGGGAGGTAGGCGCAACGGTTTCGTGACTTATGCATCATAGTTATGCAGAAAGTGAAATATCATTTTGTTACGTGCGGTGACAAATAGATTAAAGCGATATAAAACATATTATGGAAATTTACCACAAATTAAAAAAAATCCATCATGTGGTGATTTAAATTTGGCGATTATTTTTCGTGAGATGCAGTGTATTACACCGTCAATTATAATAGTAATTATTTTATTTAAATGGTCGGTGGGTGTGTTCTTCAAATTGAAATGAGAATAACTACATATTACTCTGTTTATTTGTGTCGATTTAAGATATTTTAGTGATTTAATTCTACCTGCGCTAGCACTACCTTATACGATATCCTACCCCTCATTTTTTGTCCCCCCTCATGTTATGTGCCCTCATTTTTTGCGCCCCCCCTCCATTTTTGTTTTGATGTATTTTGTGAGATGTTTTGGTTTGTTGTAGATCAGGAGGGCAAAGTGGGTAGGGNGAAAAAAAATTAAGTAAAATATTGTCCGTAGCTCATCCGATCAAACCCATCTTTGGTTTCACGCTCCACTATTATTGAAAAAATCAATTAATTCCTGGACGAACAAATTGATGCCATAATAGACCAGAAGTGAGGGTCAGTTACTTCTCCTATAAAATTATATAACTCAAATACAAATATCTCCTTGTATTACAGAAAGAACAAAATATTCAACAACATACTTCCAATAACACACAATGTCGAATAAAAGCCTTATAATTATTCTTTACCGAAGATGCGAAACATTTCATAAACCAAACTGACCGGTTGCAATATAATCTTTCTATTTTCCACCTATTTTTATGCTCATGTGCATATTGCAAAGCTACAATATTGCAATTTTTATGACACTGCGTTACCTCATATATAAGTAATAATAACGGAATTTTCCAATTTGTCCCATTTTGAAATCGTATTTGTTCACTTTTTAAAATTATAATTGTATTTGTTCACTGATTTCAAATACAAGGAATGTGGTCGCAAACATAATTAATAAATCAATTTAATTTAATAACGGAAGCTATTGTATGTTTATGTTTACATAGCATCATTAGTTATGGAATATGTGGTACATATAGTAATGTATTAATACTCGTTTATAACATACAAAATATATTGTTGAAAATTATAAATAAAAATATATTTTATTAAGAGGGTCTGCTAAGTATAAGACAACTATTTACAACTATAAATACCCAGATACCCAAATTTTAAAAAAAGGGTTAGCACGAAGAATTATTATACTAATGCAATCAAACTTTCCAATCCATTACCAAATGATATAAAAAATTTAGAAAGCACAAAAAGAAAATTGAAAAATGGGTTATACAAATTGCCTAAAAGTACAAATAGAGTGTTCACCATATAATTTTGTGAAAATTATCCATACGTAAGTATTAAAAGTCAGTTATTTTGTATGTAAGTTTTTAATATGAGTAACTAGTATATACGTATAAGATGTTAGTGCACCAGTCCTGGGTACGGTTAACTTTGTTTACCTCTGCGGGAATGCAAATCGACAACTGAATATTCAACGTTTGCCGAACATTGTGCAATATAGTTGTTTAACACAAATCGCCAACCTCTACGTATTTAAGTAATATCCAAGTAAATATTAATGGTAGCCACTAAAGCGATAACTTGCTGTAAAGAAATACAAGTTAATAATACAAGAAGCTATGACACAAGATAATATTCGTTCCACATGCTCCGTGTAGGACGAACAGAATAGCGCCGCAAGAGCAAGTGAATTGAATTGATGGCCCATATTGGCATTATATTTAAGTTTTCAGAAATTCGAATGTCCCGCCAACATAACGCGAGTTACAAATATCATTATTCTTATGGACGATAGTAAAGTAAAACCGTTGGCTACACTGAACACAAGCCCTGTGCCAACATCAAGCCAGTTAGATTGACAATAAAAAAAAAATTTACTGTCAAGAGATAAAGTAAATTACTGCGATAAAGTAATTACATACAATAAACTAATAAACACAGTGCGTTTCCATTCATGTGTTTTTTTCTTTAGATACATTTTTCGAGACAAAGTAATATGACTTCGACTATACCACTGTTCGTAATTTTCTGGTTAATAAAGTTAAAGTTATTCGTCAAACCGAAATTGCCAATAAGGAAAATACAAGATGATGCCAGGAGACCGCGACGGCGATGGCGACCACTGACCCGCGGAGGTCATGGCCGTGGGCACCGGCTGATGGTGGTGGTCAGGTCTCCGTTCCTTCCTTGGCCATGCCTTGCCTTCCCACGGTTTCGAAATGGAAGTTCCTGACGCTGCATACATTTCAGCATTGGAGCCATACAGCCCCTTTCGCGCGCGACCCACAACCGGAGCGTCTCCCACGCACGTCACTGCTCCACGAACGTCCAATGAATATTAGATGTTAAAACAATATTATGGAGCAAGGGTGCACTAAAATATTCAGTAAGCACCGTCGGAGGATGGGATGCCCGTCCTTGGATTTATTTTTAGTGAATGAAAAGTGAGGGAAAAATAAACAGTCATTCAAATGAGAAATAAAATGAGTAATTCAATGCTCACTTTAAAACTACAATTTCTTACACTTTCACACTAAAAGTATCACTCTTGCTGTAAAATAAATGCGAAATAGGAAAAAAATAAGTGTTTTTTATCTCAGAAACTTAAATACATCGCAGGATAAAAACCTCGACTGGATAGTAGTTGTAATCAATATGAACATTTCTGTGTCTATTATAAGGCGCCATAGTGTTTCTATTTCCTTTAATTTCGCTTCTTCTGCAAGATTACATTGTGTGGAGTTGCGTCACGGTTCCAGCGGATGAGAGAAAAGGAAATCATGTTTTCGTCAAAATGATCAATATTTATTAACTTGACTCTCAAAGGTGAGAGATAAAGTAGCATTGATTTTGAGGGAAAAAAGGCCGTTTGGAGGGAAACATACTTTGGTGTCAATTACTCCATTTCGCAAACTTCAGCTCCCTTAAAGTTGATCTAGTCACATCTACCTCCCTTTCAATGACCACCTTAGAACATCTAATTGTTTCATACCACGAGTTCCATGTCCTTCAATACTACTAAAGCTCGACTATGAATAACTAAATGATGAAAAATGAATCTTAAATGTAATGAATATTCATGATATAAATATTATAATAGCTTAAAATTTAGCGTCACTACCATTAAATTAAAATGAGGATAATCTGATTTAGTGACTGGTTATGTGCAAGCTCAAAGAAAGAAGAAATCAATTTGATGTAAATAATAACATTAAGTCAGGATTTTATATTTAAAAAATTATATGAAAACTGAAAGAAACAAAATTATGAAAAATTTCGTAGTTAGAAGAATCTAAAACGTAAAATGGTTCTACTATATATTTGTAATGATTAATACCTGGAAACACAAAAAAAATAATTTAATCATACATGACTGACAAGCGGGAAAATTTTAAGAAAATAATTCCAAGCAATCTATTCAACTGCATGGTTTTCAGTATATGAGCCATCCCGCTACATTACGATTATTATTCATACAATTTAAACGTGTAGAATACTTGCTCAAAGATTGAGGTTTATAGGCGCCCGAGAATCATGTTCATAAACGCTGGCAAATTGTGGTCTACGTAGTACGTTACTTGCCGTTGAACCCCATAAGAACTCACCCTGCAGCCAGCCTGGGGCGGAAACCACTGAAAGACACGGAGAGTTGCTCAGGTGCGTCCTCGATCCACCATCTTTCCCACCCTGCAACCACTGGGGCGCATTATTAACCCCCGGAGCAGGGTGACTGCCCACCCGCTCCGGAGACCCAACGCCGATAAGTGCTCCTCTTGCGCATTAGCGCGCGCCGCCACGACACCACTGAAAGGAGGGGAGATACGGCAGAGGCGTAAAGGTGGTGAGAAGGAGAAGATGGGTGATATGAGATGCAGATGGAGCAACGAAAGTGTAGAAAGGAATTGGATTTTTTTTTATTCAATGGAGTGCTGGTAAGTATGATAGGTTACCAAAATTGGCAGAAAAAGAAAGAAGGAATTTATATTTTGTGACATACCAAATTCATGCTTGTTACGTAACACAATTGTCAGCTAGAATAGCGGTAGATGCCCGCTATGAGAATGGGAGTCACCAGGAATAGACGAGACTAAGTAAGATGGGGAGGAAAAAACGTTTCTGTACATTGACAATATTATGAATATCAAAACAATAAAAATAAAATACGATAAATAAAACGGTGTGTTTGGCGCGGTGCCTCAAGCCGTTCGGCTCGGCTAAAAGAGGATACACACAAAAATAACATAAAAAAAATAAAAGTAAAAAATTGGTGTCAGAAACAAAACATGGTTGGATATACTTGAAGTTGGATATCGGTGAGGCGATACTAGAATTCATTTTTGAGAATAAATGACAGAAGTGTTAAAAGTACTTTCTTTCGAATAAATATTGTACTAGTAGGCAACACCACATGATCCATACCATTATATGATCCATACCATTAAATAGATATCAAAAAAATTTGACCTTTTTTCATAGCAACTTACAAGTAGAAATGAATAATAAATTGGTTCGTGTTCACGGTATCAACGGCTCCGTCTTCATAACGTCATTGACCTTACAGGAGCCTCGAGATCCTATTTTCCCTGAAAACATCATCATGATAGAAACACTAAAGAGCTTACTGAGACATCAACGATGATCACTCTAAGCACCGAGAATCACGAGAGTAGTGAGAAAACACGCTAAATGGGGGAGAGAAGGACGGACAGAGCGATGTAGAGAGACGCCGTGCGGTTGTTCTGGCGTCGTGGACGAAGCTCTGGTGTGAAATATTCAGTGTGCGGGGGTGGCACTCTGGAGGTGGTGGCCCTCTGCACCTGTCTCTCCCCACTAATTGACCAGCCGCTCGCTGTTCCCTCTGTTGACGTGTTTATAAAGGAACGAACAGACTGACAGACAGTAAGACGAGATATTATGGATAAGCAATCCAGAGCGGTAATGAGGGATTACCTCCAATTTATTTGTTTATGTACGTCACAGAGCTGACAGGGTGAGTCCTTCGAAGAGAAACAGGTGGACTCTTAAGAAAACATTTCTATCATTTCCTTCCTTAGAAAAAACACCCAGACTCATTTTCTATTTAGGTTACTGGTATGTACCAAGAATAAAGGTTTCAAAAGTGGTACCGAAGGAATTATCTTCAACCTTATCCAAGACGATCGACCCGTTTCCCGCTATAATTGAAAATACTTCAAAACTAAATGTGATGGTTGCTCAACTAATCCTAGTCCCCTTCGGTGGTTCAGGGGTTAGCATGCTTGCTCCCCACCACTCCGGATTTCAATTCCTAGCAGGGCCAGAAAAAAATTGTAGTTTTACACTTCGTTAGCACTGTTCCAGTTCATATAGCTGTAACAATTGGGAAGCGAACCTTCCTTCTTCCATCCACCTCCTACTACTCCTAGTATCACTAACGCTTACTGCTACTAACTACAAATGCCCACAAAGTAGTTAGCGCCTACATTCAAGGATCTAAACAGGGGAAACCACATAAACCGAGAGCTGAAAGGGAGGTGATTTTTCAACACAATATTGTAAAATGACAATAAAATATAGTTATTTTCAGAAGACCACCACACAAAAATTTAAGAGTATTTTCCAATAGCTCTGACCAGCACATGAACTTGAACTTAAAATTCTACAGCTTATGCTATAGATCCGGATGGCCTGTTCAATCTTAACTCTTAACACCAAATTTCTTCCGTAGCACTTACACCTTTTCATTGCTGTGTGAATAATTCACAGTTTTTCAATAAAAAATTCCTAACTTCTCTAAAGAGTCAGTTGCATTAAGTAGATGAGACAACAGCACAATAAATATGAATTATTAAAATACGAAATACATACGCCCCTCGATCAATTACTCATATAGAAGTAAAGACCAAAATATTTAAAAGTTACTTTGAACTATAAACAGGATAAACTCTTTATACTCGTAGACATATTTTCTTAAATTCAAATTACTTTTTACCATTACTTTAATACTACGGCAATTTCAAAAGATAAAATAATCTTTGTTTTATATTATTTTTCGTAGTTTTGTTCGGTGATGACTAATCTACCACAACCTTTCCCAAAAATGAATTATTTAAGACTCGTTTCTCAACGTTGAATGTTGTCCAATCAAGCAAATCACAATGTAATCTAACGTAACACGTTTCTTTATAATTACGGTATTTTCCATACTGAAATTGCGTATAAACTTAAAACACGGAAGCGCCATGTTATTCGAAAACACATTATTAAAGACGTCTACTCAGCGATTAAAGAACATGGTTTAGGAAATGATGTACACGATAATTTGAGGTCAAATGGTGACTTGAAACTCAGTAGAACCATAGTTCTCTCTGGGTTGTATTTCGGGGCAATCGTTTGGTACCTTTAATGTCCCGCAAAATTTTCGTTAACTACCGACAAAATAGTTGGAAGGTACACACGAAACGTAATAATTACATCTGAACAACTGGACAGAAGCTGGAACCACCTCTCATCTGGCACAAGCGGAAGACTCAGGACCAACAGCGTTGCGGGTCATTGCAGAACGGTACACGTAAAGATACGTCAGAGCCTACTTTTTTGCAGAATATTTTACTTTTTGCAAAAATTAGAACTGATAATATGTCCCAAACTATTTTGAATATAAATAAAAGAATTTGTGGACTTATGTTACATCTCATCCGAAACCATGAGACTGATTTCAATAAAGCTTGGGGCAGTTATTACCTATTATCCTAAAGGAAAAATAATGTGAATGTCTGACATCCCTACAACAACCAGTGAGGGAGAGGTGATAAGCGTGAACCAATATAAAAGGAAAGAAATTTCACCAATTATTAATTCAAGATCAATTTAATACTGTTTCTCTCTGTTAAAAAGAGAAAAGAATCCATTTCATTATTTTCGTATTTTTGATAAATTGTAGACAACCCTTTACATATTGCCCCATACAAACGAATATAAAGAAACAGGATATCCGTTGACGCAAAACACAGAAAGTCAATTTCTTAGTGCAGGTCTTCTTCCTTACGGATGTGTCCCTACGCGCTATTAAGATAATGAGGAAGTCATCAGCGAGAAGGTCTTCCTCAACATTTCAAGAGTAATGTGTCTGTCAAGACGTGGTATTTTCTCTTCCCCACTTTGGAACAGAAATTCCAGATTCGGAGGGTAGTTTTCAGGGTTCTGACATTCAACCATTTCATCTAACGACACGTCCGAACCCTCCCTAATTCTTTAGGTGATACTGAATTTCTGAAGAGTTCTCTTTTCACAATGAGTCTGAATGTCAACTAAGGTATTAGTTGACTTTCGAATGAAATTCTAAGGGAATATAATCGTGTGAATTCGTATATATATATATATATATATATATATATATATATATATATANCTAGCCATTTAATATCCAAATTTAATGATATTATAATTTAGTTCTACAATGTGCGGCCATTTTTTAATCATTCAATTATATATCGTTACATGTGAATTTACCAACTTCAATACTGTAATATACTTAAATTTGGAAGGCTAAAAAAATTAAAAGTGAGGGAGGCCTCACTTTGGAACACCAATTCTAATATAATTAATTGAATGATTCAAAAATGGCCGCACATTGTAGAACTAAATTATAACATCATTAAATATAAAATGGCTAGCTCGGAGATACCAAAATTTGGATAAAAATATCGAATGCTCATCCCATCATTACCAACCTACGTCGTAGAACAAATTCCGGTCGGCAACTAACACTCACTTACCTGGTCCACTCGGCGGAGCAATGACTGATGCCACAGAGCTGTAATCGAGCTTAAATTTAAAGACAGGGAAATGGGTTCGGCCGATTCATTGGCGTGAAACACACATAAATCCTTCTCGAAGGAAACACATTGTTCATAAAAAGGTTGATATAATTTCATCAAAACAAATACATAATTATCATGGCTACAAATAATTCCCTTTTAGTGTTTCCCAAAAAATAAGAATAAAACATGCAAATACACTACCACATATACCAATTAAATTAACACTCACTTTACAAAAGCAGTTTTTCTTTGACAAACAACAATGGAACTTGTCCGTTCAAGCACATCACATGAGTTGAAGGTTCATTGAACACCATAACAATTTATGAACAGTTACGTTCATCCAATCTGATAACTGCACCGCCGCGAGCAATGAGGATAACTTGTGTCATTAACCAATTGTCTTTAGCAAATACATTAACTATCAATTAGTAAATAATTGAATCACACAATGCTTTGATAGTGGAAAACCGTCATTGATTACCTCATTAGTAGCTAACCGATGTCAGACGTCATTGGAGGTAAAAGCTGCAGAGACGAGACGTCTTATGGAGTCGTCTCATTGGCTTGTTGATTACGACCAGGTGTCAATCAGCTGCCCTCCGATCAGCAACTCCCATAGGACCTCGTAGATGCCAGCTATGCTCAGCTTCACGTTCACCGGTATCGATAGCGTCTCTGATGTTTCGGGAACTTAATCCATTTCGATACGAGAGTCCTGAGGTCGCGCTTCGCGGTGAATTTAAACATCACTGATAATCATTATCGGATGTCGAAAATTACAAAAGTCGAGTGTCGACTTCGAGAAAACTCGATGAATGTCGATCGAAGTTCTATCCTCGCTATCTAAAATGGCGTCTATCGATAAATATCGACAATAATCTCTTACGATCTATCAACCACAGTCATCGTAACCACCATGATCATAGTCATAGTAAAAGTAATCTAATCATAACAGGGTCAGTGTCCAAATATCGCAAACAAATATAACTTTTTACAAATTAATTAACACTTATTAATAACATTAATAAAAATAATGTATGTTATTATTTAATTTATTTATAATGATATGTTAATTAATTTATATTATTACGTTAATGAATTTGTATTAATATGTTAATTAATTAAAAATTAACGTAACAAATTAATGTAATTAATTACAAATTTTCAGGATACAAACTGAATTGGCTCTCCAGACAATTCAAACAGGAGTCAGCGTCTCCTTCAAAAACTCGAGAGTAAAAGGGAATCGTGACACATCAAGAACACATGAATCACGTAACGTAGACAGGAATATTTGTTCTTTTTATTCTCTTAAATACACACAGGGAAAACGTTTGGGTTGCCTATCGAGAAATGGTTGTTGTTCCTTTTTCGTTGTGTATCATTACCATACTACATACTCACCTACACTTAAAGAGGTTCCGGGCTGCAATCTTCTTGGAGGCCTCCCAATTTCAAGAATAAGGTACTAGATGATATACCATTTTTTAAAAAATGGTTTGAGATGTATTTAGTGAGCTCAGATACTATTTCCTGCCATAAAACGTTTTTAGTGTATTTAACTTCGAAGAAACGAGCACATATTTTTTTCTGGAGGATCCTTTTAGTTCAGGTTCGTCACCCTCACCCCCGCCTGGGTACACTACTGCTTCCCACACGTAAAGAGACACGAAAAATAAATAAAGAATTACACATGCAACATTCAGATCAATGAAGGTAGAATATTTTCTCTAAATAACTGTCATATAACACGTATTATCAATACTCCTGTTATCGCACGGAGACATTTCATACACATCATTAATGGTACCTCATACAATCAATATCGATCCTTGAGATCTGAAACGAGACAAAAAGCCCAGTAGGCCTTGAGCGGCTGTGTGTGTAGGGAAACTGCCTTAGCTTCTCTCATGCTCTCAGGTCGCACGTGCCTCATCGATAGAGGGCCAGCAAGCGAAGCGCCGGCGCTAATGCTTTAATCGAAACTAATTTGGACGATGGGCCAGCGCCCTCGGCGGTGATTTAGGACCTATGCAGCCGAAGACTCGGCGAAGAGAGGAAACGAACAGTGGCAGAAGGGTAATTTCTCAAAAGGGACTGGTCATGTCACGGGATTCTTCCATCACTCATTTCGCTCCACGCGCAAATGGCTTCTACGTGCACGTTCCAGGGAGACGATATTGGTTTCTATAAATAAAAATCTAAGTAACAAATCATGCAGTGTTGAAAAACACTCGGCAATTTTGATGCTTCCTGTGAAATCAGATTTGCAGCCAAACATGAATTAAGGCTACACGGACAGACAAATGTGGAGGCAATCGAGATCCTTGACACCGAGAATCTGGTCAGAAGACTAAAAAGACTTAAGCCTTTCTAGTTAGTGTGGGATTATATAGTGTGGTTATTGTGTGAGCGAACAAATCTACTGTTATGCTAATGTAGGACTTACATTGTGTGAAATGATACTTGGACAATTAATATTAATAAAAAATATACGACACTAATTATACAATTATACGACAAAATTATACGAGTGAACTAATTTTGTAAAAGTTGATCTTATTTTAAGATAAAGATGTAAATTGATGGTTGGCAAAAAAATCACCAGTTTTAATAAAGAAATTATTTTTAAAAAATATTTTGCCCAAATCTCGACAGCAATCACATCTACATGTCAGAGTGGCATTTGAGGAGGGATGGAATTTATGTCTTTCTTCAACTATGAAGGTTACATAGTCACAGCAACGTCGCATATCGTGTTTCGCGGAGAAAATAAAATCACTTCTAAAATGCTAAAGAAACATCTTTCTAGAACTAATTATTTTTTTAATTATAAAATGTAAGAAATCTTGAAATAATTTTCGTTCAATGTCTATTATTTTTAGGACAGAATAATGACTCCAAAGTCCACTTCGTATACCATATATACGCGAAGTTGCGACACTCGAGACGTTATATTTAGTGATACTCGTATGAATTACATTCCAGAGCTTTCAAAGGAAATATTAACTGCATTCCGCGTACCTTCACTTGGAGAAGATGTGTGATAACTACAAGAAGATGAATATGGCGAGCCGATCATAGAACCGAGATCAACTCCAGCTGTAATGAAAGAGATGTTTACTGCTACAACACCCATTCCATTTTTTTCAAAAGAACACCAGTTCCATCCAGGGAAATCAAGTCTTCTGAAGTTTCAACCTGGTTGGAAATGGTGTACTGGGATAGAAGAAAACTTCATAGTGCGATGGATATCTATACACACAAAATGGGTACATCAACAATTTTTCTATAATAATAATAATAATAAATCAGGAGTCAATTTTATGTTTGAGAACCTATATGATAGCTTTTGCACCCCTCTAGCGATCTCATCGGAATAGTGAAACAGATGATGGGAAAAGCTACATCCCTAATGGTGCATTAAATTGCTTTAACACGGCCATGTGAATATCCAAACAATATCCTACATTGTTTATGAAGGATAATTCTGAAATGTTTGTAACAATGTCAGCCTAGAGCATCGTGTCGTATCGCCGAGAAAGAGAAGTGACCGCTGCAGGACACTGTAAGGGAGTAGTACCTCCGTCACCTACGGCAGAGATCGTCGTTGCCCCGTGGGCATTCACAGCCGGAGGTGGAAGAGGTAGGGTCCGCCCAGTCCAGAATGGAAATTTCCCCGAGGGGCGATAAGCTGCTGTAGGGTATGGAGAGTGTGCGCAGGTGCATTTATGAGCGAGGGAGTACAGCTCCGCTGCGAAGAGCACTTTCAAGGACTGCCATTGGCCGTTGGGTCTCCAGATGACATCGAGTAACACTATTGTCCCAGGAGACGTCAATAGTGGGTGATCCTTCGGACGCAACCAGAGTTTGAAAGTGACCATCTACAATTATGGACGTCACCGTCAATTACAACACTGACGAGGGAAAAGACATTTTTATGTACGAAAAGATGGGATGGGAAATTCGTTTTATCAATGGTATCCACGAATTTATGGTCTACATAATGGATAAATACTTCAGAAAGTTTTAACAAACGAAAGAATTCTTCCAACATGTTATGTAATGTTTCATGTGATGAAATAGGAGGTATGTTGAAATAAACATGGTCAAACTGGATTTTTTTTAAATAAAAGGAACTTAGGAAAGTAAATTTTGAAATTTTATTAATCTTATAAGTTCTGAGTATTGTTCACTTCAAGAAGAAACACGATACTTGACATTCTTTGGGAATAGGCCACAGCTCTTTTTGAGTATCTTCTTATTACCTTAAAATCATTCTGCTTATTATACCTGTCTCCGTAGGAACTAAGTGACCAACTCTACTCAAAGACACGATTACCAGCTCCTCCACGATTTCATCTCTTTTATATTTTCAAGATAAATCTCAATGTTATTATAAATATAGTGCAAAGTAACAATTTAGATCAAAGTAATAAACAAGAAACACGATTGAACCTTTTGAGTTTTCGGTATTTGACAACTGTGCTCTATCTCTTTCCTCTGAGGTCTGTGGTTTGCTTAGTCTTACTTTGTCAGATGTTGAAGTATTATTGCTACTTTAATTATTGACTGTGGACAATATGTGAATTTCTTTATATATAACATTTCTTTAATATCGACTTTTCTATATGCTTCAAAACTGGTGCGACGTCTTCAGAAAAATGAGTATGTACAACAGAGAAATATGAAACTAACAATTGAGTACATATAAGTTAGTTCATCCGGGCCTAGATTTTATCCGGATTCTTCGAATATAGTGAAAGGAATTGAGATAGTTCCTAGTTCACTTTCGAGGAGAGTAAAGTAGATTTATTTTCCACGTCGCACATTTTGTATAACCTGTGACCTGTGCTACGCGCACCATCTGCATTCTCGTGCGCCGTGAAGTGATCGTGCGTCTTGCATCCCTCGCGAGAGCGCCAGAGTATGTTTCACTCGCACGAGTCGTTTCTGGAACCCTTCGCCTAGAGTAAGAACATAGTCACTCATATACTCCCTCATCTTGTGTCAAATGCACGTTCCCTATTAAATCACAACCCGTGACATATGCTCGGTCCCCCTTAATACTAGAAATTATACGGGACGTTAGGTGCCATTCGCTTTTATTGCCGCGAGGGCGCTCCACATGCGAGGGAGAATTCGGGAGGAGATGGAGCACAGTGGGCAAACACCACGAACTCAGAGGTCAAAATAAAATTCCTGAGTTTTATTGTTCTCATACTAATATTAGGAACAAAAAAATGTTTTATGGTCACTCGGAATAATATAAGCAACATAAAATGGTGCTCAATCAACCAAATGTTTGAGATAAAAGCCTTGATATGCATGATGCAGTAGTTAACTTTTTTTTTTGCAAACAACTATACTCAATGGTCTTCGTTAATGAAACCTCGGATGTAGTGCTGGATATACACGAAAGAAATCAATTACTCTAAACGCATATGCGCTGTTCACCTTCTTTCCGACCTAACATCTATTTTATTTCTTCCCGATTTTCTTTTTGATACATGTCGCTACAAAATTTGTCAGCAGCGACGAAATATAAATAACAGTTTTTTATGTAAAAATGTGCACAGAAAAATAAACATTTTTTGTATTTTTGTTCACTGTTTTAAGAATCGGTAAACGCTTGTATTTGAGAAATAATGTTCACTCAGAGAAGTAACCAGTTTTTGTGCAAATACGCAATAAAGTCAACAAATATTTTCATTATTACTTTTTACTGCTCTGCGACATAAAGTGTTTTTACATCAACAAGTAAAAATAATATCACGATTACATTATCACCAGTCATTTTCGACTAGTGAGAAGGAAAATTAAACGACATACAGGTTGTAACTATTCGAAGGTTTTATTTGACAGCAGGTACTCCTTGAGGGGACAGGCTCATTCACTTATCATTCACACGTTCACTTTATGTCGATATAACGTTGCTAACTCGACTTGCGTACGATCATGTCCCGAGTTCAGTAAATGGGTTCGCAGTCCAGGTAAGTTGTTTCCGACTTGCGATTTATTATAAGTTTTCGATTTCCGATTTATTATAAGTTGTCCATGTCACCTGCTTAAGTATGAATAATTGACGGAAACGACCAAATACGGCAGATCTTCACTTCTCATTTATTGGCACATCACAGAATTAAAAACTCAAAGCACATTAAAATAAAACATTAAAATTTCACAACGGTTTGATACTCAGCTTTGTGCCATTATCGGGTGAATAAAAATGTTTTAAAATAAATTGAAGCACGAGCTGACGTCTAAAAGGAAGGTAAAAAATACAGAAGGAGGAAAGAAATGAACGTCAAAGCTTTATATAAATATGAAAGCATGACAAGAACATACAATGTAACCAAAACATACAAAGCTGAGTAACGAAGCAAAGATCTTCAATATTTGGTCGTTTCTGTCAATTATTGCTTTGTCATGTTTTAAGTGTCGACGTAGCATTTATAGTATTTGGGAGAGGCTTATAACTATTAAGAAATGCAAAATCTCCCCCCTCCCCCCCCCCACACACACAACACACAAAAATTCTGAGATCTATTCTTGATACGTATGACTATTAACTACTTCATTTTCTTACATCTCCTACTCTTTTAGGGAGTAGAAAATGAATGATCAAGATAATGTTTCTCTCTACTGGTAGAGGAGTTAGTAGAATGTTTCTTCACACCGCGCGTACCCGAGGCAGATGATATCTGTATAACGAATGTAATGGAGAGTTCAAATGGCAGTGAGAAGGGAGTATCACATAATATTCTGCAGAAGTCGAATTTCTGTCTCCACAACAAATTTCACCTCGATCAACTTAAAATATTATCTATTATAAACGCTGCATATTGTTTCAAAAACTTCAGAAGCAAAATGGTGCTACTGACAATATTCGAGCATGTAAAATAAAAGAAATGAGAAGTAATTATTTTTGGTACAAAAGTCAAGGTTGTGAGTTGCATTAGTTGTGTCCTCCCTCCTTTAATGGGTAAATATTGCACATCACGAAAATATTCATGCATATTTCCTTTTTTACCCATAAGACAAAAAAACATACGAACATTAAAATATATTTCGATCAATCTCGACATGTTAAAAATATTCAATAAAAAATTGATTCATTAATTTATTGTTTTTTCACTTGATATTTGTAGAGGAACTTAAAAACACGAAGTTTACACCCTCGATTTTATTATATATATTTTATTTATATTATGCCTTTTGGCGAAGTTCAGGTCATGAGGTCTGCTCTTCCACCTAACCTTTGGACTTGGGTAAGGTGGGATGTTGTGTTGCCTGGGAACTTATGGTACCGAGCCGACATTTGTCTAGAGAAGGTGAGGGAAACCTTAACTCAAAACCTCACCTAGTTCGATCGAGCTGGGTTCGAACCCACGCTCTACCGCTCAGCGGAATCGTGGAAGCGAGGACGCTACAACTACACCACCGCTGTCAGTACTAATATCACTGCTGTCGGTATTAGAAATGGAAGAACTTTTTCATTTAACTCATGTCACAAGCCGCAACTTTCCTGTATATTAACAAAAAATACACGAGAATACAAACAAAAATAAACAAACAACTAAACTTTTACAGTAATTACGATACACCGTGCATTATTTATTCACTAAGTATATACTTCATATATTTTGGTCTTGAAGTATTTATGTCTTTGTTATAAAGTGACCTCAGACGAAGACAAGAGACATTTTTTACACACAAAAATGCTTTAGAATATGATATAACTCCATTGATATACAGCCTACAGGAGTTGATTTTTGAATCCTTTGAGCAAGCACATCGAGAACTGATCTATTTCCTTCATGCATCGGTTTTATGACTTGAGGCAAGCTCTTTATCGATTACACACTCTCTATACTGTGAGATTTGAATAATTTAGTGATTAAAATGAAGAAATCAACCTCGTTCGGGTTTTTTAAATTCGGAGAACGAGCGATGGAGCGGAGGAGGAAAGTCTTCCTACTCTCTAAAAATTTAAAAGTCCACCGTTGAGAAATGCGACAAAGGAAACATTCACATCTGGCGAGGGCGCAGTGACCCGCGATGAGCTCTTTGTTGAAGAGAAAATTTATTAGTTTAGAAATTGCAAGTAAGCGAGGGAGTGGGAAAACGACCCACCCCGGCCGTATAACCGAGGACACACAAGGGGGAAGGAGCAAGTGGTGACTTGTCAGGAAAAAAACGTTGCAAAAGAGCGTTTAGAGATAGTTCAAAAATACTCAAAATTCCCAATCAGAATTTAGGCACAGGAGGGGGAACAGTTGTGGTATTGGAAGTTTTTCGTCACGTGAAGTTCAAAATTGGAAGACCTGGAAGTGGAAAAAGAGGTGTAGGAAGGGATGAAGTCCATTTAAGAAATGGCAAATGAAAATTCATGATCAGATCAGAGAGATCAGATCAGAGAGACGAAATCAGAGAAACGAGATTTTTTTCGCGCGAAGTGAAGACTTGTAGATTTTTCTGAGCAGAGCCACGACTCAGTCTTATTTTCGAAGTTATCATGATGTCCGATGAGATTTCCGAGTTCGCTATTTTCCGGAACTAATTCATCAGTCTTTGACTAGCATTTTCGGCAGCAAATTCTAAATCCGAGACGCGACAAAATTCGTACGAAAAATATGTCCATTCGGTGGGCTCTTTCGAGAAACCAGGGACCGCCATTGAAATTGAACCATGATGGTTTGGGTCCACGCCGCTTCTGAGGGCATCTAGGCAGCATAGCTTGTGGGAGGAAGGCACCACCAGGTTTGCTGGCGCTAGTGACGTCATTAACCGGAAGTCGTTCTGAGATCGAGGCAGGTCGGCTTCCCGTACGGTTGACGCACCCTCCACTCAACACTGCACTGCTTGATTGGTCATCAGGTTGAGGTATTTCACGATTGTTGGTGGCATCCAACACATATCGTCATGCGCTATTGTGAGAAGACGAGTGCGGATCTTATTGTTCAGAGGGGCTCCGAACTTTGGACTTTATGATTAATGAAGAAGGCCCAATTAGCAAGAAAGAACCCCACTTAATTATATCTTTTAAATACAATATCAATGTAATTGCATTTCAAGAAGCAAGAATTAATGTAAATTCAGTGTTCGTTTTATTTGTCAAAGGAGAGATTATTTTAATGTTTATTCAAGATGTTCAATTTGTTTAAAATTTATGTTTGTCGTTGAGAAGTCGAATTCGGCGGAAATACTAGTGTATTTCATGTTTACATTGGCTACCAGTTATGTGTGTTTCTTTTGGGGGATAGCATGAAGGTTTTTTGTTGTATGTGATTCATGTTAATTAAATTTAATGCATTTCAATTTGTCAATAGCGTTTTCCTGTAGTGGAACTCCAGTATGGTCTTTCCCTTCGTTAAAAAAAATGCGATCCCTAGAAATTTGTGGAATCCTGAGATTAATTAGCCGAGGCGCCAAAAAAAATCAAAGTTATAAGTTCTAGAATTGTATTATATTTATAACACGTAAAAGATTCGTTCTGCCACAATACTTCACTTTTGAAAACGTCAACCAGAGTTGATGGTGACGGGAGGAATTCATCTTCACACTCTTGGATCTACATCCGGGGAGCCACGAAAAGTAAACTCCATCATTCAGTTTTGATCCAGTTAAATTCCAGTAGTAAGCACTGTCTAAACCCGACCAGCCGCCGACGAATGCTTCTACTCCGAAGCTGCAACTTTATGGTCGTGCCATGGACGACGGTAGCGCAAAAGCATCATGGTCGAAAGCAGCGTCTACTCCACCGAATAGGCACATGTCCGTATTCCGTCAACTGTTAATACCTCCCGTTCATCGTTCAGTGTCCCTACGTCTGGCAGTATACTCGTCTCATTACTTCCACAGCTTGAGTCGTCCGTGCGGCGACGTCCAGCGTTTCAGTTGGTGGTTATATTCCATCCTTTGTGACAATTTCAGCTGTGGAAGAGGGTCGTAATCGTCGGGAGTCTCCGGAGTTGAGTGTTCTGTAATTTGTAGAGCACGAGAAATAGCACAAGGGTTTCGTAATGCAACATTTATTCTCCTTTTAGACTAGAGTACGCCACCTTGCTCCATTTTCCAATTATAACGCGTCTGTTTGAATTTTAAGGCAAATCGCAGAACTTTAAAAAAAATTGCATTATTGTTCAAAAAATTTCAGTTAAATAATAATAACAACAATGAGAAAACACTGATAATATAACTTTAGGAAGATGTTTATTCATGCAATACAATAATGCCTCATAATTGGGAAATATTCTGAATATTTTTATCAGTTTTATTGTTACTTAGTTTTTGCGACTCATTCCACAACTGTAAGTAACTTCAATGAATCAATCAACCAATGATATACTCTCATCATTTACAGGTCACTGCCCCTTTCAAAGTTTTTATAGTTATGAAAAATTGAAAATAATACAAACTGACATACTTAAAATAATAAAGAAGTCAGAGATTTTTAACTCTGTAAGTATTTTTTAAAATGTTGAGTTGTTCTTCATTATAAATTATGTAAGTTCCCACTGTATTTAATTAAATTTATTTTGTGATTTAATTAAATATTGAATAGGTTTTTCATTGGATAACCAACGAATCTGAAGAATATTATCTATCTTCTTTACACTGAGTCTCCAACTTATTCTTGGGTATCCCCTCTTCTCAAACGCCGTGACTCGTCAATACGAGGACTTGGAGAATAAAAATACTTCACAAATTGAAACTTTCTCAACATACATTGTGTGATTTTAATAAAAATCACATTACTACAGATGCAAACAGACGGAGTGAACAACGAACCCAATCGAGTCCAACTATAGTAGCAAGCAGATAACGTGAACCACAAACCACAAGGAGAACTAGCAACGAACTAGAAACTGTGGGTATCTGACCGGAGGGAAGAGCATTTGCTGGTGGCTGGAGGGTGGCCGCGGCCCGAATTTACTGCGCGCAACTTAGTCCATTGGTTGGAGGAAGCGGCGTCTGGGCTTAGGCACCAATCTGCCTTCACAAGGACAAGAGGGAGTACGCAGTCACTTTGTCTTCAACGAATAGGCCTACGCTGAACCGTGAAGCTCAACTTAGAAGTTAAGTTTCCAACAATTCTTCTTGCGACCTTCACATGCCTCGTAGTACGTCCATGGTTAACCTCATGGTGTTAGATTATTGGAATAATGAGTCCACTGTCATAAGGGTATCACGTTGGGTAGACCACAGAGATTCTGCTCATGGGTTAGGAACATATTACCCCATGAAATTTTCCTGAGAAAAATTCAAGTCTTCCAACGACACAAGGGACCCCTGACCGCTCCACTCAGTTGTACGTAGTATGATAAATAGATATCTCCACAGAAATAGTCCTCCTACCTACTTTCTACCTTGGCGACGTCTACGGTAAATGAACTGCTATTAAACATAAATCACTTAATTTGCATTTAACCACGCCACGAGTTATCACACAAGCGATACCTGTGGGTCTGTGAGTCGTAAGTTGAATGATAATGAGCGGAATAGCGTTGTGGTAGCGCGCCAGCGCTTACAGGTGAATCCCGGGTTCGAAAGGTTCCGTCTCCCATTCTCATTTAATATAAAATCACGGAACTGCTATTACAAACAGAGCTTTCACGAAAAAAACTAAAAATTTCATTCGTGACACGGGTAAGTATTTAAAATATCGTAGTGACTCGTTTTTAAATATGCCATTTCAAATCTTAAATTAGCTTTTCTCGGTTTTTACTCCGGTGGTAGGAATTGACTATCTTCCCTTTCCTACAACAGAATCCGTTGCGTTACAGAACCGCGCAGACGGAAAAAAACATTATTTTTAGCCAGATTTTAACTGCCATTGATTCGTTAGAGAGGTAAATTCATGAATGCGGGAAAAACTTCCTTATATATACAATGATTTTTAAGCAAAAATAAATAAAAATACGCAAAGTCTTTTGCAAAGTTTAACCCTGAAATGGTCGCTGCTACATATACAACACGAAAGTTCGTGTGGAAGGCATTGGACTTCCACTTTAAATAAGTTAAAATAAACGTGTATAAAACAATTCAACACTATATTATTAATAATCGTCGAAGTAAGTCTAATTTATTTAACGTTTCATTACTCAAATAATTGGTCACTCCCAATTATAACATGACAGGTTTAAAGCTTATAAAATTAAATGAACGAATTATAAACTTTTAAAACCTTATCAGTAATAACCATACACGATTCAACTCTTCACACAAAAAAGGATAATAAAATATTTTTCGACACAGAATTGGTTCCGAGGGCGACGCTTACCGTTCTATTCTGTCACAGAATTTCGATTACATAGCAACGTACAGCAGATCACTTGACCAAAGTTGACGGTGATTCCTAAGATTATTAATCTGAGCGCACGCAGAACCTAATTATAACGTAACGTAAAGCAGTAACGTAAGATTAACATAAAGCACAATTACGCTTACGCTGATTAATAAAAATTATCTTCTACCAAAAATAGCCAAAATGCTCTCAACACATTTGAATCCCGTGTCAAGAGAAGGAATGTGTCTCAACAGAAATTGAGAAAGTCTAAAAAACAATAGTAACTTCTTTATGTCTATCGTCACCAATAGAGTTTTTTCATGACGATGAGCGTATCATTTAAAGTCTGGAAGGTGAAGTGTTGTTACCATTTCAAAGAATAATATTTCCCACTATTGTCTGGGTGATTATTTCATTATTGTCATCTCCATGGCCTAACCATTATCTTCCGTGGACCTACAACTGCGATATTCTTTCATATCAGTTTTTCGTGATATTTTAAATTATTTGTTAGTTTTTGTATTAATTAATCGTATTATTTTGAATTAACCGTAACAATTCAACGAAGATAATGGATAAGCCTCATAATGGACACAAAGGTAATATTTTTTAAAAATCATTTAAATGTTGATGGAATTATGTTTGAGTATTATCTTGCGTAAATGTGTTGTATGAGAAATAACAAAAATAAACTCGAATCGTAAAATACTGGCAAATGCATTCCATAAAATATATTTCTCCTTTTCCGTAAATGGAAAATGGGATATCAGCTAACGCAAACCTATGGAATGCTGTCCTGCTTCCAAGTTCCACTTTAAAATTTCACAAAACGAATGAATATCGAAAAGTAGAGTGCACAGAACTGATTTTTTTTATCATCGCATTCCACGCTAACCACGTTGGTTACCTCTTTGTGCGGTCAGCGAAATTAAAATATTCGGTTCCGAAATTAAAATACCCCATCACAACAACGGACAACGACCCACGCGAACGAATCTCGGTCGGGGGACAAAAAAAGGTCGCTGTCGATACTCTCTTTTTGACAGTGTTGCATTTTTTTAACACAAGAGCTGTTCCATGCCCGGTTCTTGATACGCATTAACATAAAAGTGAAATTTAATAAGCGCCCTGTTTATCGCCGGTTGCGGAACTACCAAGTTCCGAAATATTCCCTCGCAGAGCCACTCCACAAAAGGAAATTAGTCCTCGAGCGTGAAATATGCGCTACGTCGGTCTCTCTAAATTTAATATCCTCCAAGGGGTGGAAAGAGAGGGAAGGCGATTCTAAAACCAATGCTCCGCCGGAAACCCTCTTGTCCCACGATACGAGTTGCTTCCCCGCAACTTTTCGAGAGTCTCTGATTCTAGACTGCGTTTGATTTATCACCGACCAGGGGTTTGGCGGTGTTCGCGAAATATTAATCGCGGAATAATCATCGTACAACGGGAAAAGGTACTAATGAGCCGACACCGAGAGACGCTGATGGCGACGGCAGGAAAACAGGAGTAATAAAACTCCACCCGAGCCAGGATACTTGAGGGAAGAAAATTATCGCTCTTAGTGGAGAAACAATCGTTCGTTCTAAACGAAAAAGAAGAAGAAGAAAAAAACGAAGAGGAGGAAGGACAAACAAAAGAATAGCGCTTGGAGATAGTGAATGATTAAAACCGACCATGCGAAACGGCAGCGAGATAGATGGGTAACGGTGTATTTAGAACGACCCTATAGTTCATAGAAGAGTCATTGTTTCTTAAGAAGACTACGTTCCTCTTCTTTGTCACAATCGTCTCCTCTGCATTTATTTACGACGCACGTAAACCACTCTCTTGCTCTTCTCCCTACTTAACTTCCCTCCTTCCAGAAGCTATTAGAAACGTTCTTCATAGTTACAGCACCGGTCACCGGAGGCGCCACTGGCGATGCACCCCCCCGCCCTCTCTCCCATTCCCCTCGCTCATTTTTCAATCTCTGTCCATATCACGCGTTAGGGGAGGATCCCCCTCAAAATTCCGCTTACGTTTTACAACGCCACCTCGATGAGCGGAACCGTGTTGCCGCTTCGGGACATCCTCTTTGGCAACGTAGCACGCAGCCCCCGTGAGCGTTATCGCAGCTTGAGAGCGTTAATGTACAAACTTAGTTAATCCGTCGGTGGCTTCTGTGGATGCAGTGTGACGGGGAATTGGGGTGGCTGCTGGTCCACCGGGCGTTCGGACTAGGCAGGACTAGACAGACTGGGAGAGTAATGGGAATCTAGCGACTTGCAAATGCGGAAGGGAGAAGGAAACAGACAGAGATGGAGTGATTCTGTTCTACATGGCATCAGACTTGCATCCGTTGATGTGGTGACGTTGTGGGTGACAGAACTAGTAACTTTGGCAAGATATAGTGATATGTACTTATTAAATCACCCTTGTTTTAAATTTTTGACTGTGTGTTTCGTACTATCCATTGAACATTTCAAACGTAGTTTGATTTATTTTTTGGTCGTCTCATTCTGTGTCCGTCTTTAAACTTGGGAAATCGGTTCTCAGAGCTACGAACACTCACATTAGAACCTTAGGCATTATGCATAAGTACATAAGATGCCCAAGCAAGATGCGCTAAAGATTAATACCCACGGAAACTTTTAAAAAACTTGGTTAAAAAAGGATGAATTAGTTATTACCAATGGTAACGATAGACAACACTAATACGTGGCGTATATGCAGCTATTATGCTCATATTGAAAACGTCAGACAGCTATTTGGTGATTTAAGGTTAATTTTGTGTCAGCATTTGCTATGACTACGAGTAACCTGATGAATGTAATGATACCCCATGATAGTTTGGTATGACTGAGATGATGAATACGGCGCGGACGAAGTACGAGTACACACACGATTCTGGGTGATGATCGCTATGGTGACGAAGAATGAGACGGTGATGCCTGCAGGATAACGAGTTAAATTCTTGACCCGAGATTCTAGTTGTTCCCCTTGATAACGGACAACACCAACTATTTGCATAATGCTTCGAGAAAGGATAGCGTATGTCTACAACAGGTGACGAGTGGTAGCATGTGCAGCCGGAGTCAGAGTGAATGGTGATGATGTTGGCGACACGTGATCCACTAGCAGTGATTACGGGGGCGGCGTGGAAGTTAGGAGAGCGACGATGTAATCCAGGCGGGCGTCCAATCTTGTTTCTCGACCGCAAATGCGCTATTGCTGCGACCCTGCCTCGATGCGATGTTCATTCACTTAACACAAAGGAATCTGACATGTGTTGTGTAGTCGAATACTATTACATATTACCATATACACTAGCGGTCGCCTACCGTTAGAACGAATCATTAAATTCATCCTTTTTAAAACCGTAGAGCACTACGTAATATCTTTTTAAAATGAATACATGTCAATTAAGAGCAATAGATGTTTCATTAACAAAATACAAGCAACTATTCAATACTGCAAAAAATATTAAAATTTACTAAAACGATCAATGATAAAATCTTACTGTGTCATGCGTACCTTGTCCAAGAATAGACCTTGTTAAACATCTGATTGGACATCAATTACGTCAAGGAAATGTTATTTTATTTTTTACTATTTGTTTCCCGATTTTTTAAATATAATTTGAAGAAATATAACTCGTAATATTGTTTCTTACTAGTTTGTACATGAGAGGATAAAAAAATACAATTAATGACCAGATGGTTTGAGAAAGCATTCTTATGTATCTATAATTTATTGAATATTTTTGTGTACTGGAATAAATGTGCTCCTCTAGATACGAAATTTTTTTGGTGTATTGATTATTATTATTATTATTATTATTACTATATTCCAGTAAATAAAGTAAAATCTATCTCTCATAAATGATACCAAATACATATCTTACAAATGACAGCCAATACGAGAGGATTTTTAAAATGAAGCTGAAAGTTATTGCTGTGTCTAAATGCATAATCTACATTTTATTTTTTCCACTGTTCGTCCGCTTCGTAGATTAAATCCCCCGATTCCAATTTAAATTTTTCCGTACATAAACAAAAATGAATTCTGATAAAATGTAGCTTGAGAATTATATTTATCGAACGACTACCAGTATTTGTTCAATGTACGTTGCACGGCAAGTCGTATCATACATACCAACATGCAACGAACTGAGGCCAGAAAGTAAAGGAATGTATTACTCCTCAACCGGAATTACGCCCACGAACGGAATCGTAGTGGACAATACAAATATTTAAGAACTTCTTACTCCTTAAGAACACAAAATATTCTATAACTCATTGTCTAAGTATTCGTAAATAGATGTGTATTATTGACTCGCATTGGATTTTTTAAAGAAAACTTTCGCAGTACTCCCACAGCAGGTCCACAAAAAGGGAAAATAAAGAGGGATGTTTCAAGAAGGGATGTCCACAATTTTCAGCTGTGTACATATGGCTTACGCATGTGGATGAGAAAATTATCCAAGTACAAAAAAGTGCAATAATAAAAAAAGATTAAAAACATTATTATAAACAAACCAATATTAGTGAAAGAGCTGATATCACTGACAATTTATTGATTATAAGTTTTCCTATGTAAATCTACGATCAAATTCGAAAATTCCATAAAACTGTCAAATTCTCGTGGCTTACATACTCATTTGTTATGTGTAAAAACTATATGTAGCAAAAGCAAAGATAAATTACGTCGTAAAAGAACTTCAATGGATTTAGTTGTGATAAAAATCTGAAGATGCAGTAAAGTAACTATTATCGTAATTTCATTTATATTATAATTTTGAACGCCTCCACCTTCATCCCGAAACAAATTTTTCCAAGACACTTCATGTATTTCTAAACAATTCCATACACACTTATGTAAATAAGAGATAAATAATCTTATGTCATAAAGGTTCTCTTTCTGTTTTGCTCGTGAGTCTTAATACAATAGCAGATCTTTATTGCCAATAAATTAACCCATCACAAACGTACCAGGAATTATTTATTTATTTACAGGCACAAAAGATGTAATGTTATATATACATATGTTGTACTTAACCACATATATCCCACGAGGTAAATAATTATGTATGTGGACCTGTGTGGAAACTAAATTAGACAATGAAATCACAGTGTTTTCACAATAGCACATAAAAACACCAAAGATAGAGCAAAGAAAAAATAGGAAAATGTACAAAACTATTACCACAATACTAATGCCATTATGAATGTAAAAAGATTAAAAATGACAGAAGTACATAAATAATATAAAATATAATCCATACCATATGTGTGCCTAGTAGATTTGAGTGACATATCATAATTTCTTTTTTGTGTCATTGTTATGGTTCCTTAAACAACTGAAGTTGTAGATCTGCCTTAAATTAAGTGACACCTTTTTTAATACTTATTTATTTAAGATTTGATTGTATCTATAAATCATGTTACTTCATCGGTAATGTTCAAATATATGATGCGAACTGGAGTATCCAATTGAGGCACATGAACGCACAACTCTGTTACGTGGTGGACTGTCCGTTTGCATAAGTGAACACGAAACAGCGCAAATGAGCGAATTGCCTCCTCTTGTCCTGCGGCCCAGCGACGCGCCCTGACAGCGGATGTCCGGTTGCTCTCTGGTCCTCGCGCCATGCACCCCGGACACGGAAGCAGCGCCGGCGGGCGCCGGACGTCCGCTGCACGACGGATCACCGACTACCGGAAGCGAGCAGATCACAGCATGCTGGCGGAGTATGCTTAGATCAACTTATGAGAAATGGGGAGGTTATGACTACTCACTTAGCTATTCGGATTATCACATTAACAGTATAAATTGAAGATATGAAACTGTAATTATGAAACATGATCTTTTTTACTCCTTTCAACCCAAAGATGTTAGAAATTCTGATGGAATAACTCATCGCTTATTAATAATAAATATTTAAAGAAAAAAAACGCTATGTACAAGATTCATACTGAAAATTATTTGTGAATGTAAAACAAAAGCGATAATGTGTAAGAGTTTAATTAACTATTAAGCACGCAAAGGTAAAATGCTCATAAAACTTTTATAAAGAAGTGGTACGGGAAAATAAATAATTAAAAATATATATATTTATCATGAAAAGTTGCCATCTATAAAATGTTATTTGGGTCTTCCAAACAATCGATTCAACAAGAGGGTGGTATTAAACTTTCTACAAACCATTTAGATATTTTTAATCTGTAAAATATTAAAATCGGTTAGATTCTTTACGGAATCAAATCATTTGCATTCTTCTGCATTTCATATCATGGGAAGTCGGGATTTTCGATAAGTTTCATTTTCGTTTTGACAATTATATCCGCAGTGGAATGAAATTCTATTTTAACCCGAATCGTTGTCAGGAAAAGATCAAACCTGATAATTTTCGAACTAGACCCGGTGAACTTTTATAGCGTCACGAAAGAGAAATTAAATCGTTTCTCGATACTTTCAAGCGACGGCGGCAGCAACCACCACCACCACCAACCCTGTGCCAGTGACTCGAGCATCTCTCGTCTTCAAACTTCCACCTCCACACACCCTGTGGCGTGCAGCGCGGAGCAAGGGCACGCCCCGTAGTCGCAAATCCACGCGGTGGGAAATGGGTAGGGGGGCCCGGTCGGTCACGCCAGCGCGATGCCGCTGCTGCCTCCATGACCCCACGACCCCACTGCGGCTCTCTGCGGCACGCTCACCCCGCTCAACCCCACCCCCTTCCACCATCACCTCCTCACCTCTGACGCACTCCCCGCCACAAGTCCTTTTCCTTAAGGAAACGACCGGGATTCCGAAGCACGTATGTATCACGCGCGAAATAATATATACGTGATAACAGAAGATAGTACACAAATGAAAAATCAGACATTAACATCATGAACAACCAAAAACTCTCTTGACAACGAACAAGAGAGCTCGAAGAACATAATAACAACTTACGAAGACCATATTCAGCACTCTTCCAATAATTAACGACGATCAAGCATAATTTTACGCTAACTTCAACTACTCGTAACACAATATCTTTCCAAGGATTGTTCTAGCTTCTAGAAAAACACCGTAAAGGTGTGTGACATGGTTTACGCGTGGATGCATGTGTTTGTTTTCATGTATATGTTTATTTCATTACAATAGTTACCTCAAATTCTATCAGCGAAAAGGCGGATTACACATAATTGTCCGGATTTAGCGGAATTACTTCAAAAAAGAAAAATGTTTTAAATATGTAAAACAGTAAATGCCCGTTTACGCGACAATTATTTTTCTTACTCCAGATTCAGTCTGATGTACCAAAACGAATCCAACTTCCGTGGAACGAACTTTAACGTTTTGATTCAATCCGTTAAGTACATTTTGAGTGAAGCGATTTCACATGATTTTGGAAATTCCTCGGGAAGAAATGTGCCATACTGCATTACATACTGCATTGACCGGGAAAACAACACGGAATATTTTATGAATATTCATGGCATTTTATACACAATTAGCCTTATACGCTATACAGAAAGCGTACCCGTAAGTCACAGACGAGCAAGGCACAATTATGTTACAATTATCTTTATCTAGTTATAAAATAATTGATGAGTTTTTCGTTACTAGTAGAGATAACAAAGGAGATTTAACACTGAATATTTGCATAAGAAACACAAAATTCACGCGGGCTAAGATTCAGATCTGCACATGTCTTGTATAAAGGAACTTCCAAAACATTTACTTAAAATTAACCGTTCTCTTTCTACTTAATGTTCACGAGAAGTGAATAAAATACGTGACCTTGGCTGAATAATAAAACACTAAATGAATCCGCATACATAGTTTTATTTCCCTCCATTGTTGCGTTTCTTTAACTATTGTTGTATTTATAGGCATCAAGTTTTACCGTAACTTTGTTCCGGTAACGCGAAGCAAGAAGTTCGGTGCAATTGAATTTTTTACGATCGTCAGCCGCTGTAAACTGGTGGCGCCGTCGCGCAGGAGAAGAAAAAAAAGAATGACTCATTCTTCTTCTTTTGTTTTGATTCTCGCCTTCGTCGATACGTTCTTCTTCAGCAGCTTCTATCCTTCTCTCTCACTTTCTTTCTCGATGCGGAAGCACTTCCGCGTCCACAGAAACCGATAAAGGCATGAATCAGAGCCACGAATTTGGAATAGGGAGATATGATCACTCCTCCACTTCTTGTGTTCTGGGATGTACTTAAGACTGAATTATTGAGTGACTTCCTATAGTTCCAAAATTGACGATCCACGGCCATTTCAGACGCTCGCGCGATGCTCAACTTGAGGGGAAGTTCATTTCGATTAAAGTTCGGGCTTTTTGTAGTTTATGGAATACTGGATTAGTTTTAAAAGAAAAGTTATGAACGAGAAAAAAGTTGAATTACTTTTTAGCTTTTAAAAATTCACTCACAGCTTACATAATACTTTACGATGTATATTAACTCGTTTTGACGTACCCAAGTACCACACAACACATTCAGTTATTTAAAATATTTAAATTAACAACCGCAAATGATTTATACGCAAAATGGATGGAAGAATGGAAGAATTGGAGATACATTATTTTATGTGGCCTTTTGGGTAGGTTCTCTTAATCCCGGGTGTAGAAGATGAGGTACATCCTAGAGGAAAGGTGGAAATATTTCTTTTTGCTTTGGATCGAACTAACATTTCACGGTCTCGGCTCCAAATGGAGTTGAAATGCCCCACTGGTTCCTAATTAAAATATTAATTGTTCTCCATGTGGTTCTTGGATGTTTTAATTGCATTTTAACAATAATGTATGAAATTTGATAGTGTTGAGTCATCGACAAATTTATCAAAACAAAACAAATCAAATGGTACCGCTATACGATTTTTGAACTTTATAATCGTTTTACTGCTGCTTTGAGGTCATTATATGTTATATACTGTTAAATGTTTGAAAGGTAGATCAAATAAATGAATACAGGAAATACATAGTAACAGAAAATTAGAACTTAAAATAAACGAGCCAAATTCATTAAATAAAAATAAACCTCAATATCTTTTAAAACATAAATTGAAGGTGAACAAGCACTAACGTAATTGAGAGCAAATTTAAGAATGTCGTACCAGGTTCATGTGCAAATGCAAATCGGGCGTGGGATGGAAGCCAGTACTCGTTGTAGTCGTAAGGAAAAGTATTCTTGCAGTGACGCCAGGAGACGGAAGAAATTATGAATGTTCTTTTGTATGAATTGTATGTACGTATAATTTTGTAATTTACTAAATAAATGCAACATCATGAAATTACACAACGTGCTCCTCTATTTCCTTCTTTGCCAATGACTTAAACAGATTATCTCATAACTGCATAGAATTATTCCATTTATCTCGTCGGGAAGGTATTTGAGCGATAACCGATATCTCAAAGAGGATAAGATTAATTTATTTAACATGTGAATCCAAATAACACCGATTACGCATTTCGGTGATAAAAAATGATAAGGCGTTATACTCCAAAACCATTCAGTATACATATATCAATAAGTATCTAATTGTAATATACTTCTAAAAATATTGACGATATCACTAGTTTTCTGTAAAAGCTTTACAGCTTTTTCGCTACACAAAATAGTAATTTGCGGGGGCCTGTGGAAACACCCTGTCTGTACTAAAGAGAGAATGATGACCACCTCGATTTTTGTATTTCCTTCTTGACAATCAGTTCAAAATCCGATGTATGTAGTTCTATGATAATTACTCACGATATACCTGACAAGTTCTCCTTTGTGCATGTCGTAGTGTGTGGGTGTCAGAGCTCAATACACTGAAAGAAATTTATTGGTAAACCTTCCCAATATTTGGGTTAAGGTTACGACGCAAAAGCAGAATAATTATGGTGTAATTATAGTAGAATAGTGTCAAAATGCTAAATTATCCATGATACAGGGATAAGTATATACCGTATTATTACAACAAAAACTCCTGTGCGAATCTTGGTGGGGTTCACCAATATGGAAATAAGTAAAAAGGGTACAATCGTCGTTTTTACTCATTAAAACCTGGAAATATACATAATCAATTGTATGGAGCATTTTTTAAACCGAAGATGCGCGAGTCGAAGTAAGCACTTATAAACAGACGTATTGGCAACCTTCAACCTTCGTCCCGCGTCGAAAACTGCACGTCCGATGGAGCACGTCAATGGAGTGTGTACGTGGGCGCTGCCGCGTACTTCGAATCGTCAAGGCTTTCAGTTCGACAGACCTTCTCGACCTTTGAACAGCTGTTAGAAGCGAAGAAGTGGGACGATGGTGATTTCACAGCGCTGTTTCTGGTTATCCGTGTTTCAAATGACTCCCGGAGTCAAGTGAGTCCCAGATGTTTTTTGTGTTTGACAGCGTTTTAGCAATAAAGGCAATAAGAAATAAGGTAATTAAGAAAACTAAAAAAAACCGATTCTGTAAAAAAAAAATAATTAAAGTTTAAAATTAATTCACTTTATGAAAAGAAGAAAACAACGCAGAAAAGCCTAAGATTGTATGAGGTATGACAAAAAATGTGTTTATAAATAATGTATGGTGAAACATGTTACTAAAACACGTTATATTATGTTGTATGTAATACAAATTTTAAATTAAAGAAAAATTGGAAGCACGCGGGACCCATTTGCAAAGACAATTTACGCACAAATTTTAAACTTTTACACTTAAAATTTAAAATTTATTACGGTATTATGTAATTCGCTTGGGAGAAAACAAAAAAAATAACGTACACAAAATCTTTGAGTTTGTGTCAAAGAGCAATTATAATGTTACTTTCGTAATGTTACAGCCGAGAAAGGGNATCTTTGAGTTTGTGTCAAAGAGCAATTATAATGTTACTTTCGTAATGTTACAGCCGAGAAAGGGAGATTTATCTTTGGAATTCCTCATTTCTAATTCGAAAAGGTGATTGTTTTTATTTTAATTATTCATCTTCATTGCTTAAAGAAAGTATACTAATTAAAAGTTCACAAAATGTACGATGACTAAAGTGCATCACTACGATGACTAAATTACGAATAATTTAAAGGAAGATCAATAAACAAACTCCATAAAATTTTTACTTTTAATTATTAATAATACTATTCATACGTGTATGATACAGTTAAACGCTACATCACATATATGATATATCATACACGAAAATATATAAAAAGATGATATATTAATACATAAAACCTATCCAAGAATGTTTCTACCATTTCTGAACCTGCTCAAGCGTTTTCGCAGAATTCGGGTCAAACCTTGCGAGGCGTCGTGCAGACTGGAAAATGGGAACAATGATACGTTATCAGTTCAAGAGGTAGAACAACAAGAGCATTTGCGGGAGAAGTAATGCGCTATTCATCTTATCTAAAGTGCAGATACGCCAAAACCTACGCCACTGACACTACAGAGGTATATTCTGTAATAAAAATTATCGTATGTACAAGGAACAAATTTGGTATTTCACATAAAACAAATTGACGGAAAATTACGCGTATCTAAAGAAAATTGAAAAATGTGGAACAGAATTGAATAATTAAATCGTTATCAAATACCGATTTGGTGATTTAATTATAAGATCGTGTATCACAGTAGATGTGGGTATGAATCCTGTATAAAGGTTCTTTTGAGTGTGAATGAGATTTCATCTTTTATTTCACGAGTCCAATTAGCGTACAAACTCCAACATAATCACGATCGCCATCCTGATGTTTATAGTGTTACAAGTGATGTTCATAGTTCATAGAGTTGTTCACGCGCGAAACGCTGACGTACAGAACGTGGAAACCTATGTTAAATTATCCATTTAAGCGCATCATTGAAAGCGTTAAAAATTAACAAATAATACATTATTAGAGTTGTAAATTCACCCAGTTCATTTATGTGGTCTGAGAAGTAATTGACGGCACACGATCTTCCGCTTTAGTTACATTACAATCGTGTCAAAAGCATCTAACACAATAAAAAAAACTTGAAAATTAAGAAACAAAGAACAATCATGTACACGTAATATTCATACATGTTTATACCAGAATCTGGGCATTTTCTCTCGCTTCCACAAAGCCTTTCACACTACTAGGGCAAGTTGGCATACAAGAAGAAAATCTATATATGTTAAGTGATAATAATAATAAATTTATTGTCAAAAAGCTGTCACAAACTGCTTGTGACCACATGAAGGACAATAAACAAATTTGGTCTCAGGAAGCAAGCAAGGAACCATCCCATCAATTCCGATCAAGGGACCTAAGGCGAAGGCGGATCTTTTAACATTTCATCACACTAATAACTCAAAAATAGTTCGCTTCGTGTTGTAATAGTAACAAAATATTATCAAATTTGTATTAATAAAACACAAAACAATTATTTCACAAGTTCGTATTATTATTAACTATAGATTATTCGGAAGTAAATTTTCGAGATCAAATCATTTGATCACATCATCACCTCTCTCATTTACATAATTACCTATCATTCATGAAACCATTCTTAAGTAATGAGAGGATTAAATATACAGTGAAAGGAATTGTGTAGCAGTCGTTTAATTGGCTAGAGCTTTTCGGACCAAAGTCAAGCAACATGATGATGCCCAGTGATCGGGCGACAAAGTTTTAACCAATGAAACTGTTACATAATGCCACTTTCATTTAATTTAAAAATGCAGTTAACACCTCAACAAAAGAAGAAGAAGAAGAGGCTGTCATTAACACAAAACAGTATTGAAATAAAATGAAAAGTTAATTTCAAAATGGGAACATTTCTTTCCAGTTTGTATTACTTTAATGGCAAAAGCCCTACCGGTGGCGCAGGTAGTAGTGTTGTCGCTTCTCACATCGGGTTCGATTCCAAATGGGGCCAGAAAATTTGTAGCTTTTCACATTAATGTCCCAGTTCATATAGCTGTGACTACTGAAAAGCCAACCTTCCTTCCTCTATCCAGCTCCTCCTAGTATCAATAACTAACCACTTCTACTAACCCCTCCACGTGGGCCAAGTTGTTGGTAAACCCAACTAACCGGCCCACCTACTAACAATGACCTACCACCCAACCCCTAACTCCTATCGCTCCATGTAGATACGCTTCAATGGCACGCTACATTTCCCTTTTACAAATACAGCAATACTAATGGAAACAAAAGTTTCATAAACAGGAGCCGGGAAGAAACAAAGAAAACTTTTACGTTGAAAATTCATAGAATTGAATGAAATTTCATGTCGACTGCACAGACATCAATTCCCCCTATCAATTTCGGTCCGGATCATCGGTCATTGAACTTCTTCTAAAAAAAGATTTTAAAGGCAAAATTACAAAGAAAAAACAAACCACCTCAAAAACAATTTAATAAAAGAATACTTCTACGTTGGTTACAAAGAGCTCAGTACAGTAAAGAAACAGAAGTTGTATGAATGGCAACAGGATGATCGGAGTTTCTCCAATTGACGTTCTACAGCAGAGGTCGGCAACCTACGACCCGAGGGTCACCGAGTTGATAATTTCAAGTGACCCACTTTAGTTTCGAAAATAAAGCATAATATACAAAAATAAATTATAAAACATAAACATGAAACAAACATTTTGAGAATTTAAAAAATTGAAAATAGATACTAAGAACAACATTTTAGTCCGATTACCATGGATCTTATACACATAAGTGTTTATGTATATAAGATCCATGTCGAAAATATCTCTGACCCAAACGCCTCTTTAATACTCACATTCTGGTTGATTTTGACCCGCTGCCAAAAAAAGGTTGCCGACCCCTGTTCTACAGTATATCGTAGTGGACAATCCTGGTATGAACCCAAAACATCGCCGCCACTGCTTGTACCATAAAGCCCGCTAGCCCCGCACCCTTGGATCCGCCAATTCTTGTACCATACAGCACAAGCTTCGTATAACATTACCACAATATATGGAACCTGCCTTTTTAGATAAAAGTCTTGCGACACATCACCCATCTCTGGGAAGCATACAATATTTTTTACTTTCAGCAAACTTCCATACTTTCTCGAAGCATGTCGTGACATCGCTTCCCAAAACTAAAATATTCTTTAGAAGGGCTGAAGGGAAGGGCTGGGGGGTAGGGCGAAGGGAAGCTGGGTCTGTATCTTGAGAACCGCATTGCGCTGGATTCGCGTCTGGGCTCGGGCCAGGGCCGTGGTCCTGCTTGAAGGGATGGAGGGCCGGGAGAAGTAAGAGGAAGGCTCTTGCATGGAAGCTAACAGCTCCTCAGAGAAAAGACGTGCTTCGAACCAAGGCATATGGAAACAACCAAACTCACAATTTTCCTTCAACGGAAATGTGTCAGAGTCGCGAACATGATTTGAATTACAACTCAAGAGTTGGGTTTACCAACCGGCGGAATATTTTCGTAAATCAAATCATCACATTAAAAAATACACGAAGTTTGTTCGAACGATTACCAAAGAACACTAAACTTACAGCTTTTACACAACTACAGATACAACCACTGAAATAGACATGAACTTTAAAATGTAAAATAATTTTCACAGCATTCCCTCAAGCGTTAATATTTTTGACCCACGTAAAATAAACACTACGAAATTTACGGACCAAAATAAAGCACCAAGAAATAAAACTTTCAATGGTAGATTAAACGACGCAGACTTGTCAAAGTATGATATTAATAATCTTCGATCCTTGAAACACAATCAAAATGATTTAAAATAATTTATTCTAAGAATATACTTTTGCAATAGATTTGTGATAGACGAGTATTATCTGTGAATATTTAAAGGCATATTCTTGGTAAATACAACATAATATAATATTAAATATTTGACAAAGGCTATCTTGAAGTTCGCCATATCTGAACACAAGAGATGGAAACACTCTATACTACTTATTTTTCATTAAAAAAAGAAAAAGAAAAAAGAATATCTTGGAAGAATTTTTAAGTCAACAAATGTGATAGCATCCGTTAGCAGTGGCGGAACTATAGAGGGGGCTAAGGGGGCTATAGCCCCCCACCCATTGTACCGGAACTCTTAAAAAATAAAATTGAAGTTGATAAATGACATACTTTGTAAAAGTGTTACCAGATCAATAATTGTTATTAGTTATAATTGTTATTTATAATATAATTGTTATTGTAAATATAATTGTTATTGTTATTAATAATACCAAACTGTTAATTGTTAATTATTTATTTAATACATTTTATTGAAATGTAATATTTATAAAAATTGAGTTGCAAAACCATAATTTTTAAACAAAAATACTCCCCGGTTAGCACTTGATTACAGTCCAGATCCGCCACTGTACGGTAGTAGCGTGTAAAAAAATCAAACATTATTTTTACAAAACTACATGGGTAAAGAAAATAAAAGAAAATCCTGGTTATCCTCATGGCTCATCGTTAGACCAATATATCTATCCTCGTATTACATCACGTACAGTGGCAAGAGATTTTTCTCTTCGGTCGACGCTGGATCCTCGCGTATCGAACGTTGGCTGTGAAGGCAGCGGGCGTCTGAGCGTATGTTTGTCTGGTAAATAACGGCGAAGGCACTCGTATCGGCGTTTGAGGATGCGGGTCGCGACGACGACCGCAATTCACGTTCGATACGCAAGAAGGAGCACACAGACCCAAAGGTGGAGGAAACTCAGCGGAGGGTAAGTATAAGAAATGAAGAGATTGGGAGGAGACGAGGCGGACACGTGTGTTGAAGCGATGATAGCAGAAAGCATTGATTAACACTTGTAAGTATGAAAGGATTAAGTAGCACTTTGAATTAGGGATAGATTTTCAGTATTGTCAAGAACTTTGACTTGTAATGTTGCTGAAGAAGACATGAGGATATGAGCAGTATGCCCATCAAGTTAGGCACTGGTAACTTCGAACCCAGTGAAAAGATATGAATTCTATTTAATAATACACAAATATCGAACCCGATAAAATTGTATATATAACGTAAATATTAGTAAGATATAAACTTGTTTGAAACACATAGACGCATACACATACTTAGTCCTGACTGACTGTTAAAGATAACTTGAAGTTTTTATGAGATGTTTCAATTGTACTGATTTATTTATTTTGAAATAATGAAAATACTTATCTCACGAACTCCGTCAGACATCATTCAGAGGTTTTCGAATGTACACGTGATATTTTTATCCACACCAAATTATAACGAAGGTAAAATGTATTATAAAAACTGATATGCAAAAAGTCGATTTATTAATGTATTGAGGAAACGAGAAGTGGGTAAGACGTAGCAACTATAAAAAAAGAAATAGATAATGGAAAATGACCTGCTATTCAGAATGTGGTAGCGGAAGGAACAATAATGATCGATACGATAAATCGGGATGAGGTTAAAGGTAAGTCACCGAAGAATGGAGGAGATGGAAGATTGAAGATGAAGAATGTTTTAAATCTGTAATTAAAAACATGATGGGATGACAAAAAGTTATCTTACAGTCAGATACTACACACATGGTTTGGACGAAGGAATTAGGAAGAATAGATGCTGCGTTGTCGGGGGCGTACGGTACATAACATATTTTTCTGTGTGTTGTCGAACGAAACTCACGCAGAAAATTTCACCTAGTTCGGCCAATAGGAGTATCTAACTTGTGCGCTCCTGTTCAACAGTTCGGAGTGAACATCCGACTGTCTTGGTTATCGGGTGGAGACGAATTTCTCGCGTTAGAAATAAATAATCGTTCTAGGATGAAGAAAAAAATGGAACAAAGGTTGGGCACTTAGCTAGAAAGATACGGGAGGTAAAATAAGAAAGAAGTCCCTGAAGGTTGTACCAAGAGTGGACACATAATGATTTTATGTAGATCAAGTAGCATATAAGGCGAGACTGGGCATAAAAGCAGCATAAAAGGGAACTGCCACACGCAGTAGGAAATAGAAAGTTGAATTAGAATAGAAGGACGCTATACAAAAGCAATTTTTACTCATTAGTACTAGACATTCAGAAATTTATAAAGCAAAGTTAACTATTGAAGCCTATGTGAAGTGTAACGGGAAACCATATTTAATCAAAGGAAACCGATAAAAGGACAATAATGAATAAGTTTCTTCAAGATACTTCGTAGGTTATATACATGCAATAAAATTATGTATTAACATGTGTATTAATGTAAAATATATTAAAAACTAACAGAAATCTTAGAAGTTACAATAGAATTTCGGTTTCTCATATAAACTGTTATGATGCAATACTAGTTCTTTGACCAATGGGAATAGTGTTCATAACAGCATCACCTTACACCGTACCTCTCAATGTAATATTGGATGTTTTGTCTAATACTTCATGTCCACTGTAGTTACCATAAAATCATTCATAATGGAATTTAACTGTAGCTCTAAAAGGGCCTTATGAAAATTGTAAATGGCACATACAACTGTTAGCAAAATTTCAAAAATAAGATAAACATAATTACAAATGCAAACATCTTCATTGACGCAATAATTACACATTTAATTCTGTGGACTTTATCGAAGTTTATGGACTCATGAGGAAAACCCATGTAAGGCAGGTTATGGACTACTTGTGTTCTTCATAGAATAATGGAGTGAACAGTAGCGATACCCGGGAAGAAATCTAGGAACTTACAATAATTCGAATTAATTTGTATTACAGAAAAAAAAATAACAAATAGTGTTAAAATATGTTTACGATAGCTCCCGAGTCCAGTCATCAATCTTTGTAATGATTTCTTCTTTAAGTAATCTGTTAAGAATTGACGAGTGAAAAAGCAATATCTACAAAAAAGTCCCATTCAGAAATCAAATATCAACGACAATTATGATAATTTTGGAAACCACAAATAGACATTTATTACTTCACCGATACCTTCTGAACCAGAGATCGGTAACCTGTGCTCCGCGAAGCCATGCCATGCGACCCTTAGGCATTTCAGTATTTTGGTCATGATCATGATAAACTGAAGAGAAAAAATCTAGTTTCGAAAAGAAAAAAAAATCTCCTTGGGAAGTTCACCCCTCTATGTTAAGTATATGCATGCTCCTGGTAGCATTCAGTTCTCCTCTACAGCGCCATTCCCTTTGTCGCTCCAGTCTCGTGAATTATTTTGCGACCACCATTCACGGGCGTTGAAAACCCTTAAAGTGTTTCTTCATTTAATTTTTATACTTCAACATCGTCACCCTTTATGGACGGTAGCATGAAAATAGAATTTAGGTTTTATTCAACAAATTTTAAATATTATGTTGAATGTCTAAGGAGCTCTCGAGGTATTGAGGGTTTGACTTTTCCCTAGCGAGAAAAGATTGCCGACCCCTGTTCTAAACCAAACACAGTAGAACAGTTCTTTATTCAGTCTTTATCATTTCGTTTAGTCTTCCTGACAAGTACAGCCCACACAACAACTTTTCCTGCCGTTCAGAGCACAATGTTTGCGTGAACGAAATCCAGAGCTTATGAACGCTCGACTGCGTAGGTGTTCGTCGACACTCTCCCAATCGTTTGCACAACTCTGACCCTCTCTTCCACAGCACACATCCGAATTACTGCACCCCTCTCCCCTGAGAGAGTCGTTCAGCGTCTCGTGGTTTTTGTACCAGAGAGAAATGCGTGCGGTTGCTTCCGGACAACGTGCCACCGTCCAGCAGTCGTTGGGGACGAGGCACTCACAGGAAAGCTACAGAGAGGATGTTCGCTTTTCTAAAATTTTCAACTGGTCGTGGACGTTACTAACGAGTGTCGGTGTATGAAGTAATTCACTAAAATTCACGCGTTGTCTATAATATTACTCTCGGAACAGGAAAGTCAAATCAGGTACACCCCTCCCCCAAATTTTCCGTACGCTGCAATAAAATTACCTTATTAGAATAAAATATTGTTAGTTTATCAATTGTCAATTATTAAACCACGGACAAATTTTTGAGAAATTAAAAAACATTTTAAAGTTATTCGTTAGCTCAAATATTTAACTTCAAATATTTAACTTCAAAATCTGGCACCTCCAGAAATTAATTTCGATGCAGAGATGGTCATAGGAATAGTTCAACAAGTTGTTCACAGATACAACCTATCGGAGCTTTGAAAATCTAGAAGTGCACCCTATTCGACTTCTCATTTATGCTTTTACGAATTATGGACTTCTAAATCAGGTGGATTTAAAAAATGCATTAGTAAAAATATGATTTAAACATTCTCGAAAAAACAACAACAACAAAAATTCGAAACACAAAACGTTATCTGGGTAATCTATTCGCAAGTTTTATGTTAATTGAAAATAACATGATTCGGTATTAAGTGGCGTACCGTAAATAAATGATGTCAAATGATATGTCCAGAAAGAGGGTGAAATTCCAAATAAATTATAATTTATTTCTCAAGTTGTTGTTATCGGTACTTTGGTTTGAAATTGTTCATACTCATAAAGCACGTGACATCGCAAATTATTGAGTACGCGTTCCAGATCCTATATGTAAAGATATGCAGAGACTTCAGAACTGTCTTAATATACATTATTCATTCTCTCAATACCTGTATAATTAAAAAGAAATTTTTTTAAAAAATCAAAACATTTGACATGCATGAAACAGACTTTCATGATTTGACTTCATGAGCTCAACGTGACCATAAAACAACAAATAGCTGTTAATACACTGATTGAAGTTTTTCATTTTTGACATATTAAAATGAAATAATAATTTCGGTTTTCCCGCGTTTTCTTCGTATCTTCAACAAACGACTAATTACTCACAAAACAATGTGTTAACTTATTTAAAACATTAATATTTTTTTAGACAACACTCCAAATCCAAGGACAAATGTTTCACTTCGCTGTGAACAGCAAAATGTCTTACTGATGGTTTGGACAGAACGTTGAGTGCAAACTTAATAAATCATACAAAACATGGCGAGTAGCGCCGTTCTTAAATAAAATGAAATTTCTGAGACATGGAGTAGATAATAAATAATCATAATCCACTGGATACTAGAACTAATTTAAATGACTCAAGCGATGAAATCAGAAAATAGTTACTTCAGTAAGTAGTGGCGGATCTAGACCGTAATCAAGCGGGGGGG
>NNCF01127806.1:2155349-2177170 GCA_002313205.1 Laupala kohalensis
AACATAGATAAGTATCCCTACTGTCAGTATGCACAAATTTAAAGCGTACATTGGGAAGCCTGAAAGCAGTAATTCCTTGTACAACGAGCACTCTCTTTTCTGTCATGTCCACAGCCACCATCTCCACCGCTCTTTTCCTTTCTTCCATCTCAAATGGTCCCCGCAGCATCCGCAGCCGCAAACAGTTTTTTCTCGCTCCCTCTCCAGCCGCGGGGCAGCAATTACAGAGCACGCGCACAGAGGCGCCTTGTTTCCGCTCCGCCTCCGCACGCCCACTTTAACTCACCCACAGCCTACAGACGGCGTTGCGATCGCGTACTTCGTCGCTGGATTCACCATCGTCACGGGATATAAATATGGTGATCCCGTCTACACGCTGCGACACAGTAGTCATCACTTTAACTATCCTCACGATTCTAAGTTGTGGAACATCTCCCCCACGACTAGAAGCAGCCATACCCATCACCAAGTTTCACCAACTCTACCTTTACTTTGGGATCCCCTCCGATCACTTACATGACTGCACCAGTACCAGTCGCGCACCATCTCCGTCACTAGAACCCGTTCCCTCATCACCAATTAACAATCTCTCATATTCACCGCACAATCCCTATTTCCGAAACCCGTCACCATCTCCATCCCTCCAATTCCAAAAGCAGCGGTCCATCACCACAATCGCCACCAAAAGCACTTCCGCCACTGCACACAGCGCCCTCTGTCCTCCCACACAGCGATGGTGCTGCCCTGACCGCGGACGGACGGACTCCCCCTACAGGCGAGCAGGGGAATTCTCGCAAGTTGCTTGCTCTTCTAATTTATACGCTTCGCTACAAGAGCCGTCCTCCAATTTCGCGGTTTGTTTCAGCACAATACACAAAAATATTTCGACCATAAAAAGCTCTGCGCGTGTAGATATATTTCACGTGTTAAAGTGACAATACAAAAATTGCAACATTCAAGTCACTGCAGTATTATGATTCCGTAAGCTGTAAAGTGGAACCTCAAATTAATATGTACGACCAAAATAATTTAAAAAAAACAAAAAAAATAACAACAAAATGAAAATGGAACCCTAATAAATCCACGGTTGTATGAGGGCAATTCATGTCTCTTCGAGTATTTTTTATGTAAAGAAACATTCTAAATGCAGTATCGACTCACCAATGTCGTTGACTTAAATTTCCCTCATATCCTCACACTTACCTGAAACAGAAAGAGAAAATTAATTAATTGTGACAAGGACTTCGAGAAATGTGCAAAAATGAACACGCGGAAACAAATTTTAGTGGAGTCTCCACAGCGTTAGATGATAAAGTGAATAAATATAATATTAAACCAAGTACATTTTTTAATAAAATAAAATATATAATAAAACATTTTTATATTTTATAAAAATATTTTAACCTATAATAATTCCTATTCTATCGTTGGAAAAAAGGGAGATGGCTGTAAATACATGCCTTGAAAACAGTGACATAATTAAAAGCAATAAATTCACAATACGAATTTATTCGAAAACATCTCCAGTATAATGATTCAGGTTTCTTAAAGTGTAACTAGAGCCTGAATATCACTCATAGAATATTAGAATCATATACTAGAATACCAAGTTTCATATTTGTATCAAAAAGAAAAAAAAATACAAAAAAAAAGATTGATGAATACAGAATATTGTTCATGTCTAATGTGTAGAAAATGTAACTCCAAGCTAATATAATTATAATTAATCACTTGGAAATTCAAGTGCTTGGATTGTAGAATAGCTACAGAGCAAACTCAATTCAAGAAAAAGACATTTTGTTTTAATATGAAATTAGAATAAATGTAATTCACCTCACGGTGCAACGTTAACATGAAAAGAGAAAAGGGAAAACTATCACTAGCGTATATAAATAACAAAAAAACCGTTTCCATCAAATATAATACGCCTTTTTCACTAAACGATTCACTTACATTTAAACACCAAATAAATTAATCTGAAGATAAAATTATTGTTGGCGTTTCCTTTGTGACTGCATGATAATGAGACCATTCGTAATGCAGAAGCAAAGAACCTAGACAATCTCCCATGGAGTGAAGGAAGGAAAGCAAACGTTCGCTGGCGATTCGCCTCTGTCGGTATGCGTCCCATCGGGCTCTTCGGTCGGGCCGTTCGTCCGTGCATGACCGCCATAGCAGAGGCGAGCCAGCGGTCGCGTCCACTGCCCAATATTGCGCACCCGGCCTGCTTTGGCTGTCGCGTTAATTGCAGCGAGCACCGGCAAAGGAAAGGGGATAGCGGCATCATGGACCATGCGTCGACGGACGCACAGTGGGATGGATAGCAAAATGACAATGAAAACAAACTGAAGGACTTCATGATTAGTCTCTGGAAGTGTAATAAACTTTTGTTTAAATATATCTTTTGTTTAAATGAATAGTGTCTATTTTTATTTATCCCTAAATACGTGTTTCGTCTGATGCATAAAAGAACCGGATGAAAAGAGTGCTTACGCCAAGTCACGACCATAATTTTTTCTCAGTGTGTATACAATAGGCAATTTTTCAAACGAGAGAATGCAAGTACGTTATTTAATTTAAATATTCCTGAACTGTGAAAATATTTATTTTGTCTTTTTGTCGTAATGTAATATATGTTCTTAATAACATACAGATCTGAATCCTTATCCAAATGACCAGTTCATTAGATAACGTACTGTAATAGTTTCAACAAATGAACTTTTTTCTAAAATAATAATAATAAAAAAACGTTCTCAAATTACGGTATCGACGAATTGTGACTTGCAAATACTTCCCCTTTAGGAAAGAAAATAAATACAAACATTTAAGATTCCAAACATTCGAGTCTCACTATGTTTACGCAACGAGAAAAGTAAACCGTGAATTTTCCCTCGTGGTAATAGAATACTGACTCGTCCTCAAACAGGAGCCCCGCCACACGGAAAGTGCCAGAGACACTTTCTTCAAAAATGTTTACCTAATCCAAACATTCGAAGTATAACTCCACCAAGTCCTATCTCTCAAAACAACAAAACACGCCCAACGAAAGCTGCTGATAGGAAGGAACACACACACACACACACACACTGTACGACCCACATCCATTAGAAAACCACGAGAGGTCAAAGCCAAGAGACGGCGTTTCTAGATAAGGGAAAAGAGGTGAGACGGCGCCCTATGACTCTGGAAGCGACGCGAATGTACTTCCTGGAATCGTAAATCCCCGGAATGAGAGATGAACCGCATTCTTCAGTAATCACGCTTCAGCTCAGCGTGCCAGCTCCAGGGGTGCCAACACCCTCATAAAACTCCCAACCCTTCGTAAACTCACAAATGAGAACTTGGCAGCGCGCATTCAGATTTAAGATTGGTGTTGAGGAAGAACGTGAATTTCGGAGTTAATACTTTCCCAATATGATTACATTCCCTCCACGAAGCTCTAATTAACTCATTAATGAAAGAGACAAAGAAATAATAATAATAATAATAATAATAATAATACGCAAGATTGACACTCAGAATAGACCCACATGTTAATTTTCCAACTATATGCACAGTTTTTCAAATACATTTATGATTTGGAGAATGTCTCATCCCGTTCTGAGGCACCACTGTCTGACTAATCGAAGTGGAATGCGTCCCGGTAGATTAATCGTGCAGTACAAAGCACAAAGCTCAAATAAACACAAATTACACGAATGGCAACACAAAATAACTCGGAGTCCGAATTCAAAGCCCAGTTCAATTACACTTTCTGTTTTCCAGTAATGCGTATAACAAACGACTCTTTCTTGTAACCTCCACGTGATATTCAAATTGCGGTAACGTTCAGGATGATAGAAAGATCACATGTTCACCAGCGACCGGACTGGAAGAAATGCTAATCGTAAGTTAACTTTCACTAATGATTGAAAAAATTATGTTTGAGGAAAACAAAATCAACGTTTGCTTAAGTATCAATTTTTGGTTCTGTTCATGTAAATGTAATGTATTTAATAAAATTCCTAAAAGAAATCAGATCTAACCGAAAAATTATGATGTAAGAAAAAAATTCCACTGCTGAATTTTGGACTACTAATTTATAAGGAATTATCTTGGTTCCGTTATCAAAACTGATTCTCACTCAGCAAAGTCTGCTATCGGGTGTCTCCCAAAATCACCAACCAGTACCTCCAAGACACCCCTTTATCACTGTAATCAACATCTTCCGCAGTAACTTCGTAAACTATCTACAAAGTTCGTGTTGACATATGGTACCAAACACATTGAATTCTTCGACACTTCCCCATTCCAAAATCACCATCCCCGCCAGCGGTTACGTCTTCCCTTCACTTACATCACCAACATCACCGACGCGACCATTGCATCCTTCTCTTTGGCGAACGGATTCTGTCAAAGTTTTCGACTCTCCACGGGCGGTCCGCAACTTCGTAGTGAAGGCGTCGGGCGGCGTGTGAGATTAATTACTTGCCACGAACATCGTATGCAAATGGGAATAGTTTAATTATACTTGTAATAAATTTCTCTCTCTGGATGATGGAAAGTTGAGTTGCAAGGAGAACGAAACGTCGCGAGATGTCTTCCGTGAACGAATCTCTTTTAACGTTATCGAGATTCATTCACTCCGACGTCTTTTGCTCCAATTGGAAGAAGTAATCAAGGATAAAGAGATTTCGAGATGTACGTGATACAAGTCTTGCGTTTCATTTTCCACTTACGATTTCGGTGGAACCCTAGGTGCGAATTTCTCATAATAATAATAATAATAATAATAATAATAATAATAATAATAATAATAATAATAATAATAATAATAATAATAATAATAATAATAAAAGTATTCTCGTTTTACATTTTTTTTCTGATCAATATTTCCAAAAAAAAAATTAAGAAAATACATCATATTTAGGACATGTGTTTGTTCAAATAATTCTTACTTTTTCTCGGTGAAAATACAGATTCAATCACTTTATTCTCAAACATTCCGGAATACATAATGTACTTACAATAGACATACTCGAATATTACGCCTATATGCTAACACTTGTTGATAAAATATCCGAAAAATACCCCGCATGATTATCAACTTTCCACTCATGACATATGATACAAATCATGCAATCTACCAACAAGTTATGTAGAGAGAAACATTTTTTATAAAAAATAAATTTTATTGGTTGGTCTTCTCGTATTTCGGCAGCAGTACGAGGTAGACATAGGCAGAAAATACATAGTTTTCCTAGAGTTATTCTTTAGTTTTGCTTGAGTTATTCGAGATCTTTACTTTTCCATTCACCCTTTGGTAATGAATTTCAAGATTCTTTGGAAAATTGAAAGATTCCTTGAATCCATAATATACAAATTTTCTAGAATAATGTAGTCCTAAAGCAATTCTACTTGGAATGAGACCGTCTTCCATTAACATTCATAGAATGCAAGTTCAATGTTAATGGAAGACGGACCCGGGAGGCGAACGAGATGGCGCAGTTGAACGGGTTGGCGCATGAGCGCGTTAATCTTAAGGTCCCGAGTTCGAATCTCGGTCCCGTCTCCCATTTTCATTCAACATAACATAATTAAAGACTAAATAATTCTAAATGATTGAATAATGATGAATTGTTGTGTCCATTGATGAATAGTTTTCTCCCCACCATGTAACTGCCATGGAAGAATTCTGGACTTCAATGCGGCAACACCGCAAAAACACTCGCATGGCTTCCAAATGCTGAGCTCAGTTAATCGGCGTCCTCACGCCCAAATTGAGAGAGTGGCTGAGCCAACAACCGCCCAATGAGGAGACACCTCCGCAAAGAGGTCACGACCTCTGGACCACCTGGGATCTCCATGGAACTCAAGATCATTCCAGTCACCCTGATTCTCACGAATCACTGGGAATCAAAGAGGTTTCTCTGCACGATTTCTACCATAAAAAGAAGGAAATTCTTACAGTTGGACTTATTTACGATTTTTCAAATTCTTGATAGTGCCCCACCCCCGTTTTGTTCAATCGCTTTGTTCAACCAATTCTGTTACGTTTTTACTCAAAAACCCGCTCAGCAAAGGAAGAGAGGTTAAATTCGTCAACAAGAACAAACTCCAAGGCGCAGCAATGTAATTAAGAAAATTTATATTTTATTAGTTAATCCAATAATAATAATAATAATAATAATAATAATAATAATAATAATAATAGAGCAACTCCCAAGATATATCATCCCTTCTTAAGTAGTAAGTTTGAATATATTTGTAGCTTAATATTTATAGATACAGGATTTTTCACAGAATGCGTCTAAATGTACTGGTAAATTGCTTAAATGTATTGTACCATTATTTATAAGTTTTTTTAAACTACATTCAAATTGTCGATGACATCACATTTTCTTTCCATCCTATATTCACAATGTCTGAACTGACTTTAAAAAAATATAGAATGAAACAGTAGATACATTATTCCAATCAGTGAATGTTTACTTTATAATTATTACACACAATATCGTTATTAACGAAGAATTACTTCAAATGAAAACAGTATTTTATGTTTTACGGTGTTGGGTATTTTAATTTTTGAAACGTGACGGGTATCAATTACAATATCGACACGTTGTCAAGTCTCATTAAAATAATTTTATAATTGGTCCCTCAACAATGAAACTGGAGTACACTTTAAAATACGTTTATTATAAAAAGAGCAAATATAGAGTTACAGTTTTAATTTTGATTCGCTCAGAATTGGATTTATTTATTTATTTATTTATTAAACCAGAAAAAATTTACGAAGTAAAATCATACAGAGGTAAATTAATTACCTGTACGCAGATCTGGTTCAAAAAAACTTAAATACTGAGTATTTACTTACTAAAAAGAAAAACACACTAACTAACAATAATCCTATATTGTTATTCATGTATTCATTAACTATTGTACCGCTGAAGACTTGAGCTAGCATTAACAGACAAAAGCGATGTTTTAACAATTATACAAATTTAAACCAGTAACTTTGATTTATTATACTCAGATTTATTCTCAATTTGTTCAAAACCCAGTATTTGTTTTGAAGATATGTCTCATCCCTTGTTCCTCGAGTGATTAAGTCCGAAAGCCCGTGAATCCGTAGATTACACGTCTGGCTTCACAATCCCGTTTCCCCCACCTCTTTCCCTGTACTTCCATATTCCCTGACAGTCGCCGATCGTCACGCTACGTTCCACACCTGACTGAGACTGGAATGGACTCTTCTTTCCCACGTGGTTTTGCAAGAGACACGACGCGGCTCGCATCTCGCAAGGGCGATCGAGTGTTCGCCATAGCCCTATACTATACCCACACCTGACCACCGCGCGGTTTTTGCCGTGCGACAAGTTCTTCAAATTCGGGGGCCTCGCAATCCCCTGTTTAGTGCCGCGTTCGGCATAGTCTACGAATGTATTTAAGAGACAAGATTATTTATTCATCGAGTTCTTTGAAGGGGACGGAAACCGACGCCAAAAATGGTTGAGAAAAATAACGAAGTTTACTGATTGGTTCCAATGTTCCGACAAGGACTTTTTGAGCTCTTAATGTCGATTTTATGTCTCCTTCGAATATATTCGACCAGTGTGGTTTTTCGCTTCTATTGCTGTTCCAACGGGACGAATCGTTTTCTTCAAATTTGGTTGGACAAACAGCGTGTTAATCAGATCCCGGGGATTCAAACACAGTTCCGTCTGGGAGAGCGACAAGGACGCGACCTTCTTTGGGACAATCGAAGCCCGCACTTCCGTATTAGGCACTAGGCGAATCGAAAGCAACGGGTCTCTTTTGAATCAGCATTCCGGAATGTTCGAATTGTATGTTTTGCCTTCAGAACCGCTCGAGTTTATAGTGCAGAAACGGCGTATGCAGCGCGCGGGTAATAAATCGTCTCATCGCACGGCCTTGTCGGTGTTTCAAGGCGAAGTGTCAGCATTCGCCTTTGTAAGCTTTCACTTTCACAGTTATCCAGAATCGCGTTGGAGATTACGAACGTACAAGAACTACGCGTAATACGACTTGAGCGCAATAAATATTGTTTTACCACAATAACACAATGCGTTTGGACTAGATTAGGTGAACAATGCGAGTAGGAAACAAAGTCCTCACTTTTTTTGGTCTTATAAACACCGTAAAGGTACAATGCATATCCGAGTTATTTACGTTTTATTTAGAATGTTCTGTTTTTATACTTACCAGGTTTAAAAACTCATCCATTTCTATCATAGGTATTTCCCCCGGATGTTCAAACATATATTTGCCCTATAAGTCGAAATTGTATTTCTAGTGACATATCAGACAGTACATGAACAACGGACAATACACAGAATACACAATATACATTATATAAAAGATTGTACACATTAACTCATTGATTTATGCATCAAAATTATTCAATTATCTTCAATATTCAATTATCTTCAATTATTCAATTATCTTTAATATANGTAAGTACAAGATAAGGATTAATCACTCGTTCCTGAAAAAACATGGGACAAAATCCGAAAAGGACGAATGCATATCATCCAATACATATTTTGCACACTGCTCCGTTGAAACTAAAATGTCGCAGCACAATAGTTTTTAACGTCGGTTGCTGTCAAAGTTAATGCGAGACGGGGAAATAAATTACCCAATTACAGATGGATGGAAACCTATGTTATTCAAGACTCTCCATCAACTAAATAAAGAAATAAGAAGGATAAAAAGGAAATAACCTCCGAATAATAGAGAAACAATTGAGTTATGAACTTTTTTAATTAACATCGATTTCTTTAGTTTGAACACAAGAACCAGCAAGTTAATATTAGATAGTAAGAGGATAATTACCGTGAATGAATTGATAAAGCAGGCATTGATTTTTGTTTATCTCTCCTCGGTATTTTTCGTTTAGCTAACTTTTAACCGTGGACTCAACATTCTCCCACGCTCTTGCATTATTGAACTAATGACAGTCATCCTCGTATAGCAGACATTTTAACGCTTCCACAGAAAATAAATGTCGTTCTTTTAGAACAATGAAAGAAAATATATCAAGCATGGTTCAAATGTAATGAATATAACCCAACGTGATAAAAAATATGAACAAGTAACAAATAGAAAATGTCCTTAAGAAAGAGACAGTTTAATAATAATAACAGTAATAATAAAACATTTTAAATACTAAAGTTAATAATTTCATCCAGCGGTGTTGTACGCTAACGAAGGACATCAATATTCTGTACATTTCTAAAGATCATTACCAGGCAGAAAACGGTTATATTCAGAACCTTCAACATTGTTCGCAAATAATAATAATAATAATAATAAAGATGCAAACAGGTTGTTGGAACTGCATACAAACATCGACATTATACGGCGGCCAAGATTTTACATTAACAACTGGCAAAAAAATCCTGCTCTTGTCAAAGGCGAGTATACCGTACTACAGATATCAGCCGCGAAGTGTGTTGGAGAATGCGGTGTCATTCTTGGGATAGCACCATTCTTACAGATCGAACGGTCACCCACAACAGTCTTGATCATGTATTAATAAATAAAAGATCCCTTATTGATATTGCTGTTCCTAATAATAATAATGTTCTTCAATCTAAATACAGCGAAAAAGATGTACAAGTGTACAGACATTCATCCTTCAAGAGACAATGGCACATGAACATGTGGAGATCATTCCAATAGTCATCTCGAGCTCTGGAGTCATTCCTAAGACTTTATTATGCAGCCTCAAGAAGCTGTCTGACATTTATAAATTAATGCAAAAAGCAGTTTTTTTAGGGTCTTAGGACTCGTCAACGTCAAGGTCATTAGAGCCCTCGCAGTTATTGTGTCAGCGAAAATTGTTAGAGGGTTTTTAGGTGGTGATGTTGTGTGAGATAGTATATTGTGTGGTATTTTGATTATGAAAATATGTAAAATGTGAAAGTAACAGGAAACAGATAAAAAAGAGATAATAATATTAATGTTGAAAGGACGGTATTATATTGCAAATCCATAAATATGTAACAGCATAAAATGAGCCTCATTCATGCAGAAACTCCTCATTCATCTTCACCAAGGACCAGTCGGACTCCAGTACATCGCAGCGGCGAATAGCCAGCTGGCGGGCATCCATTTCAGTAGTCAGATAGTGATAGGTACGGACCCCATGCTGCATCCTCTCCCTACTTCATTAACGACAGTCGCCGATCGACAGCGATAGTCTCGCACCCTCGCGATGCGGCTTCTCGCGAAACGACGATTTCTCCCTCCATTGCCATTCAAAGCGTCCCCAATCCCCTCCCTTCACCCCACACCACTTTCACACAAATCACGCGCTACGGAACATGGGGTGCTTCGACAACGCCCACCGATGCGTCCATTGTGTTACGAATACAACGCTTACAAGGAAACAAAACGAATATCTTCGCTAATCTTGGACGAAGGTCAGAAACGCGCGTGATTGTAAAGTCGAGTTTTGAAACGAAATGGAAAGTGGTAGTGAGTTTTTTCAATTCTACTTATCCAAACAAAATGTTTCAATTATTTTGGTCTGTGAAGACGAAAATTAAAAACAAGTGCAAAAATGCCGTAGGAAATTTATACTGATCTGATTTGAAAACTTACAAGCAGGATTTCCTAACAAATAGATTCGTCACGTCATGCTAATGCTATTCTTTTTTTTTTTTTTTCCTACTTAACTGAAAGTTTAGTCATGGTTTCTAGAAGTAATTCGGTACTTACTAAAGGGAACACGGTAACTTATTAACAAAGTTGGATTAATCAATAATTATTTATTCTCTGTTTAATTTCTATTCAAAAGTACAGCAACGGGTACTTGCCAAGTTAAACATGATATCTAGAAGTACTTGCCAAGTTAAACATGATATCAAGAGGATGAATAACGTGACAAAAGAACTCTCGTCAGTGTTGAGTCCGGTTCGGATAAGTATTCCTAACTATTCTAAACTTCAACACAAAAGGAGCGCTGCTCTAATCCAACTCTGAATTAATTGTGCGGAAGCTGTCTCAAATAGTATTTCTTCTTCTCTGAAAGAAATCGTTGATAATAATATTAGAGATCCAACCAATACCTAGAAATGTATATTTCTCAGATAATTAGCAATATTTTCGTCTGATTAGGAAATATATTTTAATACAGTATTGACAAGGAATGTCATGTCATGCTACCATCATAGATAATCTAACCGCTTCACTACAAAACTTGAAATGTTTACAAGTTGCTAAAAATACCAATTAATTTATGGTTTTCATTCCAGCAAGTGGTTTCACATTGGAAGAGGAAGCACCGCTAATTCAAATGCATCACATGTGGTTTCTTCAATTTCAGTAAATCCCCGAGGAATACGAGCGCACAAATTGAGTTTGACACCCCTGCTCCCGAACGCTGGGCAAATTCGAGTGATGGCAGCGCGGAGTGGGAGAAACACTTCGACGCCACCGTCTCCCGCCTCTCCTTTCACCCTACCATCGCAGTGTGGAAGCTCAAGTTGCTCCGCTGTTCGGCGATGTGTTATCTTCGACGGAAGGAAGAAAGGGGAACCCCCTCATTCACGGGCGTGGGTTGGCAGCCGTGGCAACCGCGATGGGAGCGCGCCATCTCGCGACGTTGGAACAGCGAGTGCTCTGGCGACAGAGGGCGCTCGCTGCTTGACATGTGGCTTTCAATGCGAGATGCGACATGGAATATTGTGCGAGTTGATGTTCAGTTTGCGTCGGAGACATTGTAACATTGAATGTATCATGTCAGTCAAGAGTACACAGAAGGGATGGAACTTAAGAACTAGAGAAAGAGAGAAATGTTATTATATTAAATTGATATTTCCATCGAGACGATAAACTTCCAAGAACATTTTAAGCAAACGTTTCAATTATGGTAAACAGATGATATATCGTTTCGCTCCATTTCTTTCAATTCACAAAAGCAGTTTATATATACATTGCTGAATCGTAGACAGCGTCAGGGAGATATAACAGAGAATAAACGACTGAATAAAGCAAATGCTCGAATGGTTTTTATTTTTCAGAAAAAGACTTCTGTTATATTTACTCAAAACATCTATAACAAAGATCCATGATATGATCGTTAAAAAAAATAATTAAAAAAATATTATAAAAAGTCTTCAACTTTGATTTCTTTAAAATAAATCTTCTTTATCAAGTTACTCTAACGTCAAAAAATAAGTTTTTAAAAAAGAACTTTTATGAAAATTGAAACACGTTTATGAAAATTGAAAGTATTAGTATCAATCACGAGTTTATTTTCTCAGTTTGCTAAAAGAAAACGAAACCAACATTTCATTACATGATAGGTAACCAAAAAACATTTCATGTATTTTCAAAACACTCCCCAGCAATGAATTATACTTCTTTAATCTCAAATGGCATATCAACCATTACAAACGTGTTCTAATCAATAGTATCACACACACAATTATGAAAGAAATAATTTAGAACCTAGCATACTTTCATGTTCTTTGAATATCACCTCATAAAATCCCAATAATCAAGCACTTATACAGCCATTAGGAATCCTCAAGTCGAGAGAGCTGAGCCATAATTCAGAAAATGATTCTGAATTTATGAAGGCGAGAAGCATTTCAAATACAATTTGTGCCTTAAGGACTCCCCGCGGCGTTCCCCAGACAGCGGGCGTGAAATCGCGATTCCGTTTAAATTAGACCTCTCGAAAATCGCCGTGACAGCCCTTCTTAATTACCTGAGTTCCATTTAATTGCTTCCCTTCTGTTCGGTCGGAAACTGACTGTGCACCTGCTGATGTGGATTAATGTCAAGAGGGAGTTGTGTCTTCCAAAAGGGGAGGCAGCGATCACGAGGGGAGGATTGAGGATACACGATGAGGACGTAGGATGAAGCTGTCCCATGGACAAATTAGGATTTGGGTGCTGACGTTACCGAGAGATGTGGGTTCATATTGTAGGAAAAGAGGAGGATGGTACGATGAAGTTATCGCTTGAGGATTTCGATGAGGACATAAGACGTAAAATATTAAGAGGAAGAGAATAATATTATGGGAATACAAGACGATGGAAATGGAGAATTAGGCCAGATGATGAAGCAACTGTATGAGTCATTAATAAAACGGATATCCTCACGTGGAGGAAAGGTTTTCGATTATAACAATAGCCAGAGAATATTCCAAGAGAAGACAGAGGTCTGAAAAGTGGGCTACAACGCAGGAACTTTCTGCAACGATCTACGCTCATGGAGGAAAGAGGTATTTGTAGTGAAAACTGAAGTGAGGGTGGATACAATACTCTAAGACAAAGGAAGATATGAGATAATGTAATTAAGGTTTTTTTTAATAAACGCTATATACACTACTACTTAGAAAAGCAAAAGTAAAGGAAGTTCATATCTTGACTACATTAATTATTAAGAAGTCTTTGTTACTGACGCCAAGGTGATGTCCCGTTAAAATGAAGGAATATAAAACAATTTTCAGAATGTATGCCTGAAATTGAAGTGCCAGTGTTTGCTGCTTCCTTATTACACACATTCTGTGTCAAATTTTATATCATATTACTGTTATGTATTTTAAATTAACTTTTGACCCATAATTTCATTTACTTATACTGTACGGAACTGTTCAATCGTTTTTTTCAATATAATGGGAAAACAGTTCTTGAGATTTGTGACTTTACAGTCTCAATATTTTCTTTTCTTGAGATAAATGACGGAAGCGTGGACGATACTAAATCCTCAAGGGAGTAAGGGATAAATCTATCCGAGTCACTCTCGCCAGCGTCCTATTCACTAGTTTATTCTTCGAAGGTCAAACTAACACAACTTCAACGATAGCTCATTGGTGTCGTATTCCATTATTTCCGCAATCTCAATGATGTAACAAACTGTCCAAACGACCACTGTACTTCAAGGATTCTCCTTTCTGAACTTGAAAATTTATTTTCTTAACGTAAAATTTTTATTATAATGCTGCGTATTTGATGTGTAATTTATGTATTACATACTTTATTCCATAAAAGAACCGAAATGAAATTAGCAAAGACGTTTATAGTAAAAAAAATACAGAAATACGCGGTTACATTAAAATATGTGCCTATAGATACATCATTCACATTTTTTTTACAACTTTGGAGGTAGTTTACGCGAACATTTACTAACATTAGACCCCATAGGATATACAGGCAAAAAGGGAGAAATCTACAGTTTAGAAGTCTACTTTGGGACTCACTCAGAAAAAAACATTTAGAAATCATATTCAGAAGAAACAGGTGATATATTTGGTTCTGCAAATAAATCTAATTTTGCAAGCTTCTAAAAAATTAAAAAAATAACTTCTTTATTTCCCATGTTGTGTGGTTATCACACTCGCATTATTCCTTCATAAATTATACAGTGCAGTTCACATTCTTTACAAAGTTATAGAAATAATAGAACTAGTGAACATATCATGAATATACTGAAGCATTCCGCATCACGCTACTGTAGTACAAAACCATAGAATGTTGAGCTCCTTGACCTGTCATTTCTCGTCTTTCATCATGTACTGATTTCATTGGTAAGGCTTTCCTTATTAATCACTAAACTCGTATGTTCATAAGCACATAGGAAGTACCTTGAAGAAATATCCCCGCATGACGTACTCAAAACACGTTTCGAAACTGATCACAAGTAAAATGTGAGGCGATGATTCGAGTTGATATCCTCGTGACACTAGAAAATGAAGATCAACGAGACAGCCTTCACACTGGAACCGAAAATTCACTTTCTTCGGAGTGCTTTCAGCAAGAATTGGAAGACAGGTCTGTTTTCATAATGATTTGTTAATTTAAGAGACACCGCTGGAAAATATATGTATATCAAGGAAACTGTGAGTCATGTTCATAATTAAGAATAATATTTAATTAATCAAAAGTTTGAAAAAGAATCATTGTGCTAAAGTCACACTGGTTAACAGCAGTAGGGTTATTATGAAAATCTAACCAGAATGTACACAGCAATAAATACGTCAAGTTCTTGTCAAGTAAAAAACAAACTTGTTAGTAACTTACGAAGTTTATTCTTTATTAAGAACATTTTTATTACGTATAAAAATTCCCTTTCACTTTTATAAACATTATTCACGGAAAAAAATTATTGTAAGACAATAACAAATTTTAATCAGTGGCGTCGTAACCGTTGACGATTAGAATAAAAGAGAATGATGATAAGGAATAGGTCATGAAAGCGATCAACTATTATATTATTATAAATGCATATGGTTCACATAAACGACAGTATTTTAAAAATACTGTTGAAGTAAAGTGGAGATTAAATAGTTCTCACTAGAATCATATTTGCTCTCTCTCGTGTGTTCAGTATTTTACGTTTGTTTTTGACCATCAAATAAGTGCTATGGACACACAGAAACGTCTAAAAAAAAAGTTGCTTCCAAGAAAACGATACTTATGAGATTATACGTCCTCGAAAATACGATCTAAACCGTTTCCACAAGATTTAATTTACAGTAATATCCATAATTAACGGAATGCTCCCACGTCGGACGTCCAATAATCGCGAGAGGAAAGAAATACAGCAGTTGAGGCAGATATCCTTGCTGCTGAGAGGAAACGTAGAAATGTCAATCACACGGGAGGAGAATGCAAGCAACCTTCGTGCTCCCTGGATTGAGTCACGAACGACGACCTGCCACTGGGCGCACGACTTACTCCCAAGATGCTAACTCATTGGCGGATGCTTGCTAATGCAGACGGGAAAGAAAGACTCGTGTTGCTATAAATCTATTTGTTACTGATGCGAAAGTTTCGCTAAGAAGGTCTTGGTAAGATTCGAAGGAAAGAAATACAAATTTTAAGTCATTAAATCTCCATTATTATTATTACTACCATTATTGATATCATTACTTATTACTTTGCTTGTCTCTCCTCACGAAAAAATAGCATGATTTAGAGTTCTTTTTATTCTGCTATTGAGAGATAAATTTGGTTCTCCCATCCAATTACGTATTTCTTTCTATTACTGTCTCTTTAATTATACAAGATGATTGCCGGCGTTTTATATTTCATTGGTACCACTAATCTGCCTCCTTTTTGCTTACTGTGTATTTAGTCATTGGTTGGTAAACCAGGTGCCAGTGATAGTGCTACGATGTGTTTATTTGAGTTGTTCACTTCAAATAAAAAGTATACTTTATTTATTTCTTTTTCCGGAAGTCCTTGACTCACGACTCGTACACTTCCACCATCCCGTCAGTCCGTTGCGGAATTAGCTCATTTTTAAAACTCAGGACCAACTTAACTATATGGTCCAACGCCGTAGAAAAATATCCAGATGAGATATCGAAAAACGGCTTTTTTGCCGTGATTCTGGAAGGGAATTTGTTCTCGGAAATTACAAATTGAATCATTTTATGTGAAAAAAAAATTCCCTTTTTCGATGGCAAATTTAACATTATCGTCCTATCCTAACCTTATTCTTCGTATGATAATTATAATATAACCATATTATAATTATCATACCCTAACATACCAACATAAACGGTGGCGGAGACAAGAAAATAGTGCGGAACAATTTTTCTTTATAACTATCGTAAATATGAAAAGCTAAGAATACGGCTTATATTTTCGGAACCGCAATAATATTTGTAGTATTATGACATAAATTATTTTTTCGAACCCTTGTGGGACCATATTCTTAAGTTTGGCCAAAACTCTTTCTTCAAATATATAAGTCCACCGACAGAATATGATCTCCTCAAGCCAATGTCCTAACACCGGGTTACCGAAACCTATTTGCTAACGAAGAAGAGCGTTATATATATAAAATTATAATTTAGATTATTGAAAATTCACACACGAGACGAATATACGGATGACAAAGTAGATGCATAAAAATATCTGGAAAAGCTCCAAAATTTTACAAAGTTCACACAAAAGCTAATCTCCCTCCCTTGTTACAGTTTGTGAAACAGATAACGCCCATGTGGAGTGCATACGCTCTCTGACAATAAATCGTATTTAGTAAACCTTTCTATAATACTTCATACGGCCTTAAGTAAATTAAATAACAGTACCGGATAAAACAAAGACCAAGTTAGATGGTATCTGCAAACACGAGGTGAAGCCAAAGCACTCTTTATCGTTGAACTTCACCGTCGTCGAATATAATGGAACACAAGGAGAATAAAAGAAAACATTGATTTAAATCAAACATCTAATTGTGTGAGAACAAAGAATGACAAATGGGTATCATTAGTGTACAGAGGCACTCCGTTTACTCCCACCAAACACATAAATTTACCCGAACTAACTAGTTTATTCTAACAGATCAATAAACGAATCAATTTACAGTCGTCAATTACAATGAAAATAGTGATAAACATGTAGCTCAAACAATCCGTGTCCTTGTTGGGATTTTATCAAGAATAGTAATCCTAAGTATTTTATCCACAAATATTTGTTTCCACTAATGAGTTATTTTTGATACCCAAATAGAAATTTAACAAGTGCCTCGCTCATTCCGACCTCTCCGCCTCAAATCGATTTTGTGTTCGATAGGATTAAATCAGGAAATACACGCGAGGAAATATTTGGAAATTTTACGCGTAAATTTCGAGAGAGTGTCTCATAACTTATGCGATCTCGTTCAACTCTACAGGCAAACTGTACAAGGGCACCTCTCTTGCAACTCTAAAACCTTTATTTCTGGTCGTGTTAGAATGATATACGATAAGCTTTCGGGCACGGAACAGTATTTGGTCCTTGAGTACAATATTCGTTACGGCATGAAACGGAAAGCAATCCAATAGAGACCGGACACAGTTCTTTCAAGATACTTACAGTACGTGGGACAAATTATGCGACGGTCTGTTATTACACCGAGGAATACAGCAAATTATTGTTCTCCTTCTAGTGCTGCGCAGTTTCGACTTGCTTCTGTAAGATATATTATTAAATTATAATAGCTGGATAGTTTGTTTCCTCGACCTGTTTTTATGTTCCCATTCTTCTCTCGTGTCTGCCTGTCCGTCGGGATTTCCATTTTGAGCAATATTGGTGGTTGAGTTAGGTTAATGTCACATCCGCATTTTCTCCGCTCCGCTCGTGCAATATCACACCTGGCAGAGCGGGCGTCAGCGGTCAGGAGTAGGGGAACGTGAGTGGGGGGGGGGGAAGGTACAAGGTCACTTCAGGACGAAAACAGACATGCTTCGCGCCTTGTTCAGAGCATCCACGCAACTACCCGCTAACAACACAACGCTCTTATTGTAAAACACATAGCTATAGGTAAAAATCTTTAATATTTATTGTTTACTGTGCAACAAACACCACGACGACTATTTTCGTATTTTATAAATAATAGAAATAGACCCAATATACAAAGATAGTTCAATATACTTATATAACAAATAAATAACGTACGACATTTTTACTGACGATTACGTTATATATTTTGTTTGTTGTGCGTAATATATTGCTATGTTCATGTTTCTCCTTACAATTTGTAATCACCTAACGACGACTCAAACCACGAATCGTTACGATGTGTATTATAATAAGAACAATATATATTGTAATCGTCCGTAAAAAGGTGGTACGTTGTAATTTATTTATTAATAGTAGAATACTTACATAATTATTTAATTAAGATATAATTCCCTTTTAAAATGTTCTCCTGACATGTAATTTATCAATAATTATTGACAGATAACTACCTTCCAAAATATTTAGCATGATTGACTCAATATTGTTGTTTAAAAATAGTTAATATTAAGTAGTAATATAAATTTTTAATTTACGCTTCAAAAATTGTTAATATCATATAATGTTGATAATTAAAAGCGAACCATACAGACAAATTTATCCAATATTTTGAAACTTCCCTACTCGACAAGTTTCTATCAGATTTCTAGGAAGTCGTATTTAGTTCCTTTCAAATACACGGACAATCAAAAACACAACACAATGCAAATTCACAATATGATACAAAGATTCACATTGACTTCACAAACGTAGTACGACACAGAACTCAAATTGACGAACAAATATTACAAATAATTGAAATGTAAAGCTTTAAAATGTAGATGTGAAAATGCGCATTTCTCTTTTTAACTAAAACCACGCCAAAATTTTACACAATTACACAACGAAAATCTAAAAAGACTAAAATACGAACAAGAATACACAAAGAAGTCAAAAATAGTAAAACACGAAAATAAGAAAGTTTCAGGTAAACGAACTCCACTAAAAAGGACGCGAAAAGATTTTTTTATAAAGAAGTGAGGAAGCACTAGAACAAATATTCAGTAATATTATCACTCAGTGTTGCAATAATTCATATGAACATTGAAATCATTAATAATCAGTCCGTAGAAACTGAAGGAAACACCGTGAAAGAAATCACCCGTCGTCTTCCTCGCTTCTCTCAATATACTCATCTATTAACACTTGTGATCTTCAGCAGGCGATAAGGTCGCGCAGGAAGCAGCGGAGATCTCCGCTCCGTTCCGCTCCGCGCCCGCTAGGTGTGACATCGCTCATAAGATAACACGTACTGTCTCCCCGGCGGTCGGCAGAAATGAGAGATCTCCGCTGCAAGAAGTGGGCGAAAAATCGCTCTGCGCCCGTTCCGCTCTGCGCCTTTTAGATGTGACATCGCCCATAAGAAAACAGGTCGGCGGAAAAAACGCTCCGCTCCGCAGTCGCAGATGTGACATGGGCTTTAGGCCGTGACCCTGAGCGTCACGCCAGACGGCATGTCGCCTTGTGTCTCCTCTCCCCACTCTCACTCGTCACACCCCACCCCTTCCTCCACTACTTACGACCCCACCACACTCACACTGTCATGGCGCTAGACCCAGCAGCAACCACTCTCCGCGTTCGTTGTTAGCACTTGGGAGGCCGTGTGCAGGCGTGCTGACACGAAGATCATGTACTGTCGATAATTTTGTCGCACCTCGACTAACGATTCCAGGGTGTATTTATTGATCATAGTATTAACTAATCATTTACACGGAAATAATACCATTTCCCGACACAGATCTCAAATTAAATTTGTATTAAAAAATCATTTACACGGAAATAAAACCCTTTCCCCACACGAGGTTCAAATTAAATTGTTCAAGGAAGAGTAATATAAAATATATTAAAACAGGAAGATCAAATACTACACTTCCTCAGATGATGTGAAATATACGTAACTCCTTTTACAATCAAAAAATAAAAATTCCTACGACCCAATTCTGAAAAGTTTTCAAAACTGTTTTAATAATAAAACTGTTTCCGTAATATTCATGCGATAAATTAAAAAAAAAAAAGAATTTTGATTTTTGTAACAATGTTTCTATTTTAGATCTTTTATACTTCGTAGAGTTTACTGAACCAAGTACAAAAACTGCTTCAGCTATGAACCAAAACAAATATAAATCCAATGAACTAATAAATGTGGATTGACTTTTACGCAGAAAATTATGGAGAATATCACTGCTTTACAAATGTATATCATATATTATTTTGTACTCCCTACTTAAAGTTATATGCCAACATTGTCCACAAACGTTTGACATACATATAAACTTAATTAGTATTTGAATTAATAAATAACGACCTTTTAAAACAGACAATATATTATAGTAGTTAGGGGAAATACATCATCACAGAATAAAATACATAAGAACAATAGAATCAATATAAAACTTCTAAAATTCACGACGTTTCGGTACACATTGGAACCATTATCTAGTGAGTTAAAAATATTGCGAGTGCAAGCTCAAGTCAAACTAAAATGGATCACAGGTAAAAGACACCACTGGACATTTAAGGTGTTGTGGAATGGGTATACGTATATAAGGAGTAAACAACTTATTGGGAGTCATACATCATAAAACCATAAAATAAATACAAATAAAACATGATCAAAATATGTTATAAATATTGGGCATCGTTGATGTATCATTTTGTACATTATTGTTCAGTTTTGTACTTTTTATAAATAGCATCTCATCAATGTCACATTTGTAAAAAATATTTTCAATTCAATGTATTTTGGTATTTTCCCAATCAAATTCATGACAATTTTCTAAATGATTTTTTTGTGGGGTTTTACGGCTCGTCGACATCTAGGTCATTAGAGCCCTAAAAACTTGTACAGGTAGGGAAAATGCAGCTACGCGCTAGGGAGAGCCAACATGGCTCTCCCCGCGTGTGGGACTCGCCGAATGACTCAACCATACCCACTAAAAACCCTCCTGAATTACAACTCAAAACTCAAATATCAACATATCTCAGAACAGTACATATATTATTAAAAGAGAGAAGAAGAAAGAGGAAAATGAAAGATACCCTAGTGTCGGGATCGAAAAGAACAAGAGGTGACCACGGAAGGTCAGGAAAGAGAAAGAAAGGAGTCTAGCACAAGTGAGAGGAAGTAATGACAGACTCAGCTCGGAGCCCCGTGATTGCCAAACTCGTTCTTACTAGATGTAAGTCCCCTGGAGGATATATGATGGTGAGAAAGAACAGAAAGATTATTGTTATAAATATTGTCCATTTGTTCTTTAATTCTTGTCTTAAGTATTCTTTTCGTTTACCCAATATAACGGTTTACACCTGAGACCGTCTGGGAAACAGCACTTCGGTTCTCTCCTAGCTTCACATCTGACCTCACATCATCCACCTGCTCCATTAACTCCTCCTGCACGTACCTCATCTCCTCCTCCACCTCCCTCTACTTCTACTTCATCTCCACCTCCCTCTGCTCCTACCTCATCACCATTTCCTCTTCCTATCTCCACACCCATTTCTTCTCCTGTCCCCGTTCTTTCACCTACTGCT
>NNCF01127806.1:2180433-2219585 GCA_002313205.1 Laupala kohalensis
TTATTATTATTATTATTATTATTATCACACTTATAGTCTTTATATTTAATCTGGTAACATTTTAAAAATCAAATAACTCCATCCTATCCTTAACTCTACGGACCAACGGAAAATTATTGTAAGTCTTAAAAGCAAGATGAATATTAAAATTATAAAATATTTTACTTATACCGGCAGTCAAATATCTATAAGGAAATATAACGATGTTTTAGGAATTAAAATATGAATATGAATGATTAGTAGATTTATAGTGGTTGAGTTTGATATTAAGCCAATGAATTCTACGTTTGATACGTTTGTGAATAAAAGGGATAATAATTGGCTAATAACATGTTGGTCACAATATTCAAATTGTTATGTTGATATTTTTTATCACAAAGAAGGATGGCCTTCTCATCCAAATTATAATATAATGTGTGCTTTTAAAGGTCGTTATTTATCAATTCATTTGCAGACGAAGATGGACTTGCTAATTACTATTCTTCGCCAAATATATACGTAAAGAGGAAAGGTTAGTTTTTAGTCTTATGAGATTGAAATAAGTGATAACACGAGACTAAAATTTAAGTGTAAAGTATACCATATAGAGGTACATGACAGAAAACATGAGTACAAGAATAAGTCGGCATTGATGAAAGGACGGTGCTACCAAAGAAATGGGACTTACACGTTACGAACACCTTTGTCCCATCTAATCTGTCTCTACCATTCTCACAAACGTAATGTACTTAAAAAGAGGGCGTGATTCAATGCAGTCTGCCTCTTTGGATGTACGTCCATTCCATTTGTGGTTCACGGACAAGATTGATGTTTCCGATTCATTTCATTTTTACCGAAAGATTTATGTAATTGTTCTGAAGTTGTTATAAGTACCAGTTAGAATCGTTAAACGTTACTATTATTGTTAAGGAACATAAAATGTTGGATAAGAAACAAGAATTCTCAGGATATATCACGGACATTCAATGTAATCAGATGGCAAGAGGCGAAGGAAACTTTTTTTTTTCGTGCCATATAAAATATTTTTATCTTTTCACTCTCGCTCCGACAATTTGTTTAGTTATTCAACTGGTCTTGGAAGCGATAAACTACCAAAGTATTATTACGAAGGCGGAACTCGCAAATAAATTTCACAACCATGAAATCTATTTAATTCTTCTGTATTTGAGAAAACGTCGGGAAACTGAATTAGTCTCATTTTATTATGTTTAAATCGTAAACAATATAACATTACACAAAATTGTGCTTCGTTTTAAAACTACGATATATGAGAAAGGTACATGTTTGGTCACGTGACAGTAACCACCGCAATGGTTGGTCGGTATAGAGCAACTCAACCTTTCCCTTCCATGTGTTATTTGTAAAATAGTTCAAGGTTAAATAATAAAGACTTACTCAAATATTATCTATGGACGACTCTGTAACTTCCTTACCTCATTACTTACACTTTCATTATAATAATTGGTGGTGAAAACTTAGTAAGTATTCAGAAACATTACTACGATTCCACTCCAGTGATTCAGGTAATTCATTAAGAAAAAAAGATGGATAAAACTAAAGGTATAACAAGGGAGCGAGAGAGAGAAATTCCTTCACATCACGTCGCCTGAAGGCAGAAGCTGCGTTGAACAGAGGTGGTTGAACAGGGGCGGTGCCAGGCAGAGGGACCCGAGGCTTGGCGACGCGTGGGTGGGGTGTTTGGGGCGAGAGGGGTTGCTATCACGGGGTGATGCCTCGCCGCACCGATCAATGAGCACCAGCCCGCGCCGACCCCTTCTGCAGGACAGTTCCCCTTTCGCTGGCAGCCAGCGAGGCTCCGAGTCAGATTTACTCAGCGCGGCTAACACGCTCTAACAAGCCAGAGAGAGCAGATACTGTTCTTGCAAAAGTCGTCAACTCAGTGTTCACTTGTTTGTGTTATCTCGAAAATGGAGGTCGAGTAGCACAACTGTCACTTGTTTACATTCGACTGTTTTTAAGGAAACTTGTTCAAGGGATTGCGAAAATTTTCACAGGCATGGTTTCACTTCTAAGTTTCGCAAGATCTAGGACAAAAAGGGGATGCCAGAACTATTTGTAGTTGCTGAAATTTTAACATCTAAAACTAATTTTGAAGATATCGCAATTACATGCAAAATTCAGCATTTCTAGAAAATGAAAATAGTCACAAGGATTCTAATGAGAATGACACAAACACCAGAAATCGGATAACTTACTATCCACTTTACATGTTTGCTCCCGGACAATTCTAGCTCTAGAAAAGTGGAACTTTTTTCTACCTCAAAACAAACATTTTGTATGACCATTTCCTGGTCGGTATACGAGCTCTATACCTCGGGTCTCAACATACTTTTAAAATAATTTATTAAACTCGCACTCTCAGTTTCAAAAAACATAACGTCTACTTTATGTATATTTTCACTGTAAAATCGATTTTACACGAACTTACAATTTATTTTTAATTTTCATTTCATAAGTTAATATGAGCAATAAAATGCATGTAAACCAAGTATTAGCCTTTTCATTCGCAGATGAGAGCATAATTTCTTCAACAAATAACAGTTAACAATAATTCGTCTCCGATTGTTTATCAGACAGTTAAAATTGATAGTGAACATTTTTCGTTATTAATTTTGCCTCCAGTTGGTCTAGATAATTTATTACGTTTTTTTAAAGTCATTTTATTTTATTATAACATCTTTCAATGTTGTCGCTTTTTATTTTCCGACAATGTTTGCACTGTACGGGGAAAGTTTTGCACTTGTCAAAAGATTCAATATAACAACATCTTCTCGATTTGAATTGTAATTTTTGTAATTGTAAAAGCGAATTCGATATCTGCACCTTATATCCTTTCTCTGCACATCGACACAAATTAATATGAACAAGATAACTTCTCGTACGATTTACACGGTTGGAATATTTTGATGCTGAATGTGAATCTTTTACTGCAAGCACCTCCGTCGGACAGTCTTAGCAATTAGCGCAAACGCCACTCATCCCGCGTATGAAGCTCAAATTAAACAGTGGCCATCGCGATGACGCAGCACCGGAAGTGAAGGGCGGGACCGGAAAAGAGAGCAGATGCAGAAATTGAACAGCTGCCGCGGGGACCGAGATCAAAGGCAGACGGATACATGAAATGGAGTGTTGAGAAATCAATTAAGATTCCATCTTAAAATGAAAATCTTGCACGAACAACATAGTTCTATTTTATATAATTAACTGCTTCGTATATTTGAGGTACTACATATTAATTTGGAGTTATTGACATAAGGTCAAAATATATTAAATTGTTTATAGAGCCAACGTTTCGAAAAATATTTTTTTCTGCGTCAGGGCTGTATATCCTACATTAATCATTCATCGGACTGCCACCGCCGCACCACACATACTATTGTATACATACCACCATCATCACTACTTGCGACGATCTACTACAACAATGTAGTAGAAAAAATAAATTTTTCGAAACATTGGCTCTATAAATAGATTAGTAATATCTTTTGACTTTATCTCAATAAATCCAAATTAATATGAAAAATGAGGTCAATAACCAAGAATTTACTTGAAGTATTACAATACTCGTAAATCAGAAGGCATCCATACTTTCGAAGTGGACACGAATATGCGAACACAAAACATATTTTGAATTCGTGTTTTGAAACCTTTAAGGAGGTATAACGTAGATTTTAAATAAACAATTAAGTAACCAACTTAAATATTCCTTAAATCTTACAATATTCGAGGAATCATGAATGAAACACAATGCTAGAGAAAGATTACACGGAGATACTTCAAAGAGGTTACGTCATTCCAATATTTTATTATGTTTACCATCGAAAAGAATATGTAATTGTATCATTCCATAGTTTATAAAATTCATTTCTACTATTACTTTATATCTTGAAGTTACAATACGTTTACATTCAGAAGAAGGGTAAAGCAAAAGTACAAACAAATGGAATGGATATAAATACTTTACATTGTTTTCACATAATATTATGGTTAAAAACTCCCATTACTTCAAATGTTATTCTTTTCAGTGTTTACGTTTCAGAGAACGTATCTGAGATATTTCAAATGACTTGACGCAAAGGTAACGGTACAAGGAATGAGCATGAATGCATATGAGTCTCACGCCGGCAATGAGGGAGATTTCATCGAATTTGTTCACATGAGCATAACATGAAAGCTACTGTTCACACAAGAAAAAATTTCCCCATCAGCGTATTTTCTGTGAGGAGTCAATCGATATCAAACTTTGTGTGAAAAGTAGCGCAAAGTTTTCTGAAAGTTTTCTATCAAAAGATTATATACATTTAAATATCAAGCAATAGATCGAAGATAAACTTAATCGACAGATTAAATTAACAAGAACGTAATGCGTAATATTTCTAGAGTACATAACTTAAATGTCATTTGAAAAAACGAACCTTTCGCATCTATGGGGAAACAATGAAGTAAATGTAAATTTTCCAGAAAATGGGTACCTAAATATACCTAAATATCAACCCTACCTGAAAAAAAGTCAAAACGGTTTCTCTTCCCTTCTGAGTTGGATGGAATTTCGTAGGAGTATTCCACTCGTTCTTTGGCCTCATGCCACAACGTTATTTGAACGCTGGATTTTGTGAGCAGTGTTTGTATTTTACTACGGATATGAATGAGTCATTTCATAATATGCAACATAAACCTTAATGGCGTGTTCTCGACAGCAAATGACTTTTCGCTTCCGTCAATGCTCCTCAAACAGTTATATTTTATATTTTATAAACTGAGGCAGATTCCCATGCTAGGAAAAGTATATCATTGGCTCCCAGAAGTCTGATTATATTGAACGAGATATACACTAACAATTAACAGAAAATCAATAGAACTCAGAAGTAGAATATAATGTTTGAACAGAAATATCGATCGAACTTGTCTCAACACGAGGTGAAATTTGAAATTCAATAAAATCACCGAATGTAACAACGTTTGAAAGTATCAATGTCATTACCTAAATTCAGGTTTTTTAAAAAGATATATATCGTAAATTGTTAAGAGTTACCTGTGTCTCCGATGAATACATGTTCCCCGTGACCATTGGAATACTCGCATTGAATGCTATACGGAGCCAAATTCTATTTGACGATTCAATACCTGATTGACGATCATTAGTAACCCCTTACAATTCCACATCTGGAATAATCTCATGTCCCGATGGGCTTGTATAGTGAGAGGGCACCCACTGAAGTACGCAGGACAGAGCACCCTGCCAGAGGACGAGCGATCGCGGATGGATGAGCAACCATGGACACGAAGGGGATCATTCAGAACAGTACCGGTGGTGTGAAATATTAAAACGTAATAATATACTAGCAAGGCCTACCACTGAAGATGCGACTAACGTATTTTTTCTTACTTTTTTGTTTTATATCAATATATTATATTCAACAACACAATATAAATAATAAATTCGTCAAAAAGCAGTCATAAACAGCGTTTGACCCCGTGGAGGACTATACACTAATTTACTTTCCGGAAGCTAGCAAGGGACCAAGTCATCAATTCCGATCAAGGAATGTTCTCTGCGGACAAAGACGGGTCTGGAATACTAACCAGTCTGCCTCGCCAGAAAAATTATTTCGGAATTGACATGGTTTCAATACACAGAAAAATTTGTTGTCACTAGTATATCAATGCCCCTAATATTTGCGATTGCAGTATTAACAAAAATGTTTTTTGACATGTTACTAAAATGAACCCAACACACCAATAGTTAAAGTAAGAGAATTTTTCGTAAACGTCTTCTATCAACAATTTTGGCCTTGGGTGAAAAAAATAGCTGAGTTCGCTAACTTTTTCTTATTTTTAAAGTTGACACTAACTCGTGCTACTGGGCAGCATCAAGTCCCGCAATAGTACCGCCTAGTTTATAGCCTTAAATATGCTTTCTGAAGTATAATAACACGGGTTATACGAAGAGAGACACAGAACATAAAATTCAGAATTTTTCATTATATCAATGATCTTTGTACAGAAGAAATCCAATAGAATCATCAACTTGGACAGGATGTGTGTAGGACAGGCCAGCATAACCTGTTTCATAGAATGTCATTGAGGTAATAGGAAGCGGGGAATTATTTATCAATCTTCGTCGCCACGGTGACTGGCGGAAAATAGATCGAAAAACCCAGAACACAAGAGAAAGTGGAAACAGATATGGCGTAACAAAAGCCTGTGTTAGGAGAAGAAAAAAAAATATATCAAAGAAGTCACCACAGTCAATATGAAGGGATAACGGAGAATATACTCCTGGTTGTCGGAGGGAGAGGACTGATCCCAACCTAATTTGAACGCGTGGGCTCATCCCGTCAAATCTCCTGTCTCACAGTGATAGCAGCTACTCCGCTCTGAGCTGCGGGACACAACTACTGTAGTCCTTCCTATTCGACTGGGCAAAGCCTCAGCTGCCGATCGCTGGACAAGGGCAACTAAGATAACTGAGATACGGATCCTACATTCAGAGATGTAATTTCAAGGGAATAGTTACGTTAGAGAAAAATTGAATAACTGAGTTTATTTAGAAATATTAATTCTGCAATACTTACATTCTAAATATGGTATAACCTTAGGACGTTTCCCATTTACTCCGTTGGATACACCATAAAATAATGTCATCGCTCCGCACGAGTTCCCCACTCCACCAGAGGAGTGTTTTATGTTAATAGAATAATTTTCCTGGATGGTTATATTGGTAACTATGATTCAGGGCAAAACAAACGCTTATAATTTTGTTCAGAGTTCAGAGTTTGTTCAGAGTCGCCACTCGATGAGGAGTATTTGTACCTCAACGGCGACGAACCGGGATTCGAACCCGGGTCCTCCAATCCTGGTCGAAGGCGTTTCACATTTTATTCTGAACATTTTGAGAGCAGATGATCAAACAAAAAATTGTGTGAAACTTTATTTTGTGAAGTACTCATATATTACAAACAAAGAAAACACAACAAAGTGTAGGTTTAAAATATTACATTAATATAATTCATACATGAGTCGGATGGGTCAAATGTTGTTCGTCCACTTGCTTAAAGCGCAATGTTGTTTCCAACCTGTTCCTGTAGAAAGCATTGACCACGAAAACAGCATTTTCTCAGGAAACTTGAACGTTTCTCTGTTTCTTTCTGTTCTAAAGTTTTATTTTTTTTCGAACACCTTGGAGGCCAATCCTCATTGATTATATTACGGTCGCACGGAATCCCACCTCAAGAGGATTGCCTGAAGCAACTTCCCTCCAGCGAAACGGAGGGATATGAATGTGACCAATTTTCTTTCCCTTGGACGAGAAATTGAGTTCTGTTATTGGGTTAGGAAAACAGACATCGTGCGATACAAAGTAAAAAGAAGATAAATCCAAGCAACTAAATTATATTAAAATCTAATATATGCATTTACTTAATACCTTATTAATACTAGGAAGGAAAGTTCTAAAGGAAACTTCGCAGAAAACGAATCTTATTACGATTAAAAATTAAGAAACACTCTCTTGTTAAAGATGAAAACGTTATTAATGAACGGAAGAAAAATATGAATTATATAATTCCAAATAGAATTGTACTTAATTATATTTATGTAATATATTTATCACTAATAAAAAAGATGGACGCTTTCATTAAAATTATGGTTTTCAAAAATTCCTCGTAAATATAATTACTTTACAGCATATTTCAAGTAATGAATTAAGATTTCACTTTCATCGAATTTGATAGTTTTTGTTCACGGGAAAAAATTAATTCTTTAAACCTTTTGTATTCTAACCTTAATTACACTCGTGAATTACGGAATGCAATACGAAATTTCAGGGGATGCTTCTCGTGAGTAATCCGACGATAATAGTTTTTATTTAATTCAATGCTATAAATGCAATTACACATATCCCCCATAAATTTTCCCTTAATGGTAAGTCATAAAGCGTTTAAATTTCATATGAAAAATTGCACGTCACTATTACACAGTGATCTACTTGAATATTTCGTACAAAAATGACAGATGTTGATGCTAATGAACGGGTAAACATCTTTGCTTTTACGAGTATTTCTATCAATTTATATTCCAATCTAATACCCGCTTCGTAATTTTAATATTACGCAAAAACTATTATTAAAATATTAGGAAACCCACTTCTTGTTTCACGTACAATCTCTTTGGTATTGATGTCGGAATTTCTTACGTAAGTCGGCACTACTACAGATTATCGAAATACAAAATATATGAAATATGGACACAGCTTTCTATGCACTATTGACGTCTATTGAAGTTAATAAGTTATTCATTGTTATCATTGATTTCATAAGGTGAAACATGTTCCGTCCTCTGGGTTTATCCTTTCATCAAACACATAACAAAAAATGGGGGTAGGATAAGTCGATAAGTGAAGAATCAACAGTCGACAATACGTTAATGACTAATAAATAAATCTTTTTTCTTCTTCTTGGAACAATTGAGTTATAAGGCAATAGCACTATCATTTTATTCAGTAAATTTTGTATTACTTCTCGCAATGCTATTAAATAAATCTCAAACTTTGCGTGTGCCACCTTTATTTCGTATTCTCGTCTCTTCCACTATTTCCTTCCTATCTATCTCTATCGCTCTCCACTTTATCATCGTTCCGTGCCGTGCTGGAGCCTCGGGCATCTAGCTGAGTTCCACCTCTCCTTCTGGAAGGCTTTGTCGCTCGGTGCTTTGTTCAGCTGTTCTCCACCAGGGTGAGTTACGGCCAAGAGCCATTGTTCCGCGAGCACGCCCCTCCACCCGCCCACTTGCCTTCCTCTACATCGTCTCCGCCTCCACAAACTCCTCCTCAATCCACCCCCGAGATTCGTCTTTTACCTCGGTTATTATTTCCTCCAGCACAAATTTCATCTCCATCAGAAGACTTCGTCTAGTACAACATTATCCATCAACGTCGAATAACCACCTCCTCCAGAACCAAAACATGCGAACCTCCAGTAATTCCTCCATAATCACCACTACCTCCTTTTCCTCCACTTCATCTAGTGCACTTGAACAGTCACATATCAAATGTGCGTAACGTATCAAACCTACGTATCAAATGCTCACTCACTATTTCATATTCAGCATCCCAACTTTCCACTCCACACGAATCTATTTCTTTCGCTGAACCTATTTCCAGCATATCTCCTTCCAAAGCAGCCACCTCCCTTTCAAATCAGACTCCCACTTCATTACCACCTCCATCCCACAGCTTTGGTTGAAGCCCATCTTCCCCGAAGTCTTTTCCACCCCACCATTCTCCCACACCTTCTATTCCGGACGGGAGTAATTTAAAATTTATTTATGTCCTCATTTGTTCTTGTTCTTTTCACGGTGAAAACTTGTTCGTAGAATACCATAATTTTAAAGGTCGCGATTTTTCTCTCTCTTCTTTCGTGAGTGGCAATTCGTAAGAGGCATTTTGTTCGCTTGTTGAAACGCGTTGGGGGACACATGCACTTCACCTGCGCACATTCAGAGAAATCTTGGGGTATTGTTCGCTTTGAGACGAGAGGGTGGGAGTGGCGTTGGATGAAACTCCCTTGAAAAAAGGATGTAGAAATGAACTGCTGAGGAATTGACGATGCTTGAACGTCAAATTAGAAAGAGAATAGACAAAATTTTGATACTAGAAATAATCCTGGAAAAGCAGATACATAGTTCACGTCATAAGTGTTTCATCATTTCTTTTTAAGATGAAATAACATTATATTATCATTACATAGAATTTCCATATTTCAGCATAACATGTATCTTATCTCTTAGGATTTCACTAAATGGATTCAATTTATGAAGTTTACCTCGAAGAGTTCAAAGGGCACAAAGAATAGGCTACTCACAATATTATTCCTATTTTCTTCATAGCCCCTTCCAGCAAAATGGATCTCGTAGAGCGCGATGAACATACTTTCGATTAGTTCAAGAAACGATGATCCATCGTACATGATAGATAAATATGTTCCATTCGGTTTGTTATAGGTATGTTTATTATTAACTTGTATTGAGTTTTTGATGCAAAGCATTTGAAACTTTTTGTTTAATTTGTGATTTCAGCATAATGAGTAAATTACAACTAAAATACGAGATTTTTCTGTAAAATGTTCAATTACTATGGATCATACTGTGAAAACAAATAATTAACATAACGAATTATAAATATTAATACAGGGAAAAAGTTGGACAAACAATTGTTCATGGAGATTATTATGATCCACACAACCGAATGAAGCAAAATAAAGAAAAGAATTTCTACGATGAAATAATGAAATTTATATAAGTGTTTAGAGACAATTTTAAATTTTGCCTCTCGAAAAATCACGAAAGAGAGCATGTTGCAGTAAACCGATGAAGCGTCGTTCTATTTATGAGTACTGTTACAAAAGTAAGGGCTGAGAGAATGTTAATAATGTTAATACCATTTGGAAGGCTATGACATCATAGCTACGCAGACGTACGACTTTTTTCACTTCACAGCTGTTTCCTTTTCTGACTTATTGTGACCAACCCTATCGAACTAGAAATTGCGAGTTTGAACTTGAATAGAAATGAACCGAAATAAAAATCAAACAAAAATAAATACAGTAATTCATATATTTTTACATTAATTTTACATTCTGATGTCAAACACTGAATGTTTACTTTTCAAGACAACGCCAATCATACCGGGCATTACGATTTATATCGAGAATTTGGGATTTCATGCATGTTCTTTCGCGTGTCCCGGATTAATCGAGATGAGTGATTATTTTGCATGGGGTGTCTTGGACGCAGTAACCAGGGTTTGGTGTTAGTTTACTTCGGGTGATTATACCTAACCACTAACGATAAGGTATAAACGAATATTTCGTGAACAGTTACAACATGAAAACACCTGTTTCACAGTTGCTGAAGCTCCAAAATCGACAAGAATTTCTGATATCTAACACGAGTATCATTCCCATCTCCCTTAACACCAAAGTAGTATTGCAGATAACACGTGTCAGTCACCCCCCTCTTAACTGGAAAGCCGTACTCTCCCGGATCACACACTTGAGTCCTAACCTATGGACACGCATGCAGAACGCAAGAGCTGCTTAAAGGATCACACAGGGAGTTTCCACACAAGACTTCATCAGCCCTCCCCAGCCTTCCACCAAACCGTCAGACGTCACCGACAGGCAACCAGGGCGCCCCTCCCACGCAGTGACGCAGAAAAGCGGCCCTTCAAGGGTCCCCTTCCCTCAGTACTGAAGCCACACGAGCGAATGAACAACAACGCCTTCACCCTTACGGTGGAACCCGGAGTTGGAGAGTTGAGTTTGGTGTTACGCCCCATTCGCCTTCCAACCACTGATAAAAATCTTGCTTTGAATACTTCTGTTGCTCTTGCCTCCAAAGAATCCGATGTGTTTAATATAGCGATAGTTGCGGTGTAGTGGTCTTCGCTTCTTACGAATTGCTGAGTTGGTAACGAGAGTTTGAGTCCCTGCTTGGCCAAACTGGATGAGGTTTTCAGCTCGGACACCTCTCCAGATCAATGTCGTTTCGGAACCCTAGTTACCCCGGCAATCCATAATCTCAATCTCCCGATTCCTTCTCCAAGATCATGTGATTAGGTGGAACAGTATGCCTGATGGTCTGAACCTCGCCAAATGAGTTATGAAGTAAATAAATAAATTATATTTCCAACCTCGAATGTACTGTTGCAATTTCAGATTCAGCACAAGAAAATAGAGGTTATGTGACGATAATAACAGAAAGAGAACTAGTTTGGTACTACGACATGAATCAAATTTTAAAATCATATTTAAAACTCCAAAGGAACCATGAGGACTAGTACTATCAAAAACGAATCTTATTGCGAAGCAAGTTCATATGAATTGAACAAATATATATGGAATAGGTGATTTATTGTTAGCGTAATTAAAAATTAAATTGAGTTGTGTTGTCTCGCCAACCATATAATGGTATATACTTAAAACGTACATTTTAATAAAAGAAATATTCATAATAACCTGGCTAGCACTGTTTTTTTATTGTAGCACACTAAATGGCTTCTGTTACAATTCTGTGCTGCGATATGGAAATCGTTACAAAAGAATGAGATAAATTAATACAAAATAGTTTCCGTTTTAAAAGAAAAAGAACAGAGTTCTTTCAGATATAGGTGTTGTCGATATTTCCCATAAAGTTGAATTATCAAACATTATATAATTAAAACGTCTCTTGATCGGAGAAAGAGGATGTCGAACTCTAAGAATAGTCAAAAATGGTAAAAAGATCCAAAGCATGAATTCACCATTTACATCTACGTGAAAGGTCTCGTAGTTAAAAAGATCATCTACACAAGCAATGGAGAGAAAGAATTCTTTATTCCACTTGGATTTGGCAAAGTTCCTTTCTTTATTCAGCAAAGAAGGTAGAATTTGGAACCTCAAAGACTCACCGACACAGAACCTCAGTCTCACGTATGCACCCTCAAGACTCACCTGAAACAGACGGAAACATTGAATTAATTATGAGAAACTCTTAGGGAGAAAAGGCAAGCTTTCAAATGGAAATGAAGCTTAAGTCTGACACTTGCAAGGAAGGTAAAAAAAGAGAGTTGTGTCGAGCAGGAAACAATTTACATGGAGTTAACAATGACATGGTTCACGATCACATTCGGCACTTTCTCATAAATGTCCAAGGCACGGCAAAACGTGTGTGTCTTGACGGCGTTTCGGTGTCGCAATTGTATTCAATTAGTGACTTGATGTCCACATCACTGGAATTAACATGGCTCAAATGTGAAGTAACCAACCTATCACTTAGCAGGGTTACCAACGCGAGAATCATAATTTACCAGAGAATCCTTAATTCTTTTTATCTCTAGATTACGTCTTTTTATATCTATAGACAAAGGGATTTCACAAAAGACGGGATTTTTTGCGCAAGCAATGCTTCGTGTTTTTCTGTCGATATCACTTGAAAATAATTTACGAACATCAAACTTCCAATAAATTGACTTTGTCTTGGCGATACTCTCATCCGCTGGTACTTACATATCACCGTCATCAAGAAGATAATTAAAGCGTTTTCTTGCTGTAATTTTTCTTCTAAGCAAATTATTTTTTGAAGTGACACCAGGGAACACTGAGACTGTTAATACAATGAAGTTCTTCCTATTTTTTCCGTTCATTGATTACATGCACTTGATGGAGTAGCATGTTGCCTACACTCACCTGAAAGTGTAGCCAATTTCAGCCTATATATTTTTGTCTAAGAATGTTCACTCCCCTACCCACCCCAGGCGAGTCTTATATATACTAAATTCACAATGGTCATTGTTTCAGAAAGAAGCATTAAATCTCCATGGTATCTCGATACAACATTTTTCAACATTTGGTTCAGCTATATTCAGACACCCTCAACTGTGAATGAGAACATAACAAACATTAACCCCAAGCTTGGGGGTTCAATCGAACATAAATTACGCGCGAAGTTGCCAGTATTCCGAACTAAAAGCATTTGTGGTATCATAATAAAGGTTATGATGCACCTTTCGAAAGCTTCATTGTAAGAATTCTGAGAAACAATGAGTTAAAATCTCTGGAGCTGGAAAATGCATTGTATATTTCTCAAGTTTTTAATACGATAATTGTTACTACGTACCGTGAAAATATGTGTATTTGTAGCACCAATAAAAATTCATTTTCTAGCGAACATCATCTATTTGTTGAGATAATGTTGCTCAACATTTTCATTAATAGCATTCTCAGTCTTGTTCTTCTTGACCATTAATTATGAGAACTATTTTCGAGAATCGTGTACCTTGAGTGTATCGGGCTGACGGAACTCTGAGAAGCACCTAACCAGACACAGAGGCACCCTCAGTTAACCCTTCACTGAGCAGTAGCAGCAGCAGCAGCTCACTTCACACGGACTGCTTCAATCTAGCCACTCGCGCACTTTGCATCCCTCCCCTCGCCCCATCGCTGCTCACTGACTTCCTGTCTGCCTGATGTGCAAGGGTGTCTCAGGCATCGAGAGATTAATATCTGCCACACACTCGTTGCAAATAGAGAAGACGCCAGTAACGGTCGGTGGGTGGAAGAATTGGGGGTTGCGACTTGATGAAGAATGTTACGGAAATACAGGACTGAAGTGTGCGTTTTAGGGGGTTTAGCCCCCCTCTCAATCAAAACATTGACAACATAAGTTTAATATATTAACAGTAAGGTTAAAAAACTTATGTTGTCAATGTTTTGATTGAGAGGGGGGCTAAACCCCCTAAAACGCACACTTCAGTCCTGTATCTCCGTAACATTCTTAATATATTAACAGTAAGGTTATGGGCTCTAATGACCTTCGATGTTGACGAGCCCTAAAGCCCCAACAAAAACAAAAAACAGTAAGGTTTGAAGCAAAAGTTCGTAATTTGGTCGTAATTATAAAAACAATAAATTCAATATATCGGGTTATACTTGTGCACACATATCCACTTCACAGTCAAAAGGCATAGCCATAAAACGTGTGCATAAAATACAGCAAAATAAAATGCACCCCACCAAAAAAAAATGTTTCGACCTGTCTTTTTGGTCAATTGGCTTCTTCCTGAAGCAAAAAAAGAAAAAAAATGGATAAGCTAATGAAGGCGTTCATTGAAATAATTATGCAGTCTAATACAAAAATTAATGATTTTCGTGCATATTTATATACATTCTGACATACATAATATCCGTATTCAACAAAATAATATGTCCACTTACCGAGTTAAACCTGACTCCAGCCGACAGGAGAGTCCGGTCTTGAGTTGATTTTTAATAACTTGTAATGACAGTACGTCATCTATATAAAGAGTTATATGGACTAAATACATCTTCATCAGCAAGCTCAATCTCATCAGGAAGCTCATAAGTAAGGTCTTATGTCATGTACTATTTTTCCCCTTTAAATAATTTATTATACACACGTAACGTGAGGCACGTCAGAAACATTCATACCGTTGTAATTTATGAAAATAACTATGTTCAGACGCAATATACTTGGAAATGAATAATCAATTCAAAATATTAAGTTTGATACATTAATAGAATCTGTCAAATAAAAACAAAAATTGAAATGACAAAACCAGAATTTGACAGCACTCTTTTGATCAAGTGTGCAAAATAAAGTACATTGTGAACTCGTAATTGTATGTTATGAAACGCCATCCTGCTTTGACAAGTCATTAAAATGTTGCCTCAGGTGGAATGGAAATGAAATGTGGTCAACCTCTTGGGATGTCCACATATTTGCCGTAGAGGCATGTATGGAGGGGCGGAATGCATTGATGCAGAAGAGATGCAAAAGTGATGGTAAAATTACACTAAATGGCAAAAACGTGAATTTCACTACGAAGAGATGCAACTGGGGATGTTTATAAGGTAATCGAAGACCCAAATTCTCCAGTGTACTAAACCTGTTTCGCAATCAGCACGTATTTTCAGGGGATAAAAACAACTATAGTAGGTATTTTTTACCGCAGAACATGTACTCGTATTTCATCGAAATCAAAATGTGACTGTAATGTTTATAATATAACATTTAATAAAACTGTACATCTTGGTATTCTATGAACTTAAATTGATTTGATAGAATAACTAAGGTACATACAAAGTGATTCTTTCTTATCTTGCTCAATTGGAAAGTGTATTAACAAATCGAACTAGTAAAATTGGAATAGGGGATGTACAGACGAATTCCGGGCCACACATATGTACGATTTGCAATGATTTTTGTATTATAAAATATTAAATAAAAAATCATCACCTAGAAACCATTACATACAGCGCGTAATCTTCAACAATTCAAAACAGCGGATGGATGTAATCATGGCAAGTGCACGAACAAATCTCCTCCAGACATAAATACTAAATACAACATTCGTGTGTACCACGCATAATGTCATATAATTTTGAATCATTTCACATCATTCACGCTTAGGTTTCCCATCTATGCGTAAGATACAACATTAACTGCACTTACATGTATTTTTTCGTTTCTTACTCCAAACACTAAAGTAATAAAAACATCACAATGGCTTAGACATTATACGACATCCGAGGTCATCATTAAATACACAGAAACATAAAAGAGAATATTATTGTGAAAATTCTACGCAAATAGCACCAGGTAAAGATAAGTGGTACACTAAACCCGGATATTTATGTCGCAAGGCACCAACGCGGAAAACAAAGACCACCCAATCTATGGGGTGGGGGGGCTAAGGGGGCTATACCGCCCCCCCCCCATTGGACCTGAACTTTCAACAGATAATATGGAATTGTAAAAAAAATAAAAATAAAATGTATCTATATCCTTTAATATGTATATGCAATCTTAAACTATATCCCCATAATGAAAAGATGGATCTACAGATTAATATATTTGTCAAAATAATGTTGATCAATGTAACATAACTACACATAAAGTACATATGTTTAGGGGAATCTTTCACTGGACTCCCAGCAATGACATCGTTGCGATGCAGGTCCCTGGCTGGTGGTAGCACCGCGACCTCGGCGTGACCTCCTCCAAGGCTGATACCGGATGAACGCTTGCCTTTGTTATATTCTCCTTCCTTTCTTTTCTCTTTACGTTTCTTACGTTCTGTACTAAAGCTCACTCTCCCATTCGCTTTGTGGTTTAGTTTTTTACACTATTTGCAGCAACACACTTCTACGTCGAGACACTACGGAGGCAGTCTTTATGTTCAGGAATCGAACAAAGCACAGACTGCAGAAGCCACTAATGAATACCAAAATATCATTCACTCGTGGTGGCCATTTTAACGACGAGTGGCCATTGCATTAAACGGAAAATTTCTCTAATGGTTGTTAATGTTACAGATGCCTGGGAAGGGACATACATGTTTATAATAAGCTTCATTCGAGCATGGTGGCTCAATCAGGCCAAGCAAAGTTCTCACCTAAGGACTAGATGGGTGAAGATGTTTAAAGGATATTTTTCCCCTTCGGAATCTAAGGAGAAACACAAGACATATCTTTGAATCACTAAAATCCCCTACATTGATATCTCCAACCAAAAAAACTTAATTTGTTACAAAAGAAGAAAGTAGAATCGAAACCAAATAGAGAAGAATAAAATGGTCCATATTCAATAGCGATATCTACTTGCAACTTCTTCGCGCACACGAACATAAAAACGGATGAAAATAATTCTTTACGGAAGAATAACTTTGTAGAGGAGAAACAAACGTCAGTTAACGATATATTAAGTAAAGGAGTTTTACAACAATTCTATGCATGATGTAGACTAGTTATGAATAGTATACCATACATGTCTGTATTCCATAGTGGATATTTTCCAATTAACGTATTTCATACGCTTCTTCAAGCCATCATACTAACATGAGTCCAAGCAAGATGGTCGAAAGACATACATGATGAGCGTTTCTTTAGTACATACATTTCTTTTTCTTATATGTAGAGATATAATCGTTGTTCCTGAAATTGTCTATTTTTGAATTTAATAGGTTCGTAATAGAAGATAATTTAAACATTATATTGAAAATGCAAAAGAAAGTACACCACCCTAATGATGATTAGGTGTAATCCTCTAACCTTGAAGAGAGACTTGGACATAAACAGTCCAATTTTGCACACTTGTATTTTAGATTTTCATCTAAAAATATCTAAGAGTAGAACTAAAGGGACGAAAAAGGCAAACGAAGCGAAAAGACGATTCCCACAAATATACGAGCGTTGCCTCTCAATGCATGTTAATGTACCGTCAAGAAAAACACAATGATTTGTAACCGTCGCCCATTTCATGGCGATGCGACTGTTCCATGTCGGTCTGGAACTTCCTTTCAAAGCGAGCACTGGAAACCGCACTGGACAAGCTCCTGTGTGACGAGGCGACAAAGTCTGCCCATTCGTCTCCGACGCGTCGTTCGTGGTGGCGATGTCGGTCTCGTCTCGTTTTGTTGCTTTTAACGTCTGCGGCCGACGCGGAGTCGCGGCGTGGTGAGCGTCGCCGCTCGGTCGGTCGGTCGAACGCCGCATTGAACGACGACGCCGACGACGCCATGGATGACGGTCGAGGCAGTCTCTGCTGAGACGAAAGCACTTGCGTCTGTCTCTTTGTGGCTTATGGAAGCTCCTGCCGTCGTTGGGACACTGTCACTCACTATTGCCTTTGGGTGTGGCAGGTCTCCTTGACTTTCGGTTTTAGAACAGCACCACTCTCGCAGTGGCGGATCTATGGGGGGAGGGGGGGTTAAGGAGTCTATTGGAGCTCATGCCCCATTGGACATTAACTCTTAGCAAATAAAATTGAAGTTGAAAACTGGCATACTTTGTTAAAGTGTTACTAGATTAATAGTTGTTATTATTATTAATATAATTGTTATTGATATTAATAATATCAGATTAATAAAATTAATAACACCATATGAATAAGTAATTGTTATTGTTACTGTTACTAATAATACCAGATTGTTAATTATTTTTATATATAATTTGTGTTGTAAACCATAATTTTTATACAAAAATACTCACCGGTTAGCCCCCCCTTCACTACGGTCTAGATCCGTCACTGCATCTCGTGATTCCCGCTACAGAAGAGAACTTCCAGTTTTTATTCCCCGCTCGTGACATTGCTTACGCTCAGCCCCAACTATTATCACCTCTTCGAGAGCCCATTGGGAAAGGGGGGGCGTCATAAAAATGATTCAATGTGTGTTTTTCTATTCACAAATTATTCATTATTGGTCTTTTCATGGAAAATTAACCTCAAAATTGCACAGAATAAGATTCCTTAATTTTTATTATTTTCCCTTAAACACTTTGCGATACCGAAATATTGTTATTTATTTAGACCTACTGGAAATGATAAGATGTAATGGTAAATTTATTGTCACAAAAGCAGTTACAAACTGGACCACGTGGAGGACAATAAACCAATTTACTCTCCGGAAGACAGCCAGGTACCATCCAATTAATTCCGATCAAGAACCCTAAGGCAGAGGCGGATTCAATATTTCAGCACGCTCCTTAGATAAGAATAAAAAGTTACCTTAGTATTATAATATCAACAGAATACCAACACAATATACAATTAATAAAACAAAAAAGATTACAAGTACGTATCATTGAACTATAGATTATTCGGAATACACTGTTTATAATTCGGTTATTCGGAATACATCGTAACTAATAGTTAATTCTAAATTTAAGATTCATTATTACGAAATTATATAAACTCGAAGGAAAACCAGAGGAAAACCCAGGTCGGGATGGGGGAATTAAGTTCATGAATGGAAAAATTAGTTCATTTATAGAATAGAATACTTGTTGAAAATTAAAATATTTTATTGACAACTTCTCGCGGTGCTTTATGATATGAACCTGTGCCAGATAGATCCGTATGTAAACGACTAACATACAAGAATTAGATGTTTCAATTAGGGAAGGGTAAATGGGAAGTCTAATATTGTGGACTACCCTCCCCAAAACTGATCGATCACTATTCATGTCTTCAATTGATAAAGAGGTAAAAAAATGTGAAAAAAATCCGTATGTACTACAATAATGAAACCAATAAATATTTTTCTGATATGTACAAAATTTAACTTGGAACCACTTACGTCAAATCATTTAAACTAACACCGAGAAATTAATAATTGAACTGATTTAACATTTAAGGATAAATAACTTTAAGAGATTACGTCAAATTAATGTAGGCGCAATGTCCACCCCCACCCCCCCCAAAAAAATCAGCTACGGAACTATTAACTGTAGACACTAAACCTCTACAAGACGCTAGAACACGTAATTAATGGAAGTGAGTTGCTAATTTGGTTATGAATGACTAGAGCAGAAACTTCGGCAAGACGTTCCATCACCATCTTCAAAGAAACCAACTACTTGGTCGCCGCCGCATCCAAGTGACGTCCCGTAGCCTTTGCATCGAGCAGCGCGCGCCTCCCGTTGCTCAGAAAGTGCAGCAGAAACAACGTCGCTCCCATACAAAGGAGGCCGAGGTGCAGTCAAGGCCGTCTGCAGCGTCCTGCATCACTCCTCCCCCAACACAGCTTCAGCGGTACACAATGGGAGAAACACGGAATATTTAGGGTCAAACCACAGAGCTCCATGAATGCTATCCCAATGATTGAATAACGAGAGACAAGTGAGAGGGAATTGTTTATGTGCGCGAAATTAGTTGCAGAAAAATATAAGACGATTGAGTAATAGATGTCAAGAAAGGGAGGTAACCAGGGAGTTGTTGATTAGTGGAGAAGTTTTACGTGTAAAAGGATGTGCAGTCCGAGAAATTAGGAATGACCAGCTGTCACAGTGGGATAAATTAAGAGTTTAGATTTAATGGTTAAATGGTAGAATTATAAGGGAGTTTTGTTAGATAATTGTTCGTTGTGAATAAATATAGACTTATTGGTAAAAAGTGAGTACCTTCAGTGTGTGCGGAACTCAGGATGAGGACTTGGAGTCTTCGTTGTATCCACATTGTACCGGATCCTACGAAGGCCGAGTAAGTCGTAAAACACCAATAATCCAAAACCGAGATTCAAGGAAGGTTGAAAAGGAAATTATTATTGTTTCAACTATTTGCAGAGCCGGAGATCGAAGGCATTATACAATATATAGATACTAAAGTACATTCATCAACATTTCACATGTACATAACTCATCAGTGTTTTCTTAAATGGGACATTTACCCCAGAATTATTTCCAATACGTATCGTTTACCTGAGTTATCTTAGTTTTTCATTGAGTTTTCAGTAAAAATATTGCTTCAGTTTCCGAGGGTTGCCACGTATATTGACAGCGCGCCCACATGATCTCGGTGCATATTTTGTAAAAACAATGGTTTCTAAGACCAATTTTAGGCAAATCTAAAAATTAATGAGTCCTTGGGAAACTCGGAAACTGGTCGCCGAACCAGAAAACAAAGAAGGGACGTGACTACAGAGTCGTGATAACTAAGGTCCTAACAGAGGGAGATTGTCAAAAGTTCGTTTATTCTTTATACGTGTCTTTTATCTTAATTTTAGTTTAAATTTTCATTGTTTTGAGTACAAAACAATATTATTTCTATAAAATGTTTTCTTTTTGTGTTTATAGAACGAATTCATTGGAATTACATTGATTCGTCTGTGCTTGTTTATACAGATTTCATTGACACCCTAGTTGTGCGGATATAACGCAAGTGTAAACAGAAAAAATGTTAAATGAAGAGTGCGTGACTCGTAGCTTTCATTCTATGAAGTGACACTAGTCAATAACCGAAATCAGAGGGTCAGAAATGCTATGAAAGATCTGGACTTGTCATTAAATAAAATATATGAAAGTAATTTTATAAACTTGTTTGTCCGGTACAAACCGCGTCTCAGTAGACAGCATTACCAACGTTTCGGCCATCTAGCTGTGACCTTCACCGGCAGAGTTCGACAGCGTCTTAGGTCCGTACGACTGTGACATTGCCCTGAAGAAGGCCACAGCAAGATGGCCGAAACGTTGCTAGTTCAGTGTACTGAGACACGGTTGTCCCGGACAAATACGTTTTTGTTGACTCTGGCCAGGGAAGCCTAAGTTTAGAAATAATATTACTGTTAGAAAGAACAAACTATTATTTTCCGTTTATTCCGATACATCTGTTTTCATGCTACTGGAAAATCCAAAATGAATATAGAGGTTTCAAACTTTACATCACACTATTGCATATGAAAACTTTTCTAAAGCAGCAGGAAAAATTTGTGAACGAAAAATTAAAAAATAAAGAAAATTAAACTTGATACGGGCACAAGAAATTCTACTGTATACACACAACACAAATACTTCTACATCATGACATTTACGACTTTCTTCATAAAGATTATTATTGTAATGGTCATTAAACATAACGTCGAGTTGACGAGCCCTAAAGCCCCAAGAGAAAAAAAAATATATTGTCGAGTACAATTATCTTTCTGAACATTTTCAAAATATATCTCCAACAGGAAATTCGTAGCTCAATAAACCACGTTAAAGCTACACTGCAATTAGAGAAAACGACAGTTCTCATTACAGAGCGTCGTATTTCATTCCAAATAACGACCAACTGCATCCTCAGCCGGGGAACAATTAACACGGTGGACTGGCTCTGCACTATAATTGTGTTCTAAAGAAAGCAGCTGGCAGAAAAAAACAACTCACAGACCTACATCGGAGTATCGGGAGTAAGTTTACATCACCTCATAACGGGTGGATATCAAATCCAACAATATGTACTCAACAATTTGAATAATTTTGAAAATTCAGACTTGACAAATTTATATTTCCGTTTTTTTGCAGATGAGTGTCCATATTAACTTTAAAGTAATTACAAAAATATCATAACCAGGAGAAATATTGGTTTTTAATGTACATGTACACAATTATTACAAAACATAAAAATTTCAGAACACAAAATAATGATGGTGGCCATAGAAAATAGTTCGTTGCCTCCATATACGAGTATACTTTGTGTAAGAAATTTCTCGGAGTCGATATAAAATTAATATTTCATTCGCATAACATTTTGCTAGCACATAACAATGAAAAATAGGAAGTTCTTCCTTCACAAGGACCTCAGGAAGAGTTTAACAATAAAAGGAAGAATACCGATTTTTAAACAGTGCCTTTCGATAAGAAAAACCGTTTGGTAGGATTGGGAAACGGATTTAACTTATAACCCTTACAAAGAGGGATGTCCTGCAGCGAAACGGGTGTACTTCGAATATTATACTGTGGTCAATTATATAAGAGAAATAAATATAAATAAATTTATTGTCAAAAAAGCAGTACAAACTGCGTATGACTACGTGGAGGACAATAAACTAATTTACTCTCCGGAAGCAAGCAAAGGACCATCCCATCAATTCCAATCAAGGGCCCTAAGGCTGAGGCGGGTTCAAAAATTTCAGCAAAAATTCCTAGATAACATAAAAGTTAGCTACGAGTTATAATATTAATAGAATGTCAATATGTTTGTAATTTAACACAAAAATTTATTTTACACGTACAAATTATTATCGAACTATAGATTATTCTGAGTACAGTGTTTTAAAATCATAAGAATTGAAATAACACTAAATTAATGATTTATTGTTACAATAGACCCGCCCCTAGACAAAGCCTAGAGAACCTGTATGAGAATTCCGCCTCTATCCGAAGGAAAACCGGAGCAAAACCCGGGCCAGAATGGGGCTACAGAATTAATGTACCAAAGTTGAGTACACATAAAACTAAATTTATATGAATAATGAGACATTATACAAACATGCAGGAAAATAGTTTTGAAATTATTGTCAGATATTTTGAAAGTACTGCAACAATGGCGTGATAAAGTACAAGACGGATTTAACTTTTATTAAAATCAATAAATTCTTTTACGATGTAGAAGCACTCGTGCAGGAGGTATTTTTTAACCGTGGATTTGGAGAGATTCAATTTCATAATATATTTTATGTTCTTGAGCAGGGAATTATATAGGACGGTTCCCGAATGATACGATCCTTTTTGGCAAAGAGTGGTTGACACACTAGACCGATGAATATTATTACTATTGCGAGTATTGTGTTCGTGAACAAGACTTTCGTATGAAGCAAAGGTGGTACTTCAGTAATTCTGTCTTAACAAACAAGACCGTTTCATAAACATAAATGCAGGGAAGTGTTAAGATATTTAATTCCTAGAATATAGGTTTACAAGAGTTTCGGGGGTGAGATTTACAAATTATCCGAACTATCCTCTTCTGAATTCTGCAAGTTTGAATGCTCTGACCAGAATTTCCCCAGAAGATGATGCCGTAACGTAAAAGGGAGTAAACGTTTGCAAAATATACGGAACGGGAAATACGTGAACTACGTGGAGTAATGATATGATATTGTTTTTCCTGGGAATAAATCTGATTGACACGACATATACGACAAAAGAAATGAGTAGAAATAATGCTCATAAAAATGATGGATTGCCTAAGATTACATGAGCTGCGACACAAATTGCATTTTTTCATGTCGTTTTATAAGGTCACATATTACGTCGGTGATTCATATAATTAGTCGTGAATTCGATCAATTCACATGAGTCAAACATTTGAACGATCGAATCACGTTCTCTGGAAGTATGGAAAATGAGGGTAAATGGATAAATGTTCAGAAATACCCGAACACGTATTGGGAGAGAAACAAACTTCCCAACATGGGAATCGAAAAATCATGTAACTTAATAATTAAATCTCATCAATACACACCGACAATCAATATTTATAACTACGTTATCTATACGATAATAAAAGAGATTCCTGGAAACAGAAAACAAGAGAGTGGGGCAATGCAACACATTTTGTAAATTAATAGATTTGAAATTTAAAATTTCGAGAAAAGGGATTTAAAAAATTGCATAGAAGTGAAAATTTTAAAATGTTAAAACTGTTTACATAACATTACTACAAATGCCAAATAAGAATCAATAATATGTAATAATATAACATAATGTTAAAAAACTGACATTCACGACAGAAAACATTACTGCCCTGGAGCAATGAGAATCCACAAAGGTGAATTGCAGATCAGAAATAAAATTCTCGTCGAGAAACATGTCCGAACAAATCCCCTTAAAACCAAATTCCTCACGATTACGCCAGACACAAAAGTTCCGACAACGCGAGTACAGCAATTTTCACACCGTAGATGTCGCTCGACTTCATTAAGCGCGACACTAAGATTCAAGGTGTGTCCACGCTTCCGAACCCGACGACGTGTGAGGAGTGCAAAGCGACCCGTCATACACGGAGAAGAAAATCACAAAGAACTTCCGCCCTGCCGAATCCCTCAAAACAACTCCCCACCTGCGACAGGAGACTAGCTAAGTTGCGGTTTCTCTAGCAAAACATCCTTCCGTTCTTTCTAAAAAAAAAAAGAAGAAGAGAGAACACACTTTATGCGTCGCAGGTTCGAATACTTTCGGAAAGTGTCACGAAAATATGCGTCTTTCTTCGCATTCCGTGTGGTTTCTTAGCGACGACTGATATTTTATTCACGTCGCGCCCTGCACTGGAGAGCGATTGCACGAGGCATGCGGAGAAGGAAAGGGAAGGAGAGAAACGTAAACCACCAGGTACACGAACGAGACCTCAAGACGCACGTTTAACATTCAGGACAAATTCTGTACTATAAAGCGGGGATAATTGTATGTATGCATACTTCTGGGTTTTTAATCGTAAATGACTAACAATTTTAATGCAGTCCACAAAATAGATGTATTTAGGATCAAAAAACGATCATTACGAATGTTATTTTTTGGTACAATTATTTATTTCGCCTCTAAAGACTAGACAATTTTTAATTATTTATGCGCCACAATGTGTATTTTTATCTTACAAGACAAATCCTTTATCAGGACATAAGGCGAGGATAATGGTATGTATGTATATTTCTGGATTTTTTTCCCGAAAACGGTTCTCAATTTGACGTAATTCACAATATGAGGCGGCGTATATTGAAATAATACATCTCGAATTCAGAGTTATTTTAATAGTTACGATTTACAAACAATAGTTTTCCAAAAATCTACGGTTTATTACAATACGTAACTGTGAAATAAGTTGTTTTGTGTTCTATTAAAGTCAAATTTGTTGGTATTGAGTTAATATCATAAAATGTACCGTACTACTTTTATTCTTTTCTTAGGGGTATGCTGAAATGTTATATTCCCCTCTGCCTCACGGCTCTTGATCGGAATTGGAGGGATGGTCCCTACCCAACGCCAAAGTTTTGTAAGAAAGAATTCAACAATTTTTCAAAGTGATTGAGAATTTTTAATAATTTCATTGATAATACGCGAAGAGAAATGTCTAGAATTCTGAAACGAAGTGAAAAAAAATATTGTTTCGAACTTACAGTCCAGGTTCTAAGCAGATAAACCGATAAAACGTTGAATAATCTCTTCGATCTGATAATGGAAATTAACTGCGAATGATATGAATGATATTTGAAATGCAAAATCAGCAAATGACTGGAATGGGTTAGTAAGTAATTTTCAAACGTCACTTCATATTTTTCATATTTTGTGTGTACACTCATATGAAATTGATTACTTTGTTACATTAACTTGATATGGTTTTATTTATTATTTTGTTAATTATCACAATGCGTGTATCATGCAAATTAAGAAAAAACTAGAGCTATTCCTTTGGATGAACTCTTTGTACTCTTGAAAAATTCTTTCACTCTCACGAAGCAAAACATAAAAGTTATCAACTAGTCAGAAATCGACGTAGAAAAATTCGTAGTACGAATATTTAAGAAATAATTACAGAAAAATAAATTAACTCAAAATAATAAAAAGGATCATTTCCTCCCACTACGATGATTGATTTGTATATTAATTCACACTTCCTCGAAACTCACTTTTTGTTACGTTATGAACAGAACATGAATAAAACTTCCGAACTGCTTACGATACGCATCGTTTCTGTCACATACTTGGCGGTTAGAAATATAACTGGACTACGTGGAAAAGCCATTACATCCTCAGTGCTGCACAACATCGCAAAATATTCCGCTCACAAGTCCCATTTTTAAAACTTTTATAACCTTCTGGGGCCACATTGCAATACGTTGTACAACTTAACGAAAACACGCGTTATTTGGAGTATGCGTGTAATTACATTTTTATGTCGGTCTCAGGAACATGTGTAATTATTTAAAAAGTAACGAAAGAGACTTTAAAACAACCATTAACTGAGAACGCTACTGCTGACAAATGCACCAAGTGTATCCAAAACAAGTTTCCTCATTTTATTGCGGGACAGATTAGGCAGACGTTAGAATATCTGTCAAAAGAACAAAACATAAGTGAAATATATGAGAAATAAATACCAGAAAAGGGAACTATTTCCATGAAATAATACAGTTTTAAAAGGGATAGTTACCTATAACTATATCTTACCGTTAGTTTCGATGGGAGTCCAACTACAGAAGAAAGAGCCATATTTCTGCGTGAGGATATAAAGTAGTTTAATTTGGATAGTTTATTATCAAGTAATATTTGTGAATAATATTACCAAGTTATGATAGCGCTGTATAATACTGATTGATAGGTCCGATGAGCTTCTACAAATAAAGAAAAAACAAAAATCACAGATTTTGATGAGAATAACTGAGGTCGCATTACATTCAAAATTGATTGGAACGAAGTTCTAAATTTAAAAAATTGGTAGTAATTACACTTCAGTTCATTTACCGTGGGGGATAGGAAAAGAAAAACAGAAGTTTATAACATTAGGATAAGATTTTTAATGATATGTTTAATGCACATAAATATAAAAAAGTGCTACAATTATAAAACACAGAATTAAGGGGAAAAAATTAAATTTACGCGGACCAATACAATACGATGTTGTATTGGTATTGCCACTTTCATCTCCATGACGACAGTAAAACAACTTTACCGATCTTTCAACGGAGTCCAAGTAAGTCAACGAAGTACTTGTTCAACATTTGCTCTGATAATGACAATGAAACTTTATGGCATTTCAAGAGAGGAAGTATGTCGTGGAAGAAACAATGTATGAGGTAAGACCAACACACACAACACGTGCGACAATCGGCAACAAACTTGTCCTTACAACAAACGGAAGTGCAAGGACAAGCATTGAAAACATAGCAGTGTCGGAAAATACGACTTCCCAAATGACTCCTTTCTTACGAGACACTCTCCACGTAAAGAAGTTACACAGACAAGTAGTAATGCTTTCCCAAAACGAAGGTTAGCACTATTCTAAGGAATAGTATATTCCCATACACGTCTATAACTATCATTATCGCGATGACAAGGCTATTTACACAGAAGGTAATCATTTAGAGTTCTAACTTGATAGACTCGTGGATTTAAAATTTCATATCTATGCCAGTAAATAGGTGCCAGTCATTGCCAATATCGTCCATAATTCACGGAGTTTCATCGATTTGCTTCCATACAGTATTCAGGTTTCAGAAGACCATAACAATGTAAACAACTGGAATCCATAGTATACATATTTTATAAAATTAATATGTACTAAACGACAACGTTACTTCGCCTTTTGATCCCATAATACTGGTATTTTGTGAATTTCATAAACATGGTTAGAGTCGTTCTCGAGGAAATTGTCTGATTCATGCATACGAGTACAGCTCGCCTTAATAGTCAATGGTTCAATACAATAATTTTGGAAATTTTACATGGAAGCAAAATTTAGATTTTCTACTTTCGAACAATTTTAAATTATTTTTTTGACAATAAAGTTTATTATTTATTATTAAAGAAAAATCACGATACGAAAGTAAAAAAAAACACACATAAAAAAACAACTGTGGGAGTTAAATCTGGTGTCAAATGTGTTAATATTCATTCTGGGGAAATAATATAAAAAATTGATGCGTAACTTCTCTATGCTATCACGCAAACTAAACATAAAAACACCCTTCTAAAATACCTCCCATATTAAGAGCCACGTAATCGTTACAATCACAATAGCATGTGCGGTATGAAATACTTCGTAACAATAATCTCAGATTAAAAATGTAATAAATTGATATTATTATTCATAATTAATTTGTTTCTCTTTTCTTCGTAAGATACAAAATACTGTATTAATGGCATTAAAAGTTGTTGAACGGCCGTTTACCGAACTTTATATGTAACAAAAAAACCAATTAAAGAAAAAAAGAGGTGTCTTAAAGAACTAAAAATTAATATTACATAACGCCATGAAAACACGTACCTATACATTTTAATCGCTACGAACGTACACATATAAAAATTTTCTGCAAACGTATAGAGCATTACGGTAATTTATTTATCAAAGTATTGAACAAGAGCAACGAGATATGTCGCTTCGGACTGAGATTGGAATCGAAACATTGTCCCAGAGGAAACCCCCAGCATCTGGCGAAGCGCGAAACAAAATGAAACGAACAGTCCTCAGTGTCCTCGTCAGTCTTCTCCCATGGGAGGATGCAGCGAGAAACACATGAGAGGCAAGGGAGAAGATGGGCTTAGAAGAGATAGGATGCGTTGATGGTGGAGGGAGGAGAGTGGTAATGAAGCGTAGCAGGAGGCCGTGTGTGATGGGGGAGGAGTTGCAAGACTGAAGAGACATGTGCTTCGGGATTTAGAACTACGAAAGAAAGATCACGTTAAAAATGAAGTAGTGTTGGTAGCGGGATAATTTTTTTCTTTGATTAACGAATTCTTATTATAAATTTCGTCTCATAATAATATTCACATTAATTTTCCTTTTCCTAAAATTGTTTTCCATCAGATATGGATTAAAATTCCAATTTTTATGAATTTAAATTATGGCTGATAATAATAAATAATTAATACGTTTCAATCAGGCAACAACAGTTACATCATATTATAAATATTATAATTAAACGAATTTGGACGGTCATTCTCTAAGCATTGCAGACTTAATAGGAATAAGTTTCAAAAGTGTAATCGGGAGCAAAGATGAATCTTCCCCTTTCGTACATTTCCAAGGTTCCGACAGATGTGGGATTCGATAGAGGCAAGATTTAGTGGATGATGAAGGAGACAGGAGAAGAAGAAAAAAGGTACGGTGACATACGAAGAAAGGAGTAATATGGTAGAGGAAATAACGATGATAGCGATGAAATATAGGGGTGACACAAGGATTGGTGTAGACAGTTCCTTCTTAAGGCAAATACTGACGAAATAAATAAAAACGGGGAAATGAGATAGCGGAGGTTACTAACAGCAGAAGTACGAGTACTAGCATGATTGCTTGTCACGTATTACTAAGCGGTAGATCGCAAATTTGTGTCGACCAAGAAGAGGGTTTCAGCTAAGGTTTCAACTACTCCAGACCTATGATGATTCAATATCGTACATTCACAACGCAACATATCTCCTTCCTAAATGCGGAAAAATCATGTGCAAGCCCAATGTCATGAATCACAACAAATATTATTTGAAAATAAAAAAATTAAAAAAAATAAAAAAATAAAAAAATAAAATGGAAGTGGTGAGGTTCCCCAAAAGAGGAAATACATTCCGGGAATTGACAGGTAGGGGGAAATACTAGAAACGAGTATTGGCGAAGGCAGTGAAAACTCGCCTGCCACCATTGCACCTATGACTGTAGCATCAGATTTCTTTCCAGAAGCAAGTTCCAGAAACACGGTACGAGAGAAGAGGCGCCGTCACTTTTCATCAATATTACCGGTTTCATTTCTTCCTTTTCATCGACATTTCTTCCAGAAGTTTCTCACACCCATGATTTTGCGTTTTCACTGTCGAGCTACATTTTTTTGTGGGGCTTTACGGCTCATCGACATCGAGGTCATTAGAGCCCTAAAATTCTGCACAGGTAGGGAAAATGCAGTTACGCACTAAGGAGAGCCGACATGACTCTCCCCGCGTGTGGGACTCGTCGAATAACTCAACCATACTCACTAAAATCCCTCCTGAATTACAACATATCAAAACATACATCATTACATCAAAACATTACAACGAGGAAAACATTACCCTAGCTTTCGCAACCGAGTAGCGTCGGGATCGAAAAGAACAAGAGGTGACCAAGGAAGGTCAGGAAAGAGAAAGGAAGGAGCCTCGAACAAGTAAGTGGAAGTTATGCCAGACTCAGCTCGGGGCCCCGTGTTTGCCAAACACGTACTTACTAGATGCAAGTCCCCTGCAGTTTTCTCCAGAAGTGTCATGGTTGGCATTACGAGCGAAGTAATATGTTCCGGTCGTAAGATTACACATACGGTAGATTACATAGTAGGTTAGGAAAACGCATCACTAATGGGATTGACTACCATGAATAGCATGACATTTGCCGCGGAAACCACAATAAATATTTCGGTACAGGTACTACACGTAGAATATTTTACGTGGTAATATATTATGTAAGACGTAGACAAAAGCGTTTACTATCTTCACTAAAGCATCTCAATTATTAAATTATGAATGTGTTTGTAATTATAACATATAACGTGTTGAATGTGAGTAAAGTTAAATTATCGTGTATATTACTACATATAGCTTAGTTAATAGTAAGAAGTACAACAAAAAATTACTAAACCAATCAGAGTTTTTAAGTACTCACAAAATTTACCAAATAATAGCCTTGATTTAACATGGCGAAATTTCTTCTGCAAAAATGAAGTTCGATAAAGGGTGCTTCATATTCAGAAATAGAACATAAATAGCAAGTTTATCGAAGAATTCAGTTACATGCTACATAAACGATTGGTATAACCATGTAATTATTCTGTGGATTATAATAATATCCTTCTTACTATAAGCATTTTAGTTATATGTTGATCAAGTTTCAAGGTCAGTGTAAATGATCGTATAACCCGCAATTGGTGGGTATAAATCGATTCTCTATTATTTTGCAGAATTCGTAACTAAAGTTCTAAGAAAATTAAATGTATTTTCAAATATTTCCAAAAATATCAATTTTCTTCCCTATATTTAGGATAATATTATTTAGAAAGTCCTTCACATGTCAAGTACTTCAATCCTCAAAAGTTGTTTATTTCAAAATACTACGTGTAGCATCTAGATTATGAGTAATTTTCACGTTATTAATCAAGATTAAAACATTTAATATTTTAAGCAAATTATCGAAAAGTTTAAACATACTTTTTGTTTTCAAAAATACACGGGTCTCGTAGCGTCCTCAGGTGGGACAATTACAATAGTTAGAAAGGCGTAGATAGGTGTAACGACTCGAGATTTGCACGTCTTTCTAACAAAGATAAAATTTTCTATTAAGATACTGACAACAGTATCTTAAACAACAGTATCCCACGATAAACTGACAACAGACTTGTGTTTCGAAAAGTTAAATGTGATACAAGAAATCGCTCCATTAAGTTTACAAAAAACTGAAATGCTCTTGGGCAACATGTAAACATCGAAATTAAGACAAAAAAATTAAATATTGGCATCGTGTAAGTCTAGGATAGGCAAAAAACAATTCTTCCCTGCCACTAGCAATGACGGGGAATTGCGTTTCACAGCGAAAAGATATTGTTTACAATACCTCTGTGGAACCCTGTCCACAATTTCGCGTTTTCACGATGTCAATAAGCAAGTCAATAGTTGGCTTTCGATGACTGGAAGACAGCAGTCTGGATTTTAAAAGCTAAAATCCTTCACAGTTGACATGCCAATGAGTTGTCCAGTGGAGTAGACTCTAGCCAGCTACTGGCGTCCAATACCAATACCCCCTGACTTCGTTTGAGGTCCAATCAGCTCGCTCCTTCAAGAAGCATTCGTATTACAACTACTACGGCTGTACTGCCTCTGCCAATGCACTGCGTCACACGGGAATATTGTCTTTTGCCAACTACTGTCTTTTATTCATGGAAGCCAACTATGGGCTTGCTTATGGATGTCTTGAAAATGAGACATAAAGGTATGGTATGAGACAGGAATAACTGTCAACACCTCTGCATCACACCACTATCCAAGTACCAGCATTTCCCCCATCGGGATGCGAACACTGAACCATCCGCGAATCCCTGAACACCCCTATGAACATCCCGCTGTCACTATGTCATTTACTGCCGACATCGTCTCAGCCATCCACCCCACATACGTCTGGTTCCTAAAGCCCTGCATCTACGGAATTGAAACTGCTAGAAGAGGGGGAGCGAGCCGCTTCGAGCCGCCTTCACCTCCATACACACGCCCCTCTTTCCTTTATGTCGTTAGGGGCCTTTCACAGCGAGACACTGGCTGTCATCAGGGGGTCTTTTCAACGGCGACGGCTCTCGTGTGGGGAGTAATCCCACTTCCTTCCGCTTCCCCTCACTGCGGGCGCGAGGCGGCGTCAGTCAATCACTTGCGCCTCGTCACTCTCCCACAAGCCACGCGTTCTCTTCTCCTCCAACATCTTAGACGATTTTATTTATTCCCATTTCTGCGCTTCGAATTCACATCGCTGATTGATCCTTGTTCTCGCTGGTTGAGACTCGCTTCATTTTTACCTACCATTTTATATTTTATACTGCATTATAACTACCCGTTTTTTATCTATTAAAAATTAATTGTTATGCTGAATGGGAGACGGGACCGAGAATCGATATCGAGACCTCCAGTTTAGCGCATTCCTGTCCTACAAACTACGCCACCCACATAACACAATAAATCTGTTACCTCGCGGTGAGATTCACCACAGTTTAAGAGATTCCTATATGTTCTAAAAACTGTTTTTATGTTGGCGTGTTTGTTTTAAATGTATCACTTTAAACATTCTTCAAAAATGAGTTTCACATTAGTTGTCTTACACACATGACAAGTAAATCGAGTGAAAAAAAAACAAAGCTCGCAAAGTATAACAGTTTTTTTACAGTTAACGTTACAAAATAAAAATATGCTTATTTTGGTACTTCGAGCTTTGATTAAAAACAATTTCATTACTACTCAATAAATTTAATAAATAAATTGATCAAAACATGAAAAAATAATTTTTGAAGTTAGTTAGTTATTTTTACCGTGCATTTTACTCATGGTTATTCGACGAAATCTTACTATTGGAAAGATTTATAATACGAACGTATAAGCTGAAAGCTAAAATGGTAATAATCCAAAACATTTTGTGTTGCAGGTTGCATCTCTGAATTTAATTATTCACGCGGAAGAAATTAGCGTCGTTAATACTGATAAGTTTACTGAGTATACGATTCTGCAGTCCCATGTTCGAAACGGGCAAAAATGATCATATTAGCAAACGACGGAAAATCTACAAATAATTACCACAACAACAAAAATTAAATTCCTCTTAAATTAACTTTCACAAAAAGCGTTCACGCAGTAAAGAAACAGCAATAAAAATTATAATTTATAACGCACGATAAAGTTTTAGAAATGTACTTTAATATTCTTTTATTGACTTTATAATTCAATAGCTGTATTTGATGAGTTGAAATATTATTTCTAGATATCTAAAAAGTTGGTAATAACCCTTCGAAATCAACAAGTATCGCTTAATCTTAGCCTTATCGAAATCCAGTCTAGTTTTGGTAACCTTTTGTCGATATGTTTCGTGTCCAATGTGACGTGAACTAACGTCTGGGCGTCGTTTAAAGTCATTTCATGGTAATAAATAGTCCATGGAGACACGCTTCAATTTTTTGCGTCAGGAGTTAATGATAACTCTTATCTTTTCAGCGACGATATTTTAGTTAAAATCTTTGAGTCAAGAAATCAGAGTGACGTTTCTTAGAAGTAAGTATTGGCGAAGGGAATCTGTTCCATACAAATAGCGATAAACTCTTTATTTCTTTACTTAAGGTAGTAGTAGGGTAGGAAGAATTGAATCACTAAAATATCTCAAATTGGCATAAATAAACAGAGGAACATGTCATACTTATTGTGATTTTAACTTCATACATATACTTTACCGGTCATTTAAATGAAATAATGGCAATTATAATTGATGTTGAAATACATTGCGTCTTATGGAGAAAACACTTATTTACAACTTTTAAATCATGAAAGTGGTGGAGGTTTACTTTGATAGTAAATTTTCCGTTGAATTTTTTTACATCACTTTTATCTATAGGTCGCCGGACAATACAGAAAGATTTCACTTTTTTTTCGAGGTGACATGAATAAATCACGAAACCGTCGCGCACGGCCATCATGTTTGTACACGCCCTTGTGCATTTCAACGGCCATCATGTTTGTACACGCCCTTGTGCATTTCAAATGTCAAGCGAGTTCTTGAATATTGTTTGTACAATATTATTAACTGATAGAAAGAACTTAAATCATGTTCTTTCCGTCTCTTATTTATATTGTTGTGTTCTACGACAACTAAAACAATTATACATCTCAGTGATTTGACTAACTTGCAGTGCTGGGCCCACCTAAAGAGGTTCTCCATGCAGTATCTAGTGCAATACGACGTAGAGCACGCTAATGTGGGTCTAATGGCAATTGCAAGTTGATCTTAGACGTAAGTACGTGGCGACCTTCGTTTGCTGCGAGGGAGAATATGACAGAATGGCAGTGCATTCTCTCCTTGAAGTCCATTCACCACCGTAAGCAAAATAGGTAGCTACTCTATGAATATAAAGCGGACGTTAATGACCGTTGTGCAAACTACCAGGCTTTATACTTTATCTTTCAATCTAGTAATAAGAAGAATTTACGACGTTAATGTCTGATAATATAAATAACAGTAAAAATACTGTAACATTTCCATAATTTGTCATAAAAATGTAATCATTTAACCTAATTGTGTAATTGAAGGAAATATTTCATTACTTCACAAATCATTCATTATTCCACAAAATATATTCGGAACCTAAATTCAACGCCATCACACTGGGACAATAAAGGTTTACGCAAAGGCGGAAAAAGATTTCTTTGATAGAAATTCCAGGAATCTTTTTATAAAATACATTATTGAGGTTTCCTTCCATCTACATTGATCTTTTAGTGGAAAAGAAATACTACAATAATTTCCAGCATGTGCGTATATATGGAGAGAAGATTTTGGAAATTTGAGTCACAAATTAAAGAAAGATCTTTCATTAAAGCAAATATATCAGCGCAAAAATTAAGACAAAATTCAAGACTCAGAGGCATTATTTACTTTTAGACCCATAATACATACTCAGCTCTTTCTATTGATATGAAGAAAACGTAGAACAAAATAGGAAGATTGGGAAATAATACTGATAATAGAAAAGGGAAGCTCAAACGTTTGTAAACAATGCGAATTTTATTCAGATAAATTTTTCCAGTAAAATGCGTGCGCTTTAGTGACGTTCTGACGACAAAAAAACCAGCGGTAACACTTTAAAATACACCACCTTACAAGAATTGAGTGTACCAATCTTTTGATATATGAACTATCAGATTTATTGAATTGAATCAATCTTATTCAGTGATTTCTTTTTATTCATGGCAACAATTAATGAAGTCGTACAACTGTAATATTTCCATTGGTCACTGATGACGCGTCGAGTTAAAAAGTGCCCTTAAATAAATAAATTAAAACTATCAGGTAAATCAACTAGAGATAAATTTTCATTATAAGAAACATCATTCATCGTATAAAACAGAAGGTTGATGGAAAAAGAGCAGTATCAAATTGATTTGGTTTTGGAAAATAAACGAAACGCGTTCAATTGTATGAATAGTCTGGAAATAGTCTCTGAATGGAATGAACTTTTAACATTTATATTATTTTATTTATGATGTTACGTCTCTGAATGTACAATATCTCCTAACAGAATATCATTACCAATTCATTTACATCAATTTTTTTTTCATACGTTAAGTATTCATAAGTATTCATTTACTGGTCAACGTCAGTGAGAAGAACTAAATTGGGGATGTAGAGAAAATACTTAGCCAATATAAATGATCCGAACTCTTTTATGCAAAAACAACAAAATGAGTTAAAATCAGACATCGTTCCAAACAGATGACGGACTAGTCAACAACATGGAAGGGAATCTTTAACTGCTCCCCTCACATTGGAATGGGAGAAGAGAGTCACGTGGAAGGGCCGCGGGGTCAGAAACGACCCTCGTCAGCACACAGCGATCGCTCCAAGCACTTCGACGCAGTTACGGTCAAACGCAGACGACGAATCTGACGCCGCGTCGGAAGATGACAGAAATTTTACGGTGTCGCTTGAGTCCAAGCGGACAATGGAACTTTACGACCGACCGGTGAGCACGGCATCGGCAGTTGTAACCGGCCGTGGTGGGCCGTGCTGCACACTACTTGCCGTTCTGGGCAGTCGTCGCCTCCGGCGCGATATGTGGACGGAAAGAGTAGTACGCCTGCCTAGCGTGGTGATGCAACCCGCTGCGTGCAAATGGTGGACGGGTGGCCAATCGCGTACAGGAGCGAGACGCACTCACAGATATCTTCCGTCAACGAATTGTTTCTTCATCATCCTCACCTTGATAGTACGAAATTTAGATGGCATCATCTTACCACTCAACCCCCTTCCTGTTATCCCTTTTTGAAGTTTTTCCTTAAATTTGCAACGTGAATACGTTATTTGGTTGAAGAACTAAACAGTACTACACTAAATAATTGTTCATGTCTTTACTTATTTTCCATAACTTCAGGGGGTCGGATCTGAAGGATGAGATGCCTTCTTGGTCGTCACCGATTGCCTGATGCCCATCCTGACGCACCTATCCCAAGCGGGCGTTCGGTGAATAACGCACTGATAGTTATAGTCATGGTATAAAGAAAGCTGGATTAAACAGGAAAATACCTACCAATTTGGCCTCCACTGCAAATTCTGCTCGAATCACCAACATAGATGTAGAAGGTAAATGCAATAACGACTACAAATATTGGTACAAAATATGTATTATTCTACCTTTTTATACAAAAAGCTCTGAAATTTTTTTGAAATGTAAGTAAACATAAATACATATATACAGTGTCAGTCTAGCGCTACGTTTCAGCCAACTCTGAGTGTTGATTAGGAAGAAACGTATTTGATGATCGAGTCAAAGAACTTAAAAGTATTCAATGCACTTATTACATTACACTGATACATTAGTTAAAATACACGTAACAATCAATTCATCAGCTAAGACGCACTTATTGTAATAATAGAAACAGCTGTGAATTTTCATAAATTCCATAATAAATGTGAATGTAGAATTTATAACAAATGTATAATTCCTTGGGTTTTATTTTTTACGAATAAGTTATTTCAATGTAACTTAACGTCTCAGGTATAAGCAGAGAAAACCGAACAAGTGAATGTAACGTGCGTGCAAGTGAATGCAACAATAGAGACCTGTTAAAAAATAATAAACATAATTGAATCGGTAACAATATTCCAAGTACTCAGAATGGAATGTTGAAAATAAAAATGAAGATGTCCTATGTGCTGACATAATAATTTTGCTACAATAGTAGTTATGAGCGGTTTTAATGCAACATTAAGTCATAACGAGGTATACTTGGTCATGCTATCATATTGTTATGCCCCTATATGAAACCATAGCATTATCCACTTTGATACGGTGAAAAAAAATCAATTTATGATATTTTCGACCAGGTAAAAATGGCGACAAGGTAGGAATAGAATCCAGGGCGTCTGCTTTCATCGCAGGGGTGCTAACCACTACACCACCCGTAAAGAGTAAGAAATATATGAAATCAATTTATCTCGGGTCGTAAAGCCAGCACATCGGTAAAAATTACGCTTGCGCTTTTGTAATCACCGACGGTTTTTTAAAATTCCAAATCCCACACAAGATGTATGCAAAGAGCGCTTTCAAACCTCATAGTAGTGAAAGTAGCGTCAACACAACCACAACGTGTTTCACTAAAGCAGAGCTTTCTGTGCGAGTACATCCACCGCGTTCTCCTCCACCCCCCACCCCCCCCCCCCCCCCNGAGAGGTTTACGGGCGGCCGCGGAAACAAGGGTCTACTACTGTGTGTCAAGCGCTGGGACGACGTCAACTCCCCCCCTCCCCTCCCCTCCACACCGCTATGCGAACACAGCCTCCCACAGTGGCGCTACTGCTCCGAAGCGAAGCGACTGGCGTATCTGCAATGCAAACAAGTGAAGGCAACGACAGAGGATATGCAGGCAGATTATGTGCCTTCATTGTCTATGTATGAGCGTATACCAATGTTAATACTTATTAATACTTCATACTACCATCTATAATACGTACTCGGGTATAATAAATGCATTGTATTTCACACATGGACAATTATGATCGAATGTTTTTCTGTTTTCCTTTATATGTAGGGAAGAATACTAGGGGATGGAGAATGAAAAATTCTCCCACTCCAAACGATATGGAACATCTTCAAAAAAAATTATTAATGTATTATTTTATTTTAATTCATGTCACGTATGAGGGAGTTGGGAACGGCTTCCGGGGAACTAACGTACCGAACGGGCATTTGCCAGGAGAAATCCCAGCAGAAAACCTCACTTAGCTCGGGGGAATATGGTTTGAACCCGCGCTCTACCGTTCAGCGGTATCGTGGAACACGAGACCACAGAGTGTATATAATTTTATATATATATATATATATATATATATATATATATATATATATATATATA
>NNCF01127806.1:2219617-2237711 GCA_002313205.1 Laupala kohalensis
AGTTTTTTTTATGGGACTCATGCCTCGCCAATATCACGACATCCCAGCATTATAATAAAAAACTATAAAGTAGTCAAATTATACTTCGTAAATAAACCCGAATGCACTAATTAATGATTCGGAAAACAAGACCAAGTCTATGATCGTCTCTATCATGGTCTTGCTCTAGTAATGTTAATCTTGGGTCTTAGTCTAGTGCGACGAATCTTGGTCTTGCTGGTCTTGTTATCGATCTCGTATGATTGGGTCTAGTTTTTATTTTTGGCAAAGACGATATTAAAGGTGTTTTTGCAATTACGCGAACTAGCATATTAGATACATTACAAGATAAAATAATAATTATGAAAAGTTATTCTTAAAATCTTTTTTACACGAATTTAAATTATTTATCTCTTGGCGAAAAAATTGTATATAAATATTAAATATACCTAACGATATATGCGAACCACTAGTATTGACTTCTTTGATTAATAAAAAGGAAACAAAGCCTAATTTTAAATGAAATACGTATGAAAGAGTTTAATCCACATCCATTACAATTTATGTGTCTCCATTTGCGAAATAGTTTATGTATGAACTTAAATTCTGAATATGTATTATCATAAGAAATTATACTCGTATGATTATCTTAATGCTTTGATTGTCATTAAATGTATTTAGCTCCCAAAAATAATTTCCCCGAGATATATAACTGGTCGCGATACAGTTCAGAGACAAACAAGAATTAGCGTAAGAGAAGAACCCAGGAATAAAAGGAAAGAATAACACGAGAAAGAAGAAATGGGTCTAAACAAACGCGATTTGAATTTACAATATCCGTCCGTTGGCAACAGTGAAAAAGGGTAAGAGGTTCCACACACAAGAGTGAACAGAATACATTAGAATTCAGGATACGAGTAATATTTTTATCTGGAGATTCTAGAAATACACAGTAGTACCACAATAAGGTGAAGGAAGGTGGAGTCAAACATGTAAATCTTATGCAGAAGTGACGAGATACTGAAGAAGAGGTGACGGAAGATAATGTAGTAATTAAGAAAATGAAGTGACAAAACAAAAGGGTTCTTAATTTTACTACGCATTAAACAAATCATAATTTTGCAAGTCATAATTGTAGTATCGTAAAAACTTTCGTCACACTTAATGCAACGGCTCGTTTATCCCATTTGACTGAAAGCAGAATAAACTTCTCAATGTAGAAGAAGAAACGCGACTATTTGTATGCAAAATATGCAAATGAAGAGCTCTACTATAAAGTTAAAGCGACCATTATAGTGAGGCTTCTGTCAACTTCGGAACAGAACGAAAACGAGGCATTAGAGTAATGTGCAGATTTAAAGGTAAAGAAGTAGTTAAACAAATTCAGAATGACAAAAAACAATACCTTACACTGCCAATCGGATTACGAAAGGTAGGGTACTGTGTGGCCTTATCAGGATAATGTATCAATTCAAGTCAAGTGATATGAAACCCTTTCTAAAACCTTCGCAAAGTTTACCTTCAGTTTACGTGAAGATGTTGCACCAAGAAATGTTTAGTTACGTGTCTGTTTTTTTCAGTGGGATTGAAATTCACGAAAACGTTCACCTTTATTTCCATTAAATTACATTTCTAAACAATTTCTAGAAAAATAAAACCGCATGGATGAAGAACGTCCACCATTATGCGAAATAGATGCTTCCCTGCGGTTTATGCGACCTAGCTTTTGCTATGCGTGCACTTAATTTATACTTACAATATACATTGGAAATCGTTAGACTTTCCCAGAATATACGGTGTAAAGTGGTAAGTATATACGACGTAGCTCTTAACACTTGCCTAGCAAACTTTCCTTATCCTCTTCTATTAAACATCTGTATTCTGTTATATAAATGCAAAAATAATTGTGAATAATTACATTATTATTGTAGATTATCAGAAATATTTTCAATTGTTAAGCATTTTACACGATTTATTCTATAAAACGCTTGTTATATGAAATGTTATTTTACGTCGTCGTTAGAATTATAAAATACGTTCTTTTAATTACAATAGTTCTCATCTTCACACACACGCGCACCTCTATGACCATGGGCTCCGCCGGCATAGTAACTGTAGCAGGAATTGATGTTTCTTGAATTTAAAAAGCAATTGGGTCGCTCTAGACTCAGCAATGAAATTTTCACTGGTGTACGTACTAGTCTTCTACCATATTCATATACGTTAATATTCAATTGTCCCAGAAAATTTGCGTTCCATTTTTGCGTAATGGGACGGAGTAAATCGGAGAATGACGTATCATGATTTAGAACATAAAATAGATGTATAGTCGATTTCCTATAGTTTCATTTTTCACCTTTTCTTCTCCTTAATAACAGCATTTAAAAATTACATCAAGAAAAGAAGCTTCGTGACTCATTGCTTCACTGTGCATTATCATATTATTTTCATAACTGTTAACATGCCCTGATTATGTTATTTAACACTCAATAGGAAATCAAAGTAAACTTGCCCTGAACTTGCAGGTTCGGGAATAGTTCCTGCCATATTATCCAGGTCCATAAATATTCCAAGAAAAAGTTCGTATTATCGAACAAAATGTTAGTTTCATTCAATAACTAGTGAAAGAGAATTTCCAATCGATAGAAGCAAACCGCGCGGAGGAAGCTGTTCGCCTAGTTTCGAGTGCAGATCTTCCGTCGCTGGGGTTCTGGATCGAGTCCCGGCGGAGAAGAATGCGAGTCGTCGCGGAATGTCGTCTCGCGACCTTCAGCAGCAGCCACAGAAGTCGCCTCCGTCAGCGACGGCGTCTTCGCAAAAAAAAAAAAAAATCCTCACATCGCANAAGCAGTCTCTTACGAAACAGGAGCACAAAGCGCACGGAGCAACGAAGTAGAGTCCTCAATAAAAAGAGAACCGTCACGTGTGTTCACAACTTATTATTCCTAACATCAATATTTACTACCAACGAATTCTCATAACAAATAAATAATTAAGGACTTACGACCTTAATATAGACACCTGACGACGACTTCAAGATAATGTCGAAACGTTGTGAACTTATTTCACAAAATATATAGTATTCGTTCATACTAATGTAAGCCTTTAATTATTTATTTATTTTGATTGTATAATGGACATTAATTGTAGAAAAATTCTCGCGCCTGCTCGTTTCTCGTCTCTTATTGGTGGAGTAAGGAGAAAAGGAGGGAAACACGACGCAATTATGTGACCAACTACCACTGATTCAAGCGACTAGGAGAAGTTGTGTGATGTATTTTCCGGTAATATGAGAAATTTCCCATTATATTTCCGACCCTGGTAGTTTTCTTTTTATTCAAAGTACAAAGAAGTTGGTTTACAGAAGTCATGAACCGGTTATAGAATTTTCCCAATCCATATTTTGTTCTTCGAAAATCGATAACAAAATCGATTTTGATTCCTTAATGGTAATATCTAAATCCTGTCCTACTGTACACACTATCAAATACTGTTTAAGTTGTTCACACTCCAACTTTATACATTATCGATAACATTTTACTTTTCGTTGTTAAAGTAAAAAAATTTTATCGAGTCAAATTAATTGTAATTGCCCATCGACATTTATTTTAATCCAACAACACAAATGGGTTTAAGATTAAGAAGCAGCGATTGCTTTAAGATATCTCAAGACACGCACACAAAAATGAAACCAATTGTACAATGAAACCAAATGTACAATAAGAAAGATTATAGTGAAACAATAATATTAATTATTGTTGTTTTTTACTTGGAATCGAATCGAGTGTTATAGTTGAAGAATATCGAGAATTGATTTCGTTCTCTACCTGATATCGACGGGAATCGAGATTTGAAATTGATAAATCCCTTATTTGAAACAACGGCCTCCAACCATTAGTTATTCTTTGCGAATCAACCATGATATACATCTACTGGGGTGTGTACCTCCAGATTCACGCTATCCGTAATTCAAATGACTTTCTTTCCCTCAAACAAGGTGTCTGATATGAAGGATACATAACGTCTGTGTCTAGGGAATTACTGTGGTACTGATTGCCCTTCCACGCATCTCCTCGAGTCAGTTTGTGTATGAGTGATGTGTAGGGCGAATGATGATGTGTAGGGCGAATGATGATGTGTAGGGCGAATGATGATAAAGGATAAAGACCGGAGAAAATCATGCTCCTCGCGGCTGCATCGGTTGACATTCCGTCTCATTTGCTTAGCCTTACAAATGTGCACAAGGAGAGGAGACAGCGGGACATGTGTTTTGGGATTGTGAGCTACACAGTAAGGAAAAAGCGGAATATATAAGGAGAAAAGAAAATGGAATGGAACAGAGAAGAAAGATTTGATAAACAACTAGTAAATGTGAGAAATATAAAGAATGTGTGGTACAAGTAGGACTGATAAAGAATTAGATAAATAACGAAGATTAAAGGTAGAGACAACAAAATTTGAGACAATCAAAATAAAGACATACAAACAAGAGGACACACAGGTCTTGACGGATGACAATTGACGTGATAATAGATAGAAACGAAGAATCTAAGAGCAAAAGGAACCAAGCAATGATACTATTGAAGGTCAACGGTCAATGGCCAACAGAAATTTTAAAAAAATCCTCCTCTCCTCATTTTCTTCTTCCTTTCTCTATGATTTTGTCTCTTTTATTGTGTTCTTGTATTGCCCCCGTTAGCCGCAACAGTAGCGTAGTTCGTGCCTATCCGCAAATTGTACTTGGATCGTCCGTAAATTCTTTGAATCAGAAACACGAGAGGTAGGTACTATCTACGAGTAGTACGCCTTGGACCGCTTCAACTATATCATTGGTTCGCAAAGTATACATAAGAGAATGGCCATGGGGTAGATTATAGTAAGCGTATTACGTTTATTTCACGGGACGAAATGAAATGTAAAACTTTGTCAAATAGGAGTAGATAATGTTTAATCAATTATATGATTAAAAAACATTCGCCAAAATTCTTGGTATCAACACGATATTGGATAGAGTAGTTGTATTCTAATTTTGTAGCTGATGCCAAATGTATTTATCAAATTGAATATTTAACAGACAACGAGTAGAAGAAACTTTTATGTACCTTTAATCCCGCGCTTTAGCATCACAATAAATTTCATTTAATATCACGAGAAAATAGCAGTCCATAATATACCAGTCAAAATCCGGTGTTTAAATTTTTGGTTACAGTGATACGTGGAGACTATCCAATATGACCCCACTTTTCTACGAGGCTCTTATTTCGTGGGATGTGAGTGTATATTTCCTTGAGGTGAACTTCGGAGATGCATTTGGGAAGATCGAAAGGAGTCTTTTGTACGAGGTAACGGGACAGCCGGCGAACATCGCGACATCTGGTGGAGCGTATGGGAACCTCCAGGCATCCTACCTGTCAAGTTGCCTATTCAGAGCAAAGATCGTCCGTCAGTCCGTCGGAGACGAGAAGAAGTAGCAATTTGGAGACCGGAACAGGTGTACGATCACATATGGCGAAAACCTCTTCCAAATGTACTGTTACTTGTATGATTTATGAAAGTTGTCAGGAATCTCGTACATGCGCTTTATATGTTCTCGAAATTTACGAATCTGTTTAATGGAAATAGCAAAATCTGGATAGTATAATAATATCTCGAGAATTCAGTTTATTTCTTCTGATACTCGCATGAAATCTTTCGTTAGTATGAGAACGACATAACTTTATTACATTCTCCTACTATTTATCATAAAAATGATAATATTCACTTACTCATTAAGTCAATCTTTTACTTAGGTCGATAGCTACCCATTCTTAATATATTCTGAAAAGTAGTGGTTTGCATCTTCATACTTCTAGGATATATAAAGATATATTAAATACCCATCTTCAAACACAGTCACCGAAAGTATTCGAAGTTTTAAACGTTTCACTCATGTATTAATCAATGATGTCTGCAACTTGCGGGAAAATTGGATTAAATCCGTTACCAACATATCACACTGTTCTCAACTCTAGGTACTGAAAGTGTATGTGCAAAAACATAATTTCTAAGGCATACTAGTTGGAGGATATTTTGTATATTATGTTTATATAAAAATGACAACCAATATTTTTATATATGCCCACGAAAAGTTACCTTTTTTAATATATACATTTCCTTTTACCCTTTTTTATATACATTTTTTAATAAATTACCTTTCTTAATATATACATTTCCACACGTGTATTTTGAACATTTTATTAACTATAAAAATGAACATTTAACAAAACCGTCTCAACATCCGCAGTAGTCAATAACCGCATTCTTTATTAAATATATTTTAATTTACCTTTTTATTCAATGTAAAATACAATTTCATGCGGTAGGTTTTTTGGAACTAAAAACAATCATTATTAGTGATATACGTTTTTACACGTCAGGCGTATTTTTCATTGAATTTCCTAACCACACTTCCTCGTACTGGTTTTAGATAGCGTTACAAATTAATTTCTGGGTTGTTTACGGCCAATATTATCCTTATATACGATGGTAATCAGATATTATTTCGTTGATGTTGACACCATCCCCTGACTTGAGTCACACTGAATTTCTAACTACAAGCGTAACCAGTGAGTATTATAGAAGCAGTGATGATTCAGTTCACTGCGCAGTCCGTCCCGTGGCAGCAGGAGGTAGATGCCGAGGATGTAAATATCTCAGAAATATATCTCTGCGATTACCTGCACCCGTTGGACTGGTGCTATCCAGGAGCTGAGACGCCGGCTCCCTCAGTCTCTATCGAATCTATCGAAGATGGAAGAATGCAACACCGGAAAACCGTGCCATCGTTGGTATTTCCGGAGGAAGATATATCGACGGATGTGTGCATGTTTAATTTTTGCGCACACAGCATTCTTATTTTTTCCGCCATCTTCCCTTCTACGATTCTGGGACATAGTTTCTACTCGATGCTTTTTCGGAATGCAGGTAAGTGGCGCACCCAGTCAGAAACGACCTTTTATGGAAGACAAGTCGGGAACAATCTTCCTCGGACGATTTGCTTGTATTTTCTATTTTATTTTTTCAACTATAATGACTGAAACAGATTTCTTTCCATTCATTATTCTCGTATTTCATCAATGGAAACACGACACATATCTTTAGGCACTTCACAAATTTAAGCATAAATATCATCATAATGGATATTACTCATTGTAGTCGTACTTTTATTAAAAATTGCTAATTACCAAAACCATACGAGGTTCAATAAACTTAAATTATTTTTTGCACATTTTATTTGACTTTCTCATAAATAAACTAATGAAGAGTAACAAAATTTACAAAAAAATATTAAAATAACATGAATCTGGATAAAGTGCTCATAAATACATATCTACACTGAATTCAATTTGCAGTTAATGCAGTGATTAGTTCTTACACAATATGTGTACATAAGATTTAGCTTACAATACGAATAAAATGTCCTTTTATGAATTTTCTTATAAATAAAATTTCCATCGACACTAAACAATGCTCATTCCACTTTGTAAAGTTTAAAGACTTTTCATTTCATTCGATGGCGGTTTTATTTCAATCAAACAATCCTTTGATGAGTTGTGAGAGTGTAAACCCTAACCTCCATAATTTATGCTTTGACAGAGAGATAGACACTATTGTCCATGAACAAACAATATTATGCTAATTGATCCTTCGATCGTCATCTTCGGAGCTTCGTCATTCCGAAGATCACTGTTACGAGACACCGCCAGCCCAGATGCGATGTGGGTATTTTTTGGGTAGAAGCGGGATTCAACCATAAACCACAACCTTTATGGTAGAGTTCGCTGCCACCAGCTTGTTTTCTCCAAGCAATCAAACACACGAGTAATATCAATAAAATATTCCTTTAATACAAGTCAAATTGAAATCTGCGTATTTTTCCCCAAGCAATCAAACACACGTGTAATATCAATAAAATATTCCTTTAATACAAGTCAAATTGAAATCTGCGTATTTACAAATTTGAACTAACTCTCAAATCATAAATACAAGTTTGAATTTGTTATTACAGAGTTATTGCTATCTGAAAGCAACAATTACACACAGATATAAATACTGGTGTTATCAATTAACTCGGAAATCCACCCAGATTATCCGAATCTCAAAAATTTACAAGTTGCTATCCCGAAATAACTAACTGTTCCAAGTTACGTCATTCGCGCCTAATAGCAATGTAATAGAATTACCGTAGCAATTCTCAGTGGTCTGACGACCAAAACTAACCAAGTCACATCTCAAATAACCTGGGTACTTCCTAACACTTCCGCAGAAAAGTCTCAAAAGTCCTCTGAGGATCTTCAATCCTCCCAATATATAGAAGCGGAGGTCACGTGAACACGCCCTCGCTAACGCACTGAGCACTCTACATCCGCTGGAAATATTCCATTCCCACTCGCCACGCGCTTCTGCAACATTCTTCTGAGGGCATTCCTACTCAATTTTCAGAAGTAGATGGAAACTGTTCAGCCTCTACACAATGAACGGGAAGGCTTAGTGGCGGGTATTTTTCCTTATTTGGCAGCGACTGGCCCGACCCTTAATCTCCTTAGGAATTTCCGGCTAGCAAAATGCTTGAAAATGTTAATATTACAAAATCTATAGACTGCACTGGTCCTGATGTTACAATCACTTGTATGCTTGCCAGTGGCGGACATATGGGAGGTGGGGAATAATATAGTCACCCCCACCCCCCACCCCAATTGGACCTGAACTTTCCACAGATATTATTGAAATTGAAAAAAGTATATTTATCCTTTAATAAGTATCCGAATCTCAAAAAAAACCCTAAAGCCCAACAAAAAAAATTGGTCACTATTTCATGAATTGTTAATTATCTTTTTGATGAATTGATATATTATATTAAAATATAAAATCGCTAAAATATTAATATTATTTAGAATAACATTTATAATAATTTTACAATAGTATTTATAATAATATTGATAAAATTTAGTCCTCCCCTTAATTATGATCTAGATCCGCCACTGATGCTTACAGTCTTCATTAATTTTAATTTCATATATTATTAGTCACAAATTCATTAGAAACTAGTTAAATACTTCATTCTTAAATACTTATTATCCATCATTTTCTCTCTTTTTTTATTCAGTATAGATGTAAATATATATTCATTACAAACCTGTGATTAAATACATAAGAAGATTAAAGCATTCAAATATTATAAGAGTTAAACGCTATACACACGACAAAACTTAAAGAGTGACCCAAAATGATGGTAGTACGTAAATCTTTCCACGTGAGGAAAACAGACGGTCTTTGTGTTGTCGGGCGTTCAAATCCGATTTACGTCAGACGAGAGAACGATCATAAGATGTGAAAAGCTGAAACAAAGACCGCTACCCAAACAAGATCCTTCAGCAAAGGAAAGTTCTGGATGTTGAGAACTTTCAAGTTTCATTTAAGTAAGAATTTAACTAAATTTCTTTATGGAGAAATTGTCAAAGAAAGTGTTGCAGTTGTAGTAAATCAAATTCCACACAAATAATGTGAAATGGTAAAAATTTAGGGTGTAATAATGATCGTACCTTCATTGACACGATGGATCTTTCTAGGGACAACGACATTGTTCTCAGTATCAAAAAATCCGTCGAATCCATATACCCGGGTCTCTGGTACAGATAATTTTTTTTGTGGGGCTATATAATTGATGATCTGCTGAGTAAAGTAAACGAGGAGAATGTTAGGATTTTAAAACTTCAATTCAATTTGAAAAACTAAAACAATTCGAAATGTTTCAAATTAGAAATCGATATTAATGATATTCTGAAGAAATTATAATTATGTTCATGGTCTCAATATTTATAGTTACATATTTTACGTCCATTACCTTCTAAGCAACACTCTCAGGTACAAATTAACATGTAAGTAGTTCATGGCAATAATAGCTAGGTTAGAAACACAGGCATGAGAAATAAGACGAGTAAAATTCCAAACTCAGTATGACAATATAAATGCACCAGTAAATTGTCCAATTTCCTTTCGCTGCATAGTCCGTTCTTTGATGGCAATGTTCATTAGTTCGCCACGCCCTCGTTATATTAACGAAGTGATACATTGAACGATGATGTGTGTCATGGATGAAACGATCGAAAGACATGTGAAGGTGGGGTCGGGTGAAGCAGAACACATTAGGATGAGATTTGACACAAATAGAAAACGTGAATTGGCACGGATGAGAACGAGTTGCAGCCAGGAAGAGAAAGACGTATACTTGTAGAATTGGGAAACGGGTACGACAGTGGAAGTTGACGATAAAAAAACTCAGTAGAGGAAATTCCACTCAACTTAAGAAATGCAGTCGTTAAGTTTTCGTGGATAAACGAGTAGTAAGCGAGAAAATATGGGACGCATGAATTGAGCAAACAGAAGTGGCGGAGACGATTACAGAACGATTGAAAGAGGAGAAAAATGTGGAAGAAGATTTGTCAAGAGACTCGTGAACGGAAATTTAAATCGAAGAAGCCCCAGACTTCTCACCAAATATTTGTCAATGCTAACTTTAAAGTTGTAATCCTGAAAATATTTTAAATTTGAGCAATTGTTTAATTCGAGTTATTACTTTATCAACAATACTTTATGCAGATAAAGAAAATTTTACAACAATAAAGTTTTCGGAAGGGGTCCGCACCCCAGAGACAGGGAATGCGAGGAACATGAAGAGGAAGATAACTTACAGTAAAAGGTAGATTTCTTGATGCAAAGCAACAAATGAAGCAAAGAAACTAACAAAGACGAAGATGAGAAAAGGAATAAACCAACGGAGTACCAATAACAAAACAGGGAGGTGAATCGAACGATAGGCGACAGGATGAAACATGGACAATCACAGACGCTAGACGAGTCATGCAGGAGAGAAGGCGGGTGTAGCAGGGTCATGAGAAGTGGGGTGGATAATTAGCGTCCACTGGTGGCAGCCGTGGGTCCGTGCGGCATCGACACAAAGGTGCGGATAACATCGCCAGCGACTCTCTCGTCCGCACACGCGTCATTAGCATATGTATAGGCACAGCAGCGGTTGTGGACGGCGGAGGGTGTACACGGGGAGGGAGACAGGCAGGAGAAGGGCGGCGGACACTGCCCCGGGGCACGCGTCGTCAACCCCCCTGCTGCGTAGGCTGCTTCTACCTTCACCAACCATGGCGACGGCACATCGACATCAAAGTCAACCTCCAACCCCCAACGGCAGAGATGGCATTTATTGACTACGACGCCTTGTCACTGTTCATATGCAGTTATGATGCAGGACTTGATGAATCTAAAATCATTACGGACATTGGAATATAAAATATGTCCAAAACTGTCATGAAATACGTGCCAAGAAACTAGTGATGCAAAACCATTGCACATACTCTCATAAATGTTTCTCCATCTGCAGCATAGTGACAAAAATATCGTAAAAGTATTATGTTAATGTAATTTGGTTGTAGATAGAAATTGATGTGTTTTTATATCTGCAGTGCGTTGGCTGTCCTCCTATGTATTTTATCATTATCATATCTTTCATTTCAGTTTACGAAAAATGTATTATACGTCTGCTTGGTCCATTTACACTGCTAAATATTATTCAAGCTTCTTGAAACAGTAAACTTATGTGTAAGTGTAGCAGACAGAAATAATTTTACTGCATCTATATCAAACTTTCAAGCGAAATACAGCTAATGCGGATGTAATGAATACTAATTGTACTTTACGTACAGAAAGTTTAAGCAAAATCGTTGGAGGTGTTTTTGAGAAACATTCAAAAGAGTACTTTGACCTTCATGTGATGTACACTTTGTTTTAAAATAGAGCAAATGCATCGACAAGTAAATTCTCGCCGTAAATACAAAATATGAATTAAATATATTCATCCATTTACTAAGAATCGATCTGCACAGACGGACGAACGGATGGACGTTACGCCAAAAACAACTTTTTCTGAATCAAGAATACCCAAAACGGAAATCTTGCTTTCGAATTTTTTTTTACGATTATAAAACTTTCTATAAACTACGTATATGAGAATGTAAAATACCCAAAATTTTACCGGTATGCTAATACACACTTAAATTTAAAAAGACAGATAATTTAAAAACAAAAATGAAAAAGAAAAACAGTAGGAATTTCATTAACACAATGGCAAGTAGGTATCGTAAATAATAACAATAAAACAATTCATATAATTAGGAATTAAATTGTTGATAGAACTGAATCATGAAAGAACTTAAATGGTTCTCGATTCTGGGACTGGACTCAATAACAATATATGTAGTAGAACCGGGAAGCGCTCTCATGAATTTAAATAAATAAATAAATAAATTTATTGTCAAAAAACAGTACAAACTGCGTATGACCACGTGGAGGAAAAAAAACTAATTTACTCTCCGGAAGCAAGCAAGGGACCATCCCATCAATTCCGATCAAGGGCCCTAAGGCAGAGGCGGATTCAAAAAATTCAGCAAAAATTCCTAGATAAGATAAAAAGTTAGCTGCGAGTTTATTAAATGTGTTTTTGCTACTGATACATTTACCATCATATCATTCAGACAATGCACTATATTAATATGATTTTCTGAATATTGTGATGTTCGAATGACCCGCATAAAGATCTACACATATGATTGATGATATATTGAACGGAGAAATCCCTAAACGGCCAATATGAGTTCATTGAACGAGAGTTGTTGATTCATCAAATTTCGTGATAATGTGTAAAACGGCATCGAAGGGACACATTCAAACTCTTGGGCAACGCTGTGTGACTTCAGTTATACCCCAGGCAAAGTTAAGCACAGACAGCCGAATCAGCACGCTTGAGGCCAAAAGTCTAAATTCAAGGAGATAATTCCGGATGTCCATACCCTACCATACATCAGGTATTATCTCCGAGACCTCTAACCTTTGGTCGCAAGGGGTCTGACTCGGCTGCCACAACTTAGCTTTGACTGAGGTATAGTAATAATAACTATCATTAGAGAAAGTTGAATTAATTTTCACGAAACATGTTCTTTATTCAAATTCGTTCATCTCTACGTGATCAACACCAAGTATTAAGATCGTTCATAAAACAGAATTGATTCATGTCAAAAACAAATCCATAAAATTGATTATCCGATGAGAAAACTCGTCTTTATACTAAAAAACGTAAGAAATACGACTTCCATAACCAAGTTGATACTAAACGAGGTATCCTCTTTAGAGGGTAGGACATGAGCTTTCGCCAATACCTTCCACCCAACCCTGGTCTCCGAGTCGCCCTCGCAACCGCCAAGAACTCAACCACCCACAACCACTAATCTCGCGTTACGCGATGTGGAGCAGTGGCCATCTGATACGGCGCTGCAGCAGAAAACGACGAAAGGTAATTAATACGTCGCGGTCATCCCACACACGCTTTCATCACGGAGCGAGGGTGCGTCGTTAGATAAACCTCAACTGACAACGCTAAGTTTTTTCCATACTTCCCAGTTACACGCCACTTATAACCATCGAACTATACTTCTTAAACGCGCACTACCCATAAGTCAGAACAATGAGATTTCTGAGCTCGAACACCTATGTACTATGGATTGGTTACGTTAGAACGTACATGGAAGAGCAAGGCGCGCAAGAACTCCAAAGCATCCTACTGCTTACAATACTTCACAAGGCTTTTGCCCACTTAACCCCCGTGTATAGTAACTATAGTTTCGGCTCAGTCTCCGTGGCATGTACATAGAGTATAATCCAGTAGTATGTACATCGATGCTTACAACAAGAAAACTCAATAGAAATATTCAATTTTCACGTAATTTTGAAGAAATTCAAAGAGAAACGGGTTACTGTGTTTAAGAACTCCTCGAAACAGGACAGTGACCCACAATATCAAAATAATATTTAGGGTCGAGTATTAATTATACATAGAGAGAAATATTTGATGCGTCTTTCTAAATATTTTTCTGACAAATGCGAACTAAAGCGGTTTTTTCGTAATACTAATATTTTACTCAAATTGATAAACTTGGTATGCTGTTTATTCATATATATATATATATATATATATATATATATATATATATATATATATATATATATATATATATATATATATATATATANTTTTCAAAAACTTTGGATGTATAATTAAATTACCTTTCCAACCCACGTGAAACTTGAAAGTAATGAATGTACAAATTTTTCTATCTATATTTCTGGAATATGAATAATTTTATTTACTTTATGATTATTTCAATGATCATTCTTTCGTAATACATTTCTTGCAAATCATCTTTGTCATGTAGTTTGTTAAATTTTTCTAAATACACAATATCAACTTTGATCAACAAGATCAACTTTGATCACGTACATAACATTCACGCGATGAATATAACATATTTATAAATGGATTAATTACTCATACGAACTCACTTAGAGAAGAAAATTACGCGAGACACAGAACAAATGAACGTAAGAAAATCAAGAAAATAATTTGAAGTCGACGCTTTTCAGAGAGAAATGAAAGAAAACACACCTGATAAACGATAGAACAAAACGAACCAAAATGATGAAGGGGCAATAATCCAGCAGATGAAACAAGAGCCCAAGAGTTCAGAGAAGCGACGTCGGGCGAAGTACGCCGAGATGAAGGGACGAGTGCTGTAGGGCTCTGGGGATCCAGTTACAGTGCTTCACTAGAGAACAGGCACTCGACCGCCTCCTTCAGAAGCTCGGTAACCGGGGACGACGGCATTTTTGAGGGTGAGAGGGCGGGGGAGTCGATGTTATGCATGACTTCCTTGTTTCTCCCTTTCTCCGCGTGGTTTGGCTCCCGTCTTAATTTCAACCGCCCCTTCTCCCCCACCCCCCTGTTATTTTTGTTCCGAAAGAAAATAAAAGAGAAGTCAGCGTAAAATGAGGGAGCCTTGTTTGATTTCTTTGTTAAGCCTTGTTCGTCAGGGGAAGGTTTTTTACCTGGGACAAGGTACATCGGCCACCTATCTAGCTGTCTAATTATTTATTAAGCAATTAACCCCGGGTCATGGTGAGCGAGAAGTCGTAGGGAGGCTGACACTCCCTTTACATACATAGCAGCGGGTGTTCACCGGCATAGCTTCTATTTAAATTCTAAGCGTATTCGGGGATTACCTGAATCAAAATCCAAAGCTACTCATCTTTTTAGTACATCTAAGTCGAGGTGGGGTATAGTTTTTAATCATGTAATTGATGTTCTTTTAACCAATGTCGACCATTTTTTGAACAGATACTGAATCGCTTATTAACAGTAAGTAATGCTGTAAACCAGTAATCCAATGCCTACTTACCACTGCGGTATCGTTCTGAAAGTCCATAATGTAAATTGGCATAGCAAAATACAAGGAATTATGAAACACAATATAAATAAACCTGACTCATTTCACCTCGTAAATGAAGGAGCCACTTAGCCATTAAGACATAATCATATCTGGAGACATTTTTCAAACTCCATAATAATGTACTTAACAAATGAGTAAAGATTACACGATGTCTCAATACTATTAAATTTTCAAATATTGTACGTTTGCAAAAACAACTTTGTTTTGGTTGCATGACATGATTACCTTGAAGTAGTAAATATTGTTAGTTAAAATGCAGTTTCATGTAAATTGTAACAGTAAAAACAACAGTCAACAAATACGTATACATTTATTAGATAATATTAACAAAAACCTGTATTTCGATAAATCAAAAACATTTGTCCCAAAACACGAAAGGGAAAAACAGGTGTGAATCCTCCATATTTCTCAATATATTTCATCCAAATACGTCAAGAATTAGTTTAGTCCCAACACTTCAATGTAATAAAACATTAAAAGCATAGAAACAAATTCAACGAAAGATACTAACATCCCATTACGCCCAACTCGTTAAATTTTCACGCACCATAAAATTTCATTACCATTAGGTATAAAAATGTAGCATCCCTTGTTCGCATTTTCAGAAACAATATCTAAAGACATTTTTGTGTGTCTTCTTTTCTCCCTTATACAAGAGACTCTTTTAGAAACGGTTATGGATCTGTCACAAGAAGTTACTTTGCTCGTGGATTCTTAGAATTTGAGGTAGCCTAGAGGTAAGATTTAATGAGAAAATACCACGACGAGAAGCAGCGGAGGGGCAATGAAAGGACTGTTAAACTTCGTAACAGTTAACACCATCGGAAACATCCAGGTAGAAACTTTATATAGATGTCTGCGCTCATCACAAATCTTGAACATTCGGAGCGGAAGTTTAGGGCCTTAGTAAGAGAAGTTATTTCGAGATGATCAACATCTCTTGAGGCTGTAGTTGAAATGGTAGTTCGTAGCTATTTGGGGGTTCTAGAATATAAGTTGTATGTAGTTCACATACTTTTGATACCTCCATATCAAATGATTTTGAAGTTATAAAATTTGTTCTTTATTAAATAATCGGTGCTCAAGCTTTCAAATATCACGATCTACACTGTAACTTAATATTCTTTTAGTCGCTTCGAAAAGTCCCGACACACACACACACACATTTAAATTTCAGATCTTTTTTTTTTCTACTTAATCCCTTATCAATTTATACGTGTAAAATACTTTTAAATTAACATTTTGAACAAACGATGTGATCTGCATATTGAACAAATATAAAATACAAGCAGGCATAAGCTCTCAAAACTCGATGCAATGTTTTTACTACTGATTCTTTCTACATTACTTTCCGGAAATCTTCAACGAACACATTTTCTTCAAAACAAACAAAAGAAATTGAAACACATTTATACTAGATAGAGAAAAACAAAGTGCTAAAAACTAATTTTATTTGCTTTTGATGGTATCACATATGACACTTTATTTGTTTTCATTTTTGATTTCGCGGGTTTACCCACAATATATCTTCGTCTCGGACAATGGGCTCTAATGACCTCGATGTTGACGAGTCCTAAAGCCCCACACAAAAAATCGGACATACATCCAAGTGGGTATATGGGGACTTCCAACCACAATACTTCTCGGTATTGACTACATGTATCGTTGTAAGTGAAACCAATGCTTTTTCTTCAATAAAAGGGGAAAAATCACGGTTATTTTCTATTTTTTAAATGCTTTTTTTCCTTCAAGGGGAATTTCCCAAGTTATTTTCTGTTCTTAACGTGCTATAGTGTGCCAGATATAAATAAAATTGTAATTGCGCACACTTTTGAATCAAGATCCACGCGGCGAGCTAATTTTTATTATAGTTTGAGTGTATTAAATACTAAAAAAGTAACTCACAAAATAATGCGCTCTCCTCTTTAAAATAATAATGATAATGAGTAATAATTTTTAAGTGGACATTAATTCATGTCTGGTGAGACATCAGCCACGCAAATAATTTACTTCTGCCTAGCAAAATCCATACCTTATTCGAGATTCAAACCCGAAAACTAAGGTATACGTCTCAGAAAATAGTGCCACTGGAAAATAGGCATTGTATGTAAAGGGTTAAAAGCGATATTCACCACTGTATGTATTCTCGCAGCAACCGCAAAATATGCGTTGCAACGCGTATCACATCACCCTACCTGTTTAACAAAACTTGTGATGAATTGAATTCTAGATCCGTATCTCCTCACTGTGGTGACTAATTTCACTCTAATGTGACGACCGATGTATGAAATAACATTCAGTGAACGACTTCCCCAATTTTCGTGATTTATAACGCACTGTTCAATTGCAAATCACTGTATTTATGATAATGCAATTCAAATCAAATCGGATTAATATGGTCAGACCAACATCATGATGTGACATTTCAATGCGAAATGAAAAGTGATAGCAAAAACTCGTCAAATTACGGACTGAACCACGTTATCCTTTTTAGCGCGTCACAACAGATTATCTTAGTAATTTTAAAAGTATTGTTTGAAACACTACTACCTCCAAGTGAACATTCGCTGTTTGCTATCGCTTTTTGACAACAAAATTTATAATAATAATAATTTAATTTCCAGCATCACATTTACAAAAGAAGATACAATTTAAACTTCTAGGAATACTGACCAATATCCAGTAGTAGGTCAGCTACACGAATAAAATACAATTGTATGACAACAAAA